>LPNX010433207.1:273089-307693 GCA_001517045.1 Pseudotsuga menziesii
ACCAACACAACCAAGGTGTGGGGGTGCCTATACTTCTCCTAGGGTACCATGACCTCATTAAAAACACAAATGACCACATAATGGGTCATTTGGACTCTTTGAAGTTCTACAATTCTTCAACCCACCAAGGACTCTTTCCAGGGTACTAGGGCATAGGTTGTGGTACTGGGGAATCCAAAGAAACAACTGGGGAACCATAGAAACAACTTAGGAGAACTTAAATGCTCTCAAGGGTGTACAAGAATTTTGGCACTGTCCCAAGGGATCTAAAGGCTTCAGACTTGGGATTGGACAAGGTCAAAAGGTCTCCTTTCACAATGACAGAATTCTAACCCTGAAGTGCTCCTTAAGGGGCACCAATATACACTGACACACACATGTTGGCATCAATGAAAATTTATTCAACAAGATCTATGTCAAAGGGGAATGTGGCATCCGTCGAAGCTTGATATCGAGGCTTGGGTTGGTAAAAAAGAAAGGGATCCTTCTCTAGAAGAGAATATAGATCTGTGACTGAATTGGGAAAAATTATTAGATAAGTATTTTTATTCATACATTCATGCAATATTTTTTGTTGAGTTTCCTACTCTATTGAATGAAAGGTTAGGTTAACCTAGAAAACTAGGTGTTTCCAAGGGGGTGAGTCTAAATTTTGGACACCTGATTTGATCCAGCGACTAAAATGTGTGAGCAATATGATCTCTCATGCTATTTATTATTGGATATATAGTTTATTGGAGGGGTACATTATTGAATTTAATGTTGACACTATAAATTCCTATAGTGCAATAGAAAGAGAGTTCTTCAAAGGACCACAAGGTAAGTTCCTGATATCACTAAACCTTTGGATTAAAATGTTGTTGTGTGAAAAAGGGATTTTGAGGATGAACTCAAACGAGTAAAGCATTAGTGCACATTGGGCCTGGGTGTTGACAAGAGGAATGTCTGTTAGAATGTGTGGAATGAGCTAAGATGATAAGGGAGAAGAGAGTGAGACATATGAAGAGTGTGGGTTTCAGCGAAGTGGGAAGATATTTCAGTCAAACAAGAGGAGGAGAACTACAACAAGGAGAGATAGTTGCTTTGTATCCCAAAGAAGAGACTATGAACCAATACCATAGCTCAACGGAGATTCTTATGAAAATTAGGAGGAATACTAGCTTGTTTCAAATGAAGAACATGAAAATCAATCTCAGACAAGAGGCTACGACATACCTAGGACTCTGCGTACTTTGCCAAAATCTAAGGTAAGACATAGTAATTCATCGTAGTTTTTCCAAGAAAGTCAAAATAGTGGTAATAATCAGATTAGTACTTCACTAAGTAGTAAGAATCCAAGTGTAGGTCCTTTGACGTCGATTTAGTTAGTACCCCAAAGGCACATAATGGCTGAGGATGAAATGAAATTATCATTTTTTCATGGAAATGGATTGAAGGATCCAGAACAACACTGGTTGCTATGTGAAGTTGTATGGACTGTCAAGAAATTATAAGACAACAATGTCTAAAGAGCTTAGCTGATTATGAATTTCCAGGGTCGTTCCTTGGATTGGTTCATGAAATTTTCCATTGTTCTAATCAGAGATCCACAAAATATGCTAGTAGAAAATATGGTTGGGTTAAAAGATGAGTTTAGAAATCTGAAGTCTAAGTCGTGGTGCATTACCGAGTTGAAGGAGAGAAAGTAGTCACCGACTGAATCTGTATGGGTGTTGGGCTAGGAAAAGTGCATAAGGAAGAATCTGATGCACAAGCAAGGAAGGAAAAGTGTGCGCGTGAAAGAAGGGGAAAGTAGGTCAAGAAGGAACCAAAGGGACCAGCGTAGAAAGATAGAACATGCATGCGACAGAGGGAAAGCGAGCTTGCAGGAGAGCAAATGGGTAACGGCTAGAAAGGGACAGGTCAGGAAGATTGTGGCTACTAAAGTCGGCGTAAGCCAATGTACGTTGCACGTATGAAGGAATATATGTAAGTCAGGCCGATAGTGCCTTGTGTCAGTCTATGATAGCTTGTAACTGTTTTTTATGGCTGATTGTGACCTATAACAGATGAGCAGTATGTAGTCGACCCTGCGTGGTCCTGTAGAAGATATAAATAGGAAGAAACCACTCTGTATAAGGGTTGTTGGTTTTATGGTTGTTGTTGTTGTGGTTCATTCACCAAGTCACACAATTTTGTTAAGAAAGTTAGGGTTAGTAGGAAGAAGACTGAGAGAAGATTCTGGTAGTAGTAGAAGGCTGTTGAGCCGCGGATCTTGCAGCTGTGTGCACATACCGCTAGTAGTAGAAGTAATCTGCAGCTGAGTGCGCATATAGTAGAGGTAGAAGAGTCGATCCAGGCTGTGTGCGGATCAGTAGGAGTAGATATAAGAATACACCAAAGAGAATAAGAGCAAGAATATTGACTCAGAAAGACATATATTAGGAACAGTTTGCATATCGCAGACTGCAAGGTGCTATACACAATTTCTCATGCCAGATGAAGAGCACCTTGGTGGTTTTTCCTAGATGGGTTTCCACGTTATTTCCTGTGTTGAATGTTTATGTGAATTTCAAGTAGTTGCTTACTGTATATTGATGAGTTACTGTTGAATGTAAGTCACCTCCTTATTACTCAATGAATGAATGAATGTTTAAAGCATTACTAGAATGTTATGTATGATTTCATGGTTAAACTGCTAAGTTAAACTATAAGTCACACACTGTCTGTCAAGTGCAAGGAATCAGCTGCGTCGCAAAAGTTGCACCAGTTGTTGAGGTTAAGTATAGGGTTGTGTTGCGTGTGTGCTGACATATACTTGTGCCCTGGTCGTGTAGTAACAGGCTCCATCGTCATATCACCTTTGTCGAGCGCCTTCACCACGCGCCAAGGGACTATAATCCCTCGTCAACTACAGAAACATGGTCATGGAAGTTACCCATTAAGATATCTTAGGTGATACTATGCCTTCCTTGTGGGCATTTCCGACTGAGCTTGCTCTATCGGGCCAATGTCTTGTGGTGTCTTGTTGGTATTGTGTTGTTGTTGAACCACAGGTCAAGACAAGAAATATATAGAGGCCAAAAAATGCTTCCGTTGTCGGGACCATTAACCATTTGAGCCAAGGGAAATGTTGTGGCATCCGACAAAGAACGAGGTAGAGGACCGACTGGAGTCTAAGACGCTAGAATTCACCCAAGAGGAGAGCGCATGATCATGGTTGAGTGCAGAAAAATGGGTGGACAAGTATATATATTCTGATATCCATGAGATAGTCTTTGCAGATTTCCCCGTTGTATTGCATGAGTGGTTGTCAATATTGGCAAGAAGGCAGACAAATTTCCAAATAAGAGAAGCCGTTGAGTGGAATGATCAGTTGGTGTGTGAAATAACCAGTGTAAGTAACACCATCTCTAGAGCTATTGATTTTTGGGTTGACAGTATTTTGCAAGGATACATTACTGAGTTTGCAGTAGAGGCCATAACTTCATATAGTGAGGCTGAAAGAAATTTTTTCCAAGGACCCCGAAGAATATATTTTCTATCTATCAGTACATGGATCAAGATGCTCGTCTATGAGAAAGGTATCTTGCAGTTGAGTATTTGAGTCGCATACCCAGGAAGAAGGCTATGTCGCAAATGACCTGTCAATAAAATGGGAAATGATGAGTTGAGATGTTCCCAGGAAGTACAGAACCTGAACTAGAAGTTGGATCCTAAGGAGTGGAAGGGATTCAGGTCAGGGAAAAGAAGAAATACATAGGAAGGTCGACAAGCTCCTTGTCTGTTCAAGGCGAGTGAACATGAACTCTGGTCACAAGTAGATGAAGGGTCTTGCGATGAAGAGGAGGACTATAGCCTGATATCAGAAGGAGCAGAGGAATCCAAAGAGTCTATGAAGATACTAAGGTCAGTACTCAACTACATCACATCAGGAGTATCACCAGAGGTAAGATCTAAAGTCCCATCCCCAGAAAGGACTGCTAATACTGATAGTGCTAGTACCACAACTAGCACTCCAGGTGGTACGCCTCCTTTGAATCCCTTACCAGAAAACCATGACGCCAACTCAATGGCTAGGGTGGATATTCAGTTACCCACATTCAATGGGAATGGAGCAGAAGATCTAGAGCAGCATTGGTTCCTCTGTGAATTTGTTGGGATGGTTCGTTTATTCAATAACACGAACATCAGAAAGGCACAGATGATCACGACTCTGAGGGGTCTTGCGCAGGATTGGTTTATGAATTTTTGTGCTACACCAACCGAACCCCACATAAGACCCTTAATGAGATCCAAGCCGCAATGATCTCTGAGTTCAGAAAACCTAAATCTGAGTCGCAGTGTATTACTAAAATCAAGGAGATAAAACAAGTGTTGGCAGAGACTATATGAGACTTTGACCAGTAGTTTAAAACTTTGATGGCCAAAGTAAGCTTCCAAATGTCAGATGTACAACATAAAGAGTGGTTTATAGCTGCCTTGTTACCACACATATGAGGTCCCTTAATGCAACAAAATATTGAGTCACACACATAAGCGCTATAGTTGGAAATGAAGCTAGAGGCCTTGCTAATCGGTGACGGTGCCGTAGGAATGGTGCAGATTCAGTCGTAGTTAGCTAACTCGATGATACAACCGTAGGACATCAAGAAGGGAAAGGAAGCATAAGAATATTTATGGCACACAAAATGCAGAAAGGACGGACACACTAAGGATAATTGTCCAACCTTCTCATCTGGTGCACCAAACCCATTAAATGGCCATGGACTACCCTGGTGCCACATATGCCAGTCTAGAGGGCATCACGACGAAGAGTGTTTATACTTGCAAAAGGTTGTAAGTACTTTGACAAACCTCTTTTGTAAATTCTGTAAGTCAGTAAGGCATGAAGATAAATATTGCAGAGCATACCAGCTCCTGAAGGAAAAAACCGTCGATACCTACTTAATGAAGAATGAAGGGCAGGCTTAGGATGAATCGACGCAACCATCATATCAACCTGCGTAGTTCCCACCCAGTCAGTATCAGAACTAGTATCAGCCTTAGTATGTGCCACAACAACCATATGTGCAACAAAATCACTACCAGTCGCACTACCAGCAGAATCAGTACCCGCCACAGAAACCACACCCTCAGGGAAGGGGTGGTGGAAACTTCAGAGGAAGAGGTGGAGGAGGAGGATTTGGTAGAGGGAGAGATCAGATTACATGATATGACTATGGAAAACTAGGTCACTATGCCAAATATTTCCTGGAACCTGCAAATACATGTTCATACTGTAAGGGACAAGACCATAATGTAGAGCAATGTCCTCAGTTGATCGCAAAATGGAAAGCAAGGACCATCGTAGGACCTAACCCTGCGCAGAAACCAAACCCAAATCCTAACATGAACATCCAGATGATTGTGGGTGAACCACGAGATCCGAACGTCACTGTCATAACACAAGGAGGTGTTGCGACCAGAGATGATTAGGATAAACCACAAGAACAACTACAGCCGTAGGTACAACCCGCGACGTAGAAGAAGGTTCCATTCGACATCCAGAAACATAAGGAAGTATTCTTAGATGTGCGGCTATAATTTTTGGATCCAGAAGAACCCTCGACATCAGAAGAAGTCGGGGAGATGCCTAAATGATTTCAACGCATATTCCAGACGAACATCCCACAAAAGGTTAGTAAGCTCAAGTTCTTTATGTTAAGTTGGTTAACGCTAATACAAGATAAAGATGCGTTGCAGCTGCAACTTTTTTCCCAAAATTCAAAAAAATTTGGGACCCTCCTTTAATTTGTTTTTTGCTCGGTTTTTGGTTTTGCTTGATGCTTAAATAAAGATTACTTTTATGCGGGAAAATGTTTTACTTTTTGAATTGATTTTGCCTTGATATCGGAAGTGTTTATACTTTTGAGTCGAAAGTCTAGTTGTCTACACGCCCGCTGTTTCGGAAGGGAATGGGACATCACCTCCGATTCAAATGTTTTTGGCCTCCGATGCGTTTTCTTTGTCAGCAGCTGTTTTGAGTTTCCGTCGAAACCTTTGTCTGTACGTCTTTCGCCGTTGCGGAGAAGGTACTGCGAATTTTTTCGAGAGTTGTTTCATCCTTTTCCGATCTACGTCATTCTGTTTCGCTGATCTTTGGTTCTTTTCAACTTTCACCGTTGCGGCTCTAGAAAGAACTATGCTTCCGATAGTCTGATTTTTCTTGTCCGCTTGATTGATGTTTTTCGCTTGAGACATGTTTATTCTTACTCCGTTTTGCTGGTCTGCGGAACTTGGTTTCTTTTATGGGTTTGCCGTTGTGGCTCTCTAACCATCTGTTGACCTGAGGTCCTAGCCTCGTGAGCTCCGATGCGAGTGTTGATTTGTTTCTCCGTCGATGCCATTGCGGTTTTCCTGGTTGTTTCATCATCCGCCATTGCGGAGGCGATGTTGATAAGATCATCGACCCCTTAGTTTTTTGCCGCCCGATGATCTTATTTTTTCCCGCCGATTGCATGTTGACCGTGACGTATATATAGTGAGGTTTGGGGTGTTTCATTATTTTATTTTTATTTTGGATTTTTCTTCGTGCTGTCGTTTTCACTCGAGCATACCAAGGCTTTCGCTGTCGGTACCTTCGCTCCTAGGTGGCTTCACCGTGGAAGTTTACCAGTTTTCCTCCACCAGTCATGCATCACAGTGCCAGGTAGGCCCTCATGCCCATTTTACCATTCTGTTTGATTGGTCGAATTATTTTTGTCGTCTCTGCAGTTAGTGGTTTCCTAGGTTTTCCCATCCCGGTTTGTATATATATTCAAGCTAAATACTATCGCTGCCCAGTGGAGTTTCTTTGTATTGACTGATGATGACTCTCACGTCCGTTGAGGGTTTGCAGACCGCACTCGATTGCTGAGGAAACCGATGCAGACGGACGTTACGATGTCCGCACCAGTTTCCCCCAGTCTGTGTGTGGCCGTCCGGGGAGGGAATTTTCAAGGTTTTCTCCCGAGATGACGAGGTTTTGTTTTATTGTATCGTCGCCCTCACTTTTATGAACCAAGGTCACAATGGTGAAGGTGTTAAACTTGAATCCAAACCATGAACTAGTTTAGGTTATAATGCATTACGTAGTCAGGCCATGAGGCGAGCATGTTTACAGCAAGTAGCTTCCTCTTTTGGTTTATGAGTTAAATGAGCTATCAGTGCAGTGTCCTCAATTGGGATAATGCACCTCTTTCTTCCATGTAGCGTTTAGGTCGTAGCACCGAGAGGGGGTTTCAAGACCGTGTTCTTGTTGACGAGAGGAGAAGGATTTTCGTTCTTTTTAGAAAACCCATGTTTTTCTAATTTAAATCTGCAAACGTTGGTCGAGAGCTAGTTTTAGCCTTTTTTGGGAACACTTGGTTTTTTGAGCATTGTTGTTTATTCCTCATAGCTGCACTCATGTTTAGCATAGATGAGGTAAAATGCTTATACAGTTGTCTCCATTTTGAATGTTATCCAGAAATGACCCAATAGAACCTAAAAGAATTTTTTGTATATGACAGGGAAATTCCCCAGAATCCAAGATGTCTAAATGTCAGAAGAAGAAGGCTCCCGTAGTAGAAGAGCAACCCAAAGTCGAAATCGTTACCAGATTCGAATACACCTACGAGTAAACCAAATGCATAGTTGGCGTGGAACTCGAATATCAATGGGGGGGGATTTACAGATTAATTACGCGCCGAGAAGTACCTGACATAGGTTTTGAAGAAGAAACCATCTATGCCAATATAGAGAGGTCTTCATTAATGAAAATTGCTACCAGACCTGAGCTTTTTCCCTGCTCAGAGGTGATTGGGTGGATTCTTCCTAGGGCAGATGTAACCACCATGATTTTAGCAAATGTTGATAAACAGGGCTATGCTGCTTATAGCCCTGGGTATGTAGCACTGGCCTACCACTTACCAAAAGCACAAGTATACCTGACTGAAGGCTGGCTGAAGGCCATTAAGATGGACCTAGTCGAGACACTGAAAAGGATGCTCATGCCTGGAAAGAACTTTAGAACTAGGCCGACCGGGGAATATGACACTGCAAATCTAAGAACCCTTTACAAGTTCAATGCCCTGATGCTGAACAGGATTTTCAGGAGAGCCCACGGTAAAAGCTTCAAATTGGAGTGGGTGCCTATCATTTTCTATGTTGCAACACAGGGGACAGTGTTCAACTGGGCAAACATTGTCTCCAACATCCTTTCAGCCTGCATTGCATCAGCATTAGGAGGGGTGTCCCAGAAGAGATCAGAGTTCTACATGAGCTCTATACTGATTGATTGCATACTATGCAACCAACCCTTCCCCAATCTGAGGTGCATCTGGGATCGGGAAAGAACACCAGTCTACTTAGCATACAAGCCACTGTGGGCACACAAATACCACAATCACTATAGGGAAGTGTGTGAGCACTTCGTCATGCCACTATATACATTGATCTTCTTAAAGGAGTGCAACTGTATGTTAGAGGAAGCATTTCAGGTGATTAAGGAATATGCAGACTACTATCTGACAGAGAATGGATTATATTTCAGAATGTTTGGATGCTCTAGAGCATCCTCACTACTGCCTAAGTATGCCACTGACTGTGTAGTCCATAAAGAGGCAGTTAGACAAGTCTTTTTAGATGGCATAGGGAGCTTTCTATTTGAACACAAGAAAGCCGCTTACCCTCCTTTGCCATTCAGGTTGGGAAGCTACAAGTTTACTAGGGTGAAGAAAGCTGATGAATTCATGGAAGAATTGGGGAAATTCCATTTTGGGGAAATGAATTTCCATAGGAATGATGCCCGAAACAAAGTGGTAGAGCACTGCAAGGAAGAAAATGTGCATTTTGAGTACACAAGCCACTGGGATCGAGAGGAATCTATTTTTCGCAGTGCAGAAAATATAACGACCTTAAGAAGAAGATTCAAGAAGAAAATTACCACCAAAGGCGGGAAAGGACAGGATGAATAGGAAAAGGCAGCTGAAGAAGAGGCTAGGAAAAGAAGAGAAGATGCTAGGAGACTAGCACATGAAGCCGAAAGCTGGCTCAAAGGTGAGGAGGAAGATAAGAGAAGAGCTAATCAGGAAGCAACTAGAAAGGCAGAAGAAGCTGCCAAGAGCGAGGAAGAGGAAAAGAAAAGAAAGATGGATGAGGAGCTGAAGAAGCTGGAAGCAGAAAAGCTAAAGCTGACAGAGAGAGTGACAGAACAGTCAACTTTCGATACAGCAGACAGTCAGGCTCAGGATTTGGGGAACCCTGATATTCAAAATCTTGAGGCAGCTGCTGGCAGCACAACAGGACAGGCTATGGCCCCCACCCATAGGCTAATCCCTTTTGAGCAGAAGAAAGGGGAGGAGGTACCATATTTCAACACTATCTTTTATGATAGGGAAAGGAAAGGGATAGTAAAGAGAACCAAGAGAAAGGTCGAGACTAGGGGGCAGTCCGGTAAAATGATAAATGATACAACTATAGTATATGGGACAGACAAGGACCCCAGATTCACTCTCAGAGCGGGGGCTGCATTGATCCATGCTTCTGAGGACAATGTAGATCGAATAATGACTGATCTTGAACAGTCAAGGAAGTCCTCTTCCCAGCTCAAAGATACCTTGAGAAGAGAAAGAGAGGAGAATAATAGGTTGAAAAGAAAGTTTGAAGACATACAATGGGAAATAAAGTCTTCAGAAGCTGAGCTCTAGTCCCTCCAAGTAGAGAAGAAAGCTACGGAGGCCGCCCAAGAAAGTCTGGAGAAAGTGCAGCAAGAATGTCAAGGGTTGAGGGCAGAAAAGGAGCAGCTGCTAGGAAGGATAGGGGAGTTGGAGCTGCAGAAGGCTACCTTGGAGGAATATGAGAGGCAATCTCAGAGGCAGAATGCAGAACTTAAAGAACAGATTACCTCATTGACAGCAGCTCTAGAAGAGGCCAAGGAACAACAGGTCAGTCTTCAGCCTTTCAAGGAGCACGTTCTGGCACAGAGAAGCAAGATGCACCAGCTGCAAGTGGCCATAGAGGAACAAAGGTGCAAGGTTTTGCAGGTAGACAACCAGCGGGAAGAGATTTTGGAAACCTCTTCATTTTTTGTAGATAGATCGCAGGACATCTTAGAAGTCCTGACAGGAAGGATGGCCAGATTGGAAGCAAATGAAGAAACTCCTGCAGATCTACCATCAAAAGATCAACAAGCCCTAAGGCAAGACTATGATTTATTGGAGTTTTCCATAAACACAGTCGAAGAATTCGAGAAGGCTGTTAAGAAGACAAAGGGGGCTTGTGTAGAATTCTTCAGAAGACTTTTGAGCACTTATAATTGCTGCCAGGTTGAGGCTGAACAGAGAATGGATACCTTTCCAGACCACAGCCTGTTTTTGAATATTTTGCAAAGAAGATATCAAGGAGATGAATAAAGGATACAACACATTAAAGTTTTAGACGAGCAGACCCTGAGGAATTAAGTAGATCATTCCGCGGTTAGTGTGCATCTTTTAGAAGACCAACTTTGCTTAAGCGCAGCCAGAATAGAAGTCATAAGAAATCAGGCTGCTAAATTTGAAATAAATATTCGTTTCCTAGAACCTTCCGAATTCAAAAGCATTGCTTCAGAGGCGTCAGCATGGAAGAAATTTTTGAATAGTCAAGCGGGCCCCTCCTCATGAGCATTTTATTCATTTTGTTGTAATGTATTGTAAATTTTGATAAGCACTTAATGAAAGAAAAGTATGGGAGGTGAATAATTGGGGAAGCCCAAGAGTCATTCGTGGGCAGCCCAACAATTTTGTTCTTTTTGTATAAATATAGAAGATTTAGATAAGAGGATGACTTTTTCCCAGTTAGATTGGAAGACATATTGTAAGAAGAACTATTTCCTTTTGCAATAAATAATTACAGTTTGCCTGTTGGAGAAAGCTTGGTGGAATGTTCAAATGTTATGCTATGGATTTGTTGAAGAGGAACTATTTCGTTTTCAGCTTTGTGTCCATTAACTGTGAGATTGTTTTAACTCTTTGAACCTATGTTCTTGTATGAATGATCTCTAGTTTGTTTTGTTAAAACTTCCACTATGAGTAATGAATGTTGTTCGTAAACAATTGGCTATCTGGTTGTTCAAATATCTTTAAATGTTCATGTGTTTGAAAGAAGTATCAGCTCTCTGTGATTTCTTTTTATAATGCATGCGCAAAATACATTACTCATTAATAAGTGATAATCTCTCTCCCTAGGGATAGGTTATGTAGTTAATTTTAATTTCTTGTTGTGTGTGATTTAGGTGCAAGAGAGTCTAAGACGAGAGGTAAGAACTTGCGCATCACATTGTGAACACTCCTTGCATTCTCAATCAATCTGCATTTTAGATAGGCATTTGCATGTCATACTTAAAACTAAAAAATACAAAAATATATATGGTGGACCGAGCCGCAACCGGTAAAACCTTTTATTTTTGTTACTTGACCTATGGTAGCCAGACCGCAAACCAGACGGATTCCCTACACCAAACAGTCATGGTCTAGTTGGAAACGTTGACTGGGGAGAATCCCTTACTGTTGTTGCCTACGAATTTCCAGGCCTCAACAAGATGCTATCGCAGAACTACAGGAAATGATAGAAGAAACATCCATAGAGCCGCCACCTAAAAATAAAGTTAACCAAGAAAGCAAGAAATTCAAAACTGGGCGCAAGTTAAGAATGACTGCGTAGATAGGAGACTATGCCATGGATTACATAATCTTAGACCTGGGCTCTGATGTCAATATTTTGACGCGACAAACTTGGGAAAGTATGGGAAAGCCGCATTTGTACTGGTCTCCTATCCAGTTGCGACTTGAAAATCAGGCGAAGGTCCTACCCATTCGCTGGTTGATTCAGGTTCCTGTCGACATTGAAGGGTTGCGCACATTTGTAGACTTTGAAGTTATTAAAATTGTTGATGACACAAACCCATACCCTGCACTGCTTGTGATAGATTGGGCCATAGACAACCAAACCATTATAAACTTCAAGAAAAGGATTCTCTCATTTGAAGATGACGAGATGAGGGTAGTGTCGCCAATTTATCCATTAGAGGGACATAGATATGTTGAGACTATCTACAATGAGGGACAGATTGACTATCTCGACCATATCTACAATGTCACTGCCATGCAAGAAGACTACATCAATCCAATAGTAGATGGAAACCTGAGCTGGAAGAGTGCTAGTTCCTACACATCCGACTCAGAGGAGGCCTTGGAGAATTGGAAAAACATACTACATGAGGTCTCTTAGAGGAGGTGCACAAGAGTTACAAGGTCTATGCGGCAGGTGGAGAATGAGTTAAGAGAGCTACCCACCTATGAGGGTTTACCTAACCTTGTGACCTTCTTAACTGATTTTGAAGGACTTGTAATAGAATCGCAGCGCTTGTTTGCGCTAGATCACGTGCTAAAAGATACACTCGCTAGACGGTGGGGTGCGCACAAGGAGTCCATAACAGATTGGCCACAGTGCAGAAGATTGATGCAAGTCAGAGTTGGCAAAGAGGTTACCCTCGTGAATCACAAGTATTCAGGACTGGCAAACTCTGTTGAACATCTTAACCATTGTCGCACGGTATTTGCAGAGTACCCGCAACAGGAATGGGTCCATCATTTCATTCATACATTGGATATGACACCTAGAACCTGGTATGCATATATGGAATTGCAAGAAGGAACCCACGATTGGGAAGGGATCGCTAAGAAGTTCGCGCACACATTTGAATTTGCTGATGAGCAACCTACAATTGATGTTGCACTTCAAACAATAAAGGAGAAGATATTCATTGAAATCCCTGTTGAAGAGGCCAATGCTCACTAGTGCAGTGTGACCATTCAGCAATGGATGGCTTGCTACAATCTAGTTGGAGACCCAGATGATGATCCGACTAACATAAACATACCGGGATCAGAGGGCACCCACGCAGTAGAAGGAAGTGGTATTTCAAATGACCAGTTCCTTAAGCCATTGAAAATCAAGAAAGTAAACATTGGGTTGACAGAGAACCCAAAGTTTGCCAATATAGGATATTATTGGGATGAAGAGACAGTCATGAAGATCACAGATTTGTTGCATGAGTACCAATACCTATTCCCTACCAACTTTTCAGAGATGAAGGGGATAGTAAGAGATCTAGGGGAGATGAAAATACCTTAACGACCAGATGCTAAACCCAGTAAGCAGCGACCCTATAGGTTAAATCCAAGGTATAAAGAAAAGATAAAAGTAGAATTGGATCGCATGCTTAACACATGAATCATTGAACCTATTGGGGAATCAGAGTGGATTATCCCTATAGTGATCTAGGATAAGAAAACAACAAGTGAAGTAAGAATCTGTGTCGACCTAAGGAATCTAAACGATGCATTCTTACATGATCCATTCCCAACACCGTTTACAGATGAAGTGCTTGAAAGCGTCGGAGGGCAAGAAATGTATTCATTCACTGCTGGCTTCTCTAGCTATCATCAAGTCAGAATCACGAAGGAGGACCGCCACAAAATGACCTTCATCACCGAATGGGGATGCTACCAGTATACGGTAATGCCCTTTGGACTCAAGAATGCACTTGCTATTTTTTCTAAAATAGTAGTCTTTGCTTTTAAATATTTTATTCATAAATTTTTTGAGGTCTACCTTGATGATTGGACTATGTTCGGTCTAGTAAGAGACCATATTGAGAGCCTACACATGATGCTGGACCACTGTCTCCAATATCAAATCACACTTAATTCTAAGAAATCTATATTTTGCACACCATTTGGTGTTCTGTTGGGTCACGTCGTGTGTCACGGTGGTATTTTGGTCGACATAACAAAAATTGTGATTATCCTCGACTTACCACCACCTACATTAGTCATGCAACTAAGACCAGTGCTAGGACATAGGGGCTACGATAGAAAGTTCATCAGAGGATATGCAGAGATCACCGCACCTATGGAGAAATTGTTGAAAAATGATGCAAAGTTTCAGTGAACGTCAGCTTGCCAGGAAAGCTTGGACAAATTAAAGAACAAGATGGCCACTGCACCAATAATTGTGTTCCCCGACTGGAAGAAGGAGTTCCATGTTCATGTCAATGCGTCGTCTATCGCGCTCGGCATAGTCTTGACGCAATCGGGAGAGGGTGCACTAGACCACCCTATTGCTTTTGCAAGCAGAAAACTATCAATAGTAGAAAAGAACTACACGACGACGGAAAGAGAAGGCCTCACCATGGTGTTGACGGGCATATGTGACTATGCACGCAACGGGGGACACGACCCAGAACGGGATCCTTAGGGCAGGCTCCAAGCTATTTGGGATAGTCGTTCTCAACAGGTTTAAAGGCTTTGTTGGCCTGAAAGTCTAAAAGACTTATGATGAAAGTTAACGGTACTGATTGTCAGTCAAACCTATCTTTATGATTTACAAATGCTAATTCAGGTTATATGTTACGGGATGTTAGACTATCAGATTTAATTGACTTAAATCAATGAATTATAAATACAGAAGCTGAAAAATAAATATAAACACAGTTAATATTTTACACATGCATGCTATATACACATTGTACAATCATTACAAAAGAAATAAACTGAATGTAATTCATAGAGAAGGATCTGATTCAAATAGATTTTTCAAGTAATATAATTGACAAAAAAATGAACAACACATTATCCTAATCTACTTCCTATCCTGATCAGGAGCGATGAGACAATTAACCTGTAATCGATTTATGCTAATAGAATTACTACATGGATACACTTTGATAATATTTAAATAAGTTTAAACATTAACCAAGACCATACAGTAATCATTACACATCATATAAACAACAATATCAATCGTCAGTTACACAACATGATACATCAGCAAAATTGAGAACATGAAAATCGATAATCATACAAAGACATGTATATTTGTAAAATCCTTTAGAGAATTAAGACAAACATAAATAAAGTAGAAAGAGAAATAACAAGACTAATAGATATCACAAATATATGTCAAGTATACAAACTGCAAACATATATTAACAATATCACCAGTTTAACAATGTCGTGGCTGCAGACAGGTAGCTATCTCAAGTCGCAAGTAAATCAAACCCAGTCTTATGGTTTCCCTTCCATCAACTATCGATCCCTTAGCAGCAGTATTTCTGAGCTTTCAAGAGAGAAATCTCTTAAGCTTTAGCAGCATACAGTCTGTTTTCCCCAGCTCTAGCTCTTGATTTGCTCTTCCAACATTAAAAAAAGAGTTCTTCAATACTGTTGAGCATTTACAGAATTATTCAGGCAGAAATGTTTTGATCTGAGAGAGAAATCTCTCAGTCCAGTCTCCCTCTCACCCCCCTTTACAATCAAATTCTTCTTTGCTTAAATAAACCACGATCAAAAGAAATCAAAACAAATTCAGCTCTGCACAGGCGAATTTCTGGAAACAACCATTTCTTTGCCGATCGCAACTACAAAAATCGTGCTCAAAGGATCCCCGAAATCTCCTAGAATCCATCATTTTTTTGGCGAAATCCCCCCAAGTAAAGCTAAATGGGTCCGTTCTGAAGAAAACCCATGTGGCGGATTTCTCAGATCTGCCTCCATTTGTTCACAACGTGGCTCAAAAAATCGCCTGTTAATTGAAGACGTGATTTTGTAACTGGCAACAATCCTGGCAGTTTGTTTGGAAACTGAACTGCTGCTCCCTTTAACTTTGACCTTGGGCGATTTGAAAATCAATTGAGATCTATAATTCCCAAATCTCTGCATCCAATCTTGTCATCAAAACCAACAAATTAATAAATAGCATCTAAAACTAAATTCAAAATCATAAACGAAATGCAAAAACAGGAATGAAATGAAACTTAAAATTATGCGATCAATCATTAAGGTCAGCCACATTTATTTATTTTCAAACTCGATCCTTAAGCTCTCACTGCCACTTCACAGATTCGCTTGTTTTTTTTTAAAATAGCCATATTCTCTGCAGCATATTTTTTAGAGTTATTATGTGATAAAAAACCACAATATTCTTATCCTTCACAATTTCTTGAATGAAGACAGCTAATGCGTGAGACCCTCAAATCTCTACAATCTGGTAGAAACAAGATAACTAATTCAAAAATTGTTATTACTAGCTGTTTACGCATTAACTACTGGCAGAGAAACGCGGTGTTTGCAAGCATTCCTTTGATGTCAGTTATGATATGTAACCCATGAAATAATCTCGTTGCACCCTCACAGTTCAGCACCCTCTAACTCATTCAATGAAAGTTTCTTTTATTTGCAAAAATTCAGAATTGATCTGGCCACACGTCCTCACCATCAATTCAAATATGGTAACGTGGTAACAATACTTTGGAAATTGTCATAATGTCCATCCACATATGGGGATTTATGAAAACAAGATATGGCATTAATTGCAAAAGTGCTGAAAGCTTCACTACCCTAAATCTCCTTCCAATACAAACATTTTAATCCATGAAATAATTCTTTATTGTTTAAAATACTCTTTTGGTTGTCGTTTCGTATGGAAAATATCCAATAATATTCATGGTTATTTGTCTTTCGCCCATATGGAGGAATGTTCACCAATATTACCAATACTAAGAATGCTTATATTGTTTGAGCTCATGCATATTCCAAAATATATAACTCTTAATGACATCCAAGCATCCATCCTTGGTTTTTTTGAATAAAATGCATCCACATCTTACTATATAATAATTTCAACCTTCAGGAATGAAAGACATGCTATGCGAAATACACATCCCATAACCCATAATATCGACCTCGACCTCTACATGTAATAATAAATATGACATATGAGGCCCATTATAGAAATCAAGATCAAATAATAAGGTTGTGCTATGTGTAAGCCTTGGAAATATAATTCGAATGAACTTTGATAAGGTGCAAAAAAAAAAAATACCATAATCAGCCTTTCAATTAGAAAACCTTATCAATATTTATGATAACAAAATCGTACAAAGATTTCAAGATTAAGTTATGACAAATTAATAACACTTATCCCTTGATTTTCAATACAAATCCACACAAAATAATAATTTCAAAGTAGTGATTTTGTCAACTAATCCATAGTTTGCAAAGGTTTCTTTTTAAAAAAAATTGAATTTCATGTTTCAGTAGCTGCTGGAATGTCACCATTTCAGTAGCTTTTAATTCTTTAAGTTTGCTATATGAAATTCAAACATTTCATCAAAAATAAAATACAATTTTATTTGATGAAATAATGTTTTTTAAAGGCTGTTGGGTAGGGGCACAACACATGGTCTACGCACTTCAAAAGTTCAGACACTATTTGTTGGGTGGATCCTTGTGAGGAAGTTGTTGAGAAAATAGCCTCAATCAAAGATTAGGAAGTTCAATTTGCTATGTGGATCCTTGTGAGCCTAGTTGTTGAGAAAATGTTGGGAAAACCAAGTGCCTACTTTAACAATTGCATTAGTGGAACAAATGTGTGAAAGTTGTTGAGATGAATTGGGATACATTTATTTTAAATGAACTCTTAAGTGTTTGTCATGAATCCCAAGACTCGGGTAATGTGTTTCATTATTCCTAGTTATTGGTGTTAATTGCTTTAGTAGCATTAGAAGAACCGAAAGATTCATGGTTTTCCAAACTAATACCTGGTTTCCCTATCAGGGATTTATTTGAGTCATTGGGGGTCAATAGAAACCAATATCATCAATGAGAATATAATGTTGTGTTATACATGTATAAGGAGGATTTACAGTTAAATATTAAGAAGGATCCCAGGATTGAACCTCAAGTTGTCCATCTATTTAAGGATGTAATTCATTTTAAGGAAACCCTGCACCACATATATATTCAGGATAGGAGGGACGCCCAATAAGGAGTGGTTACTAGAACGATATAAAGTGGCAGAACAAGAGATTGGATTAGCTACTACAAGAGAAACAAGGAAGAATTGAGAATGTAGAATCCTTGCAAAATGAAGTGGTTCGAGTCTCTGATATTATTAAGGAAGAGCTTGAAGAAATAAATAAAACAACTCAGCTAGATTTAGAGAAATTCCAGGATGGGGTAACTACGCAGGTAGTTACGACCATGGAAGAGCATGATGTGAAGGTGAAATAGATTGCTAAGTCGAAAATGGATACCTATGTATAGTTTGTGTCAATGGAATAGGGGAACAAACCTGAAGTGGCTCACACAAGCCACATGTAAGTGTTGGGGCCTGTTGTCCCTAGGACATTTTTGGTAAAATTTGTTAGATTTTGGGAGAATCAGTTTTGGTGTGAATGAGGTTATAATAATGTGGTCTACCGAAGGGGTCAACTCTGACAAATTTGCAAAGAAAAAAGGAAAATGGGTGTTTTGACGACGTTAAGTTGCGGAGTTAGTTATGTGGTTACGTTTTTGTGTCCACTTACATTAATGAGTTTGGGTAGTGGGCACGGGCAGGGTTAAGGTATTTCAAAATCATATAAATATGTAATAGGTTGGAAATTTAGGGGTTGGATTTTTGCTTAATAATAGATCCAGCTAGTATACTTTTGGCTGGTTTGAAGATATTTTTGTGTGTGTCAAAGTTATGAATTGTAGAGAGTTGATATGAGAGAGTCACGTGGAGGATGTAACAATCTACAAGTTGTTTGCACAGATCTGTTGTAATATAGGAAGAAGAGAATTCGGTAGGCTATGTGCGCAAACATGAAGCATTTATTTACTGCGACTCAATAATAAGAAGAATGCTTCTATGGTTTTCTCTCATATTGGGTTTCCACGTTAAAAATCATGGTGTCAAATTTGTTTGTGATGTTTTATGTGATGTAGTGTTTTATGTGTTGCTGCATAAAATGATAAATGAATATGTTTGATGAAGGAATATATGAATGAGATAAACATTGCATGATCCAGGATTACATGTCATAGTTAGTTAATGTTATATGTCAAAGCATATGGTTTGTCAAAGATTTTGATTTGTTGAAGTTATATATTGTTAGTATGTTGAAAGTTAAGAATGTTGGATTGTTTTCCTTCCTTGATGAAGAAACCTAGTTCCTCCAATCCCCATAGGTACTTTGGGTAATACCTCATATGCTTTGTAGGTGTTTCTGGAAGGGACAAACTCTTTTGGGCTGGTATCTTGGTATTTTTTGGTATGTGTTGGTGAACTTGGGTTGAAGTAGAATTGGCCAACACCAACTTTGATTTATTGAACCTTTAAAAAATTAAGGAATCGCTTTTTTTTCTTAGAATTTCATTTTTGTGCTCGAAAATATTTAAGAGAAGCATTCCTAGATAACCATAGTTTTGATGAGTTAAAATTTTAGGAAGGTCATAGTTTTAGAAATTATTTTGGAATTGTGTTCTAATTTGGGTGTACATAAGACATTCTATGAGAAAGTACTGATTTTTACATTCAACCCTCTTGGGGTTACAATATGACAAATTCTTCCATCCCGTGACATTTTAGGAATTGTCCAATTCCTTGTTTCATTATGGAGGTGAGATTTTGTTCTTATTTAATAATATCTATGTATTTTTAAATGAAATGTGTTATTAATTTATTATTGTTAACTCAAATGTATTTTTTTCCAAAGCTTTTAAAAATGGGAGGGTTGCATGAATATATACCCTTTTAACAAAAAAATTAAAACAACCCATAAAATTGATCATTGTCCATGATTATTAGAGTATTAATAAAATTAATAAATTAGAAAATATATCTCACTTAAAAAAAAGGAATTAAATCCATTTTATATTTGAATCCGTAAAATTTGATCTTGGATTTTTCTATTAAGGAATAAGTTCATAAAGCCTTGCACAAGCTAAGTTCTCTTCTACTCCATGAAAAATGGTAAGTTGAGGGGTACACATCTATTGGTTTAGAAGGATTTTTGAGCCTATAATAAGTTGTTTATACTCATGCACAAACCATGGGGTTGAGTAGATCAATGTAGAAACAAACCAAGAAGATTTAGTAAATGGAAAAGGTGTTAATATATTGAGCAATAATGAAGATATTCGAACTTTGAAACTTTCAACAATAAACTTATGAATACTTGAAATAGTGCATCAAATTATCCACATAAAACATTCATCCACATGAGACAAGATATACCCTAGGAAAACCCTCTTAATACAGAGGATGAAAAAAATAACAATTCATTATGAGTATATTAAATAGATTTGCATAGAATGGATTACATCACAATAGTAGATTTCCCAGTAAGAGAGGACACAGAGCAATAGAGAACAATAATAAGTTATAATCATTGTAATGAAATTTCCATATGCCTAGAATATTAATATTGAATCCAAATACACTTCCATGAAAACAAGGGAGAATGGCTGCATGACATTTATGCACCCATGCATTACAATTTTGAATGTCCTTCTTGGAATAATCAATCCATGCATTGAAATCTTCTTCATGCACAACTAATGTGCCATACCTTCAATCATGGACATTGACTGATAGTTAATTGATTTGGACTGAAATCAATCTCTAACTGAATATTGATCACTTAGTTAACATGATAATTTAAGTGTTATGGTTCTTAACTTAAGTGTTGTCCATGCAAAACATTTTATCTATTTACTATTATTAAATTTGCATGGACTGCTGTAAGTTTCTTAATTACTTAACTGAATGCATACATTAATATTCCAACTGATTCTTTAACCGAAGCATTGTTTGAGGCATTCATATTTAACTAAATCTTTACAACTATGTATTTATATCTTGAGTTCATCCAATCTTCTGCATGGGCAATTCAAATTCTCTTTTCTTATTATCTCTTCAGCTTTTTGCATGGTCTACATGTTAACATTAATTCATCATATCATAATATACTCATAAGAATTATCGCATGTTATGGTCATATTATATTGCTCTCAGACCATATAGTCACGTGCTAAAGTAATTCACTCTAGAGGTGACCAGTCTCTAAAGGAGACTTAATAGCTTTATCCATCTTGAATGACCATGTTTAGTAATATATCACATAAAATTTACCTCTATGACTAGAGGTCCACCTCAATGTGTATCCATTCTCTGGATGACCGCATGAGGATCATATCTTGATATAATTCACAAGCCCATCTCTATAATTGGAGATCCATCTCATAGGGTACAATCTACGAGAATCAAAATGACTTGATACAAAAAAAGTCCAAACTTGATACACCACAAGTCTACAATCTTGATACAACACAAGACTTTACAGTATGAGCATTACCACCTCAATCATACGAGGATATAGATAGGACTTGATACAACACAAGTACTGACTTGAAACAACACAAGTCTGAATAATGTCTCATGATGTTGTACATTCAACAGTCCCTCTCAGAAAGGGAGACATTCTCTACTATTCCAGGCATTCTCTTCCATACCAGGCATTTTCTTCCATACCAAGCTTACCTTTGAAGTATTTGAACTTCGTCACTGACAGTGGATTTTTCAACATATATGCAATATGTTCATCATTAGAAATGTACTGAAGTCTTACGTTATAGGACCATGACTCTGATGAAGTGATACTTCATCTTAATGTGTTTCAACTAAACATGAAACACCGGGTTTCTAGAAAGCTTGACTATAATACCTAATATCTATAGGCTCAAATATTTCACCCCAGTATGTAGCATCCCAATATACTCTTCTCCTCGGAAGGTAGTACTATCTGCAATACACTTTGCTTCTGAAGTACTCTCTAACAGACACCTTGCTTCTGTAGTACTACCTGCAATACAATTTTCTTCTGTAGTACTAACCACAAAATACATAGCTAATACCAAGCTACATAATAAGTCTACCATGTATCAAAATACAATAAATAACCTATTCTAATGTACCTCAAAGTTATCCTAACATACTCTTGGTAATAAGCATAAATACAACAAGTCTGCTAAGTACCTTAAGAGGCCAATAAGCTACTTATCCATGGTAGAAACATCTGGATCTGATCTAGAATAAAGTTTCCCTAAACTAGAAACCATGGATTTTGAATCCATCATATAAAAATTTTACAACACTTTAAATGTGTAAATGATTCTTTTAGAAAATAAATCTCATCTTTCCTTTCAATCTTCAACATTTGTTGACTTCTAGAATTATCTACTAATTGGAGAAGTTCTCTATTAGCTTTCCATTCTCTATTATGTTCTCCAAGGCCTTATCACTTTACAATGAATTAATATTTGTACCACAACATCCCTATAGCCAACTATGTGTCTATATAACCTCTCCAAGAGGTTCGAATGCTCCCCAACAATGTTGACTATAACTCTTCTCGAGTTTCTAGTAGTCTCTGAGACCTTGACTATGTATTTGCTCATGTAGACTCTCTGCACAATAGATACTATATCCCCTAGCTATCTGAGTCGTGTACCATGACTAAATGGTGGGGACTTTATCTTTTGTTGCATGTGAAGGATCATCAATACTCCCTCTTCATCTAGAGAAGTATTTCTGTATTACATCAAGCTTGTCCTGGACAAAGGATTTAGAAAGGATGCTGGCATTTCTGCTTATCTGAGGATATGTGTTGGAGTTGTACTGCTCCTTTCTACACCATGTCTCATATATAAATGACTAGGAACCTCTTAAAGCTTCTACTACTTTACAACGTGCTATATTTGGAGCAACATCTTTGATGTGATATTTCTCGATCACTGCACTAGTCATAATCCATAGTTTCATTCATTGACTAAGACATGTATGAGTCCACATTCACTCATATTGAGTAGGTACTACGACACATGTTTTTTTGTACATGACTATGTACTGACTACAAAGCATATATTCGATCATGTGCTAACTAGGTATATATAACATCTAGTAAGATCCTACAAATCTGAATAGATTTAGCTTCATGTGTGTGGTCATGGACTTATAGTCCATTGTCTTGAATCCTTTCAGTAACTCTACTGAACATTTTCCTCAACATAAGAAAATATTATCTAGTGACCGTTACACTTTTAAACTTAAGAATCATCCAAGACTCTTTCATATAGCTTCCTTCTAAATATGAGCACCATGAAGGTATCTACATAGCAGGAGGTTAATTAACTAATTCCACTGGTTTTCGAGGAGCTAGAAAATATAGCTTCTCCCTCTCAACATCTAGGGTGTCAGAAACATAAATATGAGTACTCCATCATGGAGACTCATACTCTTCTATTTCTAACACATATATGAATATAAATAGGTT
This sequence comes from Pseudotsuga menziesii, assembly GCA_001517045.1. Taxonomy (NCBI): domain Eukaryota; kingdom Viridiplantae; phylum Streptophyta; class Pinopsida; order Pinales; family Pinaceae; genus Pseudotsuga; species Pseudotsuga menziesii. The sequence goes on from LPNX010433207.1 coordinate 296,272, forward strand.
AAATAAATTTCCTTCAGGAGTCTCTTCATACACATTAGGGATTCCTTTTGGATAAAATATTGTCGGAGGTTTCTTCCCACAAAAACATTGGGACCTCTTGGTCTACTCCTAGAAGATTCCCTCTTTCACAACACCTTGATTTCTCTTAGGATTTTCCATTGGAATGAATGCATGTTATTCTTCGCTTGTAGGCCATAGCATATGGCCTTTCCCTACTAGCCAAATTTTGTCAAGTTATCATCAACCATGTATAATCCATCCAATGCAATGACAAATATCTCATACATACATGCAAACATTTTAACCAATGTTTCAGTATAACCACATTTCATAAAATTTAATCACATGAATACTTCGATGTATTTGTAATTGGTTCATGTGGTTATGTACATATATTACCCAATGTTTTATCATAACCCCATTCTAATCTCATGTAATGTTATGCAACACTATATTCACACCTCACCTCATTAGAAAGTTATGAAGCCCCATATTCTTATTTAATTAATCATAACATATAATTTCATGAGTTTTACTATTTACCAATAAACAAAAAGACGATAACATATGCTTTTAATCATGTTATTCCATAACATCATTCATAATACCAGGAATACAAATCTCTAAATAATTGTAATTAAAACTAATTCAAAACCCCTTAGATCTTATTTATAAAAGCATATAGCAAATAAAACATAAAAACTTATCTTTTATTGTTTTGTGTGGGATCCCTCTTGATCTCTGCTTCCTTGCGGATATAATCGGAGTCCCTCGGTCTTGATCTTCTTCTTTCATGGAAACTTACTGCATCTTTAACTTGCAAATGTGGATCCATGCATGAGGTAACAAATATCTTCATTGGGAAAGTGGATCCCATGCAACCTAGAGTGAATGCTCTTCTTCAGGGAAAACTTCTTTCAATGATCATCGTCATCTTCTTGGAATGAGTTATTAATACTGTTAGGATATTATTATACACAAAATCCATTTGAGAAGGATAATATCCAATCCACAAATCCCTAGGTAGTTCAAACAATTCGTCCAATTTGGGAAAAGCGACCATAACAAAAATTATGAAAAAATCATCTTCAAATACTTGAGTGTATCTCCCAAACCATTGTGAATTTTTTAAATCCACTATATAATTTAGTGAAAGAGCCCATTTTGGAAGTGTTTTTTCAATGGTTTTGTATGATTCCTCACGGTTTGATCGAAAATTCTTCACACAATTTGTCTCCTAGAATAGTGACAAGAATGGTGCATACTGATTTGCTCTTGCATCCGTTCTACATTGGATGAAGGCTCCTCAATCACTGAGGTCACATAGGAATATAGGCCATGCTCCTTAAGAATGTTTGACACCTTTTCCTTACATATGATGCAAATTTTAAGTACCCTCAAGTTGGTCTTTTGGTCGCAAGGAGATCGATGTCATGGCTCTTGATCTTTGCTCAACTCCTCAGGATCATGTAGGCTTCTAGTTGCTTGCACAAACTCAACTCCTTCACACCCTAGGATCCAATACACTGTTATACCCTGGGAAAAAAACCATCCACATGAGATAAGATCTACCTTGGGAAAACCCTCTTAATACAGAGGATAAAAAACCCATCCATTCTTTATGAGTATATTAGATAGATTGCAAAGAATGGTTTACATCACAATAGCAAATTTCCCGATAAGAGAGAACACATAGCAATAGAGAATAATAACCACTTGTAATCATTGTAATGAACTTGCCATATGCTTAACAAATTAATATTGAAGCCAAATACACTTCCATGAAAACAAGGGCGAATGGTTGCATTCCATTTATGCACCCATGCATTACAATTTCGAATTTCCTTCCTAGAATAATCAATCCATGTATTGAAATATTTTCCATGCACAACTAATGTGCCATACCTTCAATCATGGACATTCACTGATAGTTAACTGATTTGGAGTGAACTCAATCTCTAACTGAATATTGATATCTTAGTTAGCAAGCTAACTTAAGTGTTATGGTTCTTAACTTAAGTGTCATCCATGCAATTTTATTTATTTATTTACTATTAATAACTTTGCATGGACAACTCTAAGTTTCTTAATTACTTAACTAAATGAATACATTAATATTTCAACTAATGCTTTAACTAAAGCATTGATTGAGGCATTCATTTTTAACTAAAGCTTTATAATTGTAGCTTTATATCTTGAGTTCATCTAGTCTTATTGGCATGGGCAATTCAAATTCTCTTTTCTTATTATTTCTTTATTGCTTATCTCTTTATCTTACTGCATGGTCTATGTGTTAACATTAATTCATCATATGATACTCATAATAATTATCACATGTTATGATCATATTATATTACTCTCAAACCATATAGTCATGTGCTAAAGTAATTCACTCTAGAGGTAATTAGTCTCTAGAGGAGACTTAATAGCTTTATCCATCTCGAATGACCATGGTTAGTAATATATCACATAACATTTACCTCTATGACTAGAGGTCCACCTCAATGGGTATCCACTCTCTGGATGACTGCATGAGAATTATAGCTTGATATAACTCATAATCTCATCTCCATAATTGGAGATCCATCTCATAGGGTACCATCTATGAGAATCAAAATGACTTGATACAACACAAGTCCATACTTGATACAACACAAGTCTACAATCTTGATACACCACGAGACTTTATAATATGAGCATCACAACCTCAAACATATGAGAATATAGATAGGACTTGATATAACACAAGTCCAGAGAATGAATCCCGAGGTTGTGCATTCAACAAAAGGTGACTATGGTACCTCTGTCACAAATTTTAGGAAAAGGTGGTGACCTTTTAAGTCTAAAAAAGTTGTTTAAATAAGACTTAATTGTATAAGGAAGTGACTATTATGAGCATGAGGATGTTCATTCTCATTGGTTGGACGCGATAGTTTACTTGATCACCCGATTAGTTCAATTCATGAGGCTCTTAATGTACAAAATCATGGAAAATTTGACTAAGGCTAGAAGTAGTAATAAGTAAGAAATGTGCAACACTATGTCATTTTGACAACCTTCTTGGTAAAGGTTGCAATTTCACGGCAACAAAAGGAAGTTGTAGTGATAATAGGTTGCAATTGCAACAATGTAATAATAGTGATAGTGGCATCAAAGAGGCGTTGTGGACATAGTTGGGAAAATTTTCTTGTTCTAAGGGAGCATTTAAAACTAGCAATTACATATATATTCTAACAAAGATAGTGTGGAGTAGCTCAAGAATCCAATCACCAGATGGGTGTGTGAGTCTAAGAAACAAACTAGGATGATGGTAAGTTCTTGTGGATGTTTCTAGGGACAACAATGGAATTTACTAGAGGAAGGATGTGAGGCCCTAGCCTTGAGAGTCTTCAGGCACCTCCATCACACAATCACCTTACTGGTTATTGGTCAACATGGACATACATGAAGTAAGGTTGATGGTTAGATGAGTTGGTTTTGGAGTGCCTTGGCCTATCGACAAGGAACATCACATATATGCTAAGAACCCTTGCCTAAGGTCTAAGTGCACCCCAAACATTGGTAGTTTGCATTAGGTCGATAGACCAAGAGAAGCTTAGAGGGAATTTTGCATGGAAACATCATCCATTGGCATGCACTATGCATGATAGACAAAGTAGCAAGAAGAATTAACTAGCTTACATATGACTTGGCCCATATTTGGTTGGGTGTACATTGGATAGCTTAACTAAGTGGGCATACTTGATTTGATGCACATCATCTAGGAGTACTTGAATGGATGTTGGTTTTGTGTACTTGTTAGGCATACCTTAATCTAGGTGCACCTGGGCATAAAATAACCGGGTTGCAACTTGGAGGCACCTTGCTAGAAGCATTTCTTACGTGAAAGTTGCTAGATGCACTTTAGACAACTTACAATGGGCACCTTTGAGTGCACTTATGATAGGTGCATTCAAGCACACTTGGCAAACACAGTTGTGGTTGGCGCACCTGCAATGGATGTACCTGTCAAACACATTTGCAACAGACTCTTGATGCAGAAGGCACACTTGGGGATATGGGTGAAAACATGCGATCACATGGCATAGTGGGCACGATACCATTAGATATGGGCATTGACGAACAAATCATGTGGGCATAGTTGAGTTGGATGCAAACACTTGGGTCCACCTTAGGAGAAAGGGATTTGTAATAGCTTGGCAATATTTATATATACAAGAGTACACCTAATTGTGCTAAGGCATTCATTGAATCATCATCACTAGGAAAGTGATTGATTCATGTGATTTCAAAGTGAGCTCTATGATTGTGCTAAGCTATGGGGTTAGCACATTAGGGTGAATTTGTACTCACTTAGTAAAAAATTAAGAGGCGAATTAACCTGCAGGAGGTAGGACTACAATAGCTTTAGTGGTTGGTTTTGTATATGACTATTGAGCATTGGAAAGAGGATACTTTGTCTAAGATACTTTGTACTTATGTAAAAGAGTGGCAAGGAAGTGGTTTCCCTCCCTATTGTATACTGTGAACATTCTTCTTATAAAGCAATTTTAAACCATCCTCCTCGGATGCCACCTATACACATGCATGTGCATTGTGGCTTGTTTAATGGGATGCATGTTATTCGATTTCTTGTGATTGCTTATGTTGGTTAAGTATTGGCATTAGCTAAATGAAGTATAGGTTATGCATTGAATCTTGTTAAGTATAAGTATTGCTGGGATGCTTTAAAGGTTGTGGTTGGATGCATGTCAGACTATCGATGAACTTGGTTGATTAGGACTTTTAGTTGCATTTGATGGTTCGTAGTCTAAGGTGAAGTTATGAATAGAGCTTAGGGGAAGAGACATAGTATAGTTGTAATAGGCACAACCTGGCCAAGCCCCTTCAACTAAGGCAAGGGAATTCCACATGACCTCAAATGTTGAAGCGAAGTTGGGACACCCCAGGTTCAAAGAAAAAGTTTGGATAAACTATAGATCCATGGCATATTCCCTATTTCTAAGCATATGATTTAGTGTTTTTCTTAAAACAACATAAAAGGAATTTGGTATAGTTTAACCATATAAATTATTTTGGATTTAATGAAAGTAAAGATATTCAATGTTATAAGTATTTGAGTGTACTAAATCTATTTGTGTATTAAGAACATCAAATCCATGAATTCAAAACTGCAATTTATAAAGAAAAAAAAGTTTGATAATCACAAATCAAATAAATAAATAAAACCTTTTTCCATAAATAATAACTTCCAAAATACACATTTAAGGGGAAGTCACAAATTTAAATTTTTTAAAAATAGATTTTTTATTTTTAAATGATTCTCAAAAGTCAAGACAAGAAATAAAAGATGTATTTCCATTTAAATAATTAAAAATAATTCGTTAATAAAATATGATATAGAAAATGCAGATGGATTAATATGAAAGTAAGAAATATCAAATTAAATAAACGTTTTTAAAATGTGGTTCACCATTTGTTAGAGAGCTACTCCACGGAAAATTCCAATACCTGATATTCAAATTAAATAAAAGTAGAATACAAGGAAGATCCAATCCATCCCTATTTTTGTGTCACGTTATAATATATAGGATTTATGGAATACAAACGCGTCTATATAAGATTTTTAGTGACACGTTATAATAAAGGATTTATGGAATACAAACGCGTATATATAAGAGTAAGAAATTGCAACTTTAAATAAATAAATAAGGGAGATTCCATTTTAAGGCGAGAGAAAGCTAGCTAGGAGAAGAAAAATTGAATTCCAAATACAAGTTAACATAATGCAGATAATTTTGAATTTTAAAGAACAAGTTTTATAAAGTTTTATCTAAGACGTTTTCATAAAATATGGTGCTTCATGTAATTGTATAGTTAACTTATTTAGAATTTATTTTTTAATTTTTTTTAATTTTAATTGTGAAAATTTTATAGATAGAGTATTGTTAACTGGAACACTTGGATATCAAACTTAAATGGTGATCAAGGCTTCTAATGAGACTATAGCTATCACGTTTTTCTGGGGTGGAGCCTACATATACCACATTTTTTTATACCAGAAATCCAAACAAAATTTTGGTCGAGACAACCATCAAACCCCTAAACAGTTAAACAACCATCAAACCCCTAAACAGTTAACTCTTGACTTCAACCCCTAAACTGACTTACCATATATCTCTATATTTATTTGTAAAGTACACCTTACATTATTGGTGTAAAATTTAGTCTCCATCAAATTATGGTTTCAAGAGATTCTAGAAGCTACCGGCTGGTTATGGAAAAGATTCCAAAACGAAACAAAAGAAATGACAAAGAAACTACATTACGGGAAGGCTGAAGCGATGCACGTCAGCCAGTATGAAAGAGCCAAGGTATCCTTCACTTTTTCTGCACTTGCTAAACCCCCCATCAGGTCAATGGTTACTTGTGTTGACAGTTAACACACAACTGGAATGTGTTTGTGAGGACAGCAAAAAGTCTTACAGCTGCTGCCTCCTTCTATTACGGCGTGTGAGACTCGTGTCATGTCCAACTGCAAGAGTAGCACCTGTGGGCAACAACTAAAACGCCCCCACACCACCGGAATTCAAAATAACAGTAGATGAAATTGTATTTTTCAATGTTCAAATTGTAATTTCGACATTTTGGGCAGTTCAAACTCCAATAATTAATCTAAAATCATGTATTTGTAATTGCTCAAATTGCACAAGTGCAATTTTTCAAACCAGATTTTGAGTAAAAGAACACCGAGGCGTTTAGTTGTTCTTTATCCTACGCGCTCACCATCACCATCAGAGCATGTCCTTTATCCTACGCGCTTACCATCACAGCCTGCCTGCCATAAGATGCTTCTTCGTTGCTTCTTTTGTCTTGCCAACCATGTTTTAACGCGATACCTTAGCTGTTGCCCGTCATTACATTCACATGCGATCCCAACCTTATAAATGCCTTGTGCCCTCTCATCCACTCCTGCAAAAACTTGAGCCTTCCTTTATCCTCCCGATATACACAGACAGACAGTAGAATCGAGCATGGGCAGTTACATTTCTTGCGCTTCAAACTCTGTACCTTCCAGCACTGTCAAAGTCATTCACTGGAATGGCAGCGTTCAAGATATTCAGAGGCGAATAAAGGCGGCAGAGCTTATGCTGGAGAATGCTCAGCACTTTCTATGCCACGCCAACGGCTTGCAGATCGGGCGTCGGATTAATCCTCTCACGGCAGACGAAGAACTGGACATGGGGTATCTCTATTTTCTTCTTCCCATGACCAAGCTGCACTCGGTGCTATCTGGAACAGACATGGCCTCCCTGGCATTGAAGGCCAATTCCGCCATCAAAACTGCAACTAGACGGAGCCACGGCGCCAGAATACTCCCCTTCTTTGGAGATCTCATGCGCCCCCTCCCGCTAGAAGTGAAAATGGATGTATTCTTAATGGACGAGGGGAACCTGCAAACTAGTGGGCCGCAGGAGGAGCAGCTTGTGCTGCCGAAGTTGAATTTGGAGGACGATCCAGAGCTGTTAACGGCGCTTTCGCAGCTGAGATTCAACACCGGCAAATCCTGGAAGCCAAAGTTGGAGACCATTAACGAGTTCCGGCCAAAGCTTTTGGATCTGATGCAGTCGAATATTGAACAGTTCTGCTAGCATTAATATTTCCGTTCAATCTGCACCATTACTGAGAACACTGTGTCTGATTTCCCTGGGAGAACATACATCAATCCTGTACATTGATCTTATGTATGAAACAGACATATTCTCCTGCATATGTTGGAATTCTGAGTTCTCTACCTACAGAACCTTTATCCATCTCCACAGATTCAATCCCTGGCCAAATTTGCCACAAATTTGTGAAGAGGTTGTTTATTTGCCACATATTTGTGAAGAGGTTGTTGAATTACAGACAGCCTCTTGCAACCTGCTTGCCCCGTATCGAATCGTATTCGAATCCGTACTTGGAGGTTGTACTTTTCTCTGGCATTAAGCATTCATTAATTCTTTCATTTTCATTATCGAGTTGTGTAAACAGGGGCTTTTTGGGCGGTTTTTTTTGGGCTGGTTTCTGGCATGAATGTTTACGAAATTTTCAAAACTCTCGAATGTTTATTGCTAAATCTTGCAGAGTGTGGATGTTGGGAGAGTGAATCTTACAGAATGTGGATGTGGATGTTTGGGTTTTTATGTCACTTAATTTTATTTTTATCTTAAAATTGCCCAACAAACAACATAAATTAAAATTAAAATTTTAAGATTAAATAAATTATAGATTTTAAGATCAAATTCACCGAACAAAAATTCTTCATGAAAAGTCAAAAAGTCCCCTCCGTGAGACCGCTCCTTTCATTATTATTATACATGTATATTGTCTATGCTTGTGCTCTGCACAATTCTCGATATATACTACTTAAGTGTATTATTATACTTCATAATAATTCATAAATTTGAAAAGAATTATCATTAAAAAAGCTAAAAATAAATTAAATTCATTTTATATCCGCATATGTAAGAAGAGTTTGCACATGAACATGAAAAGCGCGCTCAATGATGAAGGTTTTGCTCCAAACTGAAACTGAAGTGCAGCGGAAGCTTAGCCGAGGTCGTCTGACAAAAATTAAGAAAAAAAGAGCTTATAAGTATCCTATTAACCAATAATTATATAAAATTTAAAATTTAACCAAGGGTTTTGGCCTCCGTTACTTCAGCAGTGATGCGTTACAGGGCCGGACTTTAAAAGTCTATGTGAAGTTCGATCTTGGATTTTTTCTACTAACTAGAAATTTGGATTTGAAATTTTCCAGAAACTTGAATTTGAAATTTTCAAAATTTGAAAATTTGAAAATATTTGATAAAGCCGATTGATTCTTAAGAGCTTATTGGTAGGAGTGATAATTGACGCCATCAATAAAAATCATTAGGGAATGATGCTCAACATATTGCTGTATAGAAAATGTTATGAATAATTAATGGGTTGAATCATTTCGGGTAAAAGTTCAAGTTGCTTGTATTTTATATGCATGGTCGATTTGAATCGTACACTCAAACTATATTTCAATTTTCATTGATCAAATGTGAATGTGATTATTAAATGATTGACTTGAATAGTATATTAAAGCTAGATGATGTGGATATTGATTATTATTAAAACACAAAAAGTATGTTTATTGATGTAATTAATATAGATTTATTTTAAAACCAGATATTATTCAGTATTAGTATAGATGTATTTTAAACATGGATTTAGGGATTTAATTTTTTGAGTGCTACATTTTTTTAACTATTTACATTATTTTTAAAGTGTAATTTTACACCTAAGTAAATTTGATCTCTCTTCTTGTTGGATAAATCTAGTCTTAAGATGGATCTTTGGTTTTTCTTCTTATTATTAATCAACATAGATTTTTTTAATGACTTTGGTTTTAAATTTAAATTTTATGAGTTTATATGTTTTTATTTATTTATTTAAATTTATGAGCCAACCTGAATTTTTTAATTACTTTTTATTTTCGGTACATCATATTATACCTTACCTTATGTTATGTGACAACATCTCCCCCATAGTGGGTTGCATACATTTCCCCATACTCAATTGTAAAGCTGCTTGCTACTCTCACAACAATAATTATGGGTATGAACTCATAGTTTTATGGTTATATTGATAATGTGTTTATTGAGTAATTAAATCAATTATAATTAATCAATTTTTGAAAGTTAAGTTAATTATGACTAGTCAATCTCCAAGGTTTCATTTCACATATATAAAATGATTTGAATGTTCTTTAGATTAATGTGCTTTTCAAAATTTAGAAATTAAAGCCATTAGTAGACATTTGTTTATGAGACTTCTAGCTTAAACATAATTAATATCATCATTCCATATGTTGATTTCATTATATATAGCAGTAGTCTAAATCTTAGAGTTTCAATTTTTTTTTTTGCTTGTTTTTCATAGATACAATTGAAATTTTAGATTAATTCTTGAAAAAGCATAAGATAGTTGTTAAACTTGCATAATCTTGGTGTCTTTGGAGTATTTGAGTATTCTGAATCTACCTATGCATTCAAAAACATGATTTAGGCACTTTAAATTTCAGATTTTGTTAAAAAAAATAGCCAAATTTTGATTTAAAAAATCAAAGAAAATTCTAAAAATTCTAACAAATAGACTACTCCTTTTTTAAAAACCTAATAAACTACTTGTATTTGTATTCCTACTCAAATTATGCTACTAAGCATATTTCTACATTGCACTAAATTTATTCTTAAATTAGAGTAACTTAATTCTTGAATTAATTTTTTAATTAGAATGACTTAATTTATGTTTTTTCAACACTTGAATTTATTGATCTTTTAAGAAAATTAAGTTACTCTAATTAGAATGACTTAATTTATGTTTTTTCAACACTTGAATTTATTGATCTTTTAAGAAAATTAAATAATAAAAGTAAGGTAAAAATGTATTTAAAATTTTTTAAAATAATTTAATTTTGTTGATATTTTAAGTGCTTAGGTTAAGTATGAATCAGAACAATCACAAAGGGTGAAGTATGAATTAGAACAATCACAAATGAAGTTAGATAATCAAACATAGCCAGCATAGATCCATTTAAAAGAGGATCTACCAAGAACCTAGAGGGATCAAATCTCTCAAGCTATAAACCTGTTTTTAGAGTGGAAATGTGTAATCCAATATTTATGGTTTTAGTTTATCTAATTTATGTTATTTTATGTATATGCAATTCTAAATATTTTAAATTTAATTTGAGCCAACATGTTATTTTTAAATTTTTTATTATTATTTTTATAAATGACACTTGCCAACTCTAAGATGAGCACAGAAGGAATTGCACATATGTCTTCTACTACACTGTAGAATGCACCTCTTCCATGCAATAATCACACATACTCAAATAAAATTAAATTTTCAATATTTAGAAGATACGATCAAAAAGAAAAATATCATCATTAATGAGACTTTTTCAATTCTAGTAACGCAGAATAATAATAGGATGTTAAATGTAAAATTCGAGTAATGAAAGAACGAAGAGGTAGAGGTAATGGGAGATAGATCAAGAGGTAGACGTAATGTTAGACACATGTAATAGTTATGTATTATATTCTTTTTAGCTAATTAAGATGTATGATTTTTTTAAATAAAATATAAATTTTAATATAATATTAATAATTAATAATTATTATTATATTATTATGAATGTGTTTTAAGTGGGGTTGGTATAAAGATGTTATGGTGTAGTTAAATTATTAGAGGTTGACAAGAATGTTATTTTTCAAAATATTTATAATACAAAAATATGATTATCTTTAAGGGTCAGTGCAAGAAGATGATGGACCTTTAAGATGCAATCCTAGTTTTCAAAAACAACATCATGCTACCAAAAAATACATCAACCCGAGCCTGA
>LPNX010433256.1:0-22355 GCA_001517045.1 Pseudotsuga menziesii
TTTTAGTGGGATTTTCAGGGAAATATGGTAGGTAAATGGACGAATGAGCCATGAAATGGGGTAGATGAGGTAGTTAACCATTTTTGGGTGTTAACACCAACCATTGCACGCATGCAACTACTCAACAATTATAGCTTAACAGGGAAAAATGACTCTTGATTCCGATTCTTGGCCCTATCGTGGCCAAAATGACTCCCAAACGAATTATAGCAATCCCCAAATGTAACAACAAACATAGCTAATGACATGGGAAAACAACAGTCCCAAAAAGAAGCGTATCAGCATACACTCCCAACAAACGTGGGGAAACAACAGCCTATTTTACACAATCGAAATCGCTAGGGAAAAAGAAACGTACACAGAACACACTGTGGAAGAAATTACAGTCTCCCAACTTGTACGTGAGAGAAACAACAATGCAAGACCCACAAATTAGCCCATGAGGAAAGGATACAGCCACACCATCCACAAATCCATAGAGGAAAACTGAGTGGGTAAAAACTAGGAAAACCCTATGCGTGGGAATAATGAACCGATAATGGTCCCTGCATGAGGATAATAGATTCTCCTATGCGCGTGGATGAACAGACAACATCAAAAGTGTGTGAATCACTCAGCACTATCGTGGGGAGAGTAGTATGTTTGCGGGAGTGATGGAAGTTTTTTTTTTTTTTTGCCATCGTGAAGTCAACTATGGGTGGAGTGTGTGTGTGGGAAAGGACTGAAAGTCCTACCACACTCCACTCCCAAACAATAACTTCCTCAACTACTAGCAGAAATTCTTAATGGAGGTGGTTGGGTAAGACAAGGTGGTGACACATGGTTTTTTCCCTCATTGGCCAAGGTTTGACAATTTCCCCACCCTTATCCTTGTGAAAATCATGCCCCTTCTCAATTTAGTTTCCGCGAACGTAGCTGGTCGGGTTCATTTTAATTAAAGATGCATATTTACATGATGACAAAACTCAATATGTATGCCACATGCCCCGATATACCATCGCTGACAATTTAAATCCGAAACATAACATAACCAATCAATGGTGGGGCCTTGGCCTTTAGCTCCGCACCATGATTATTACAATATATACATCATGAAGAAGTTGCTGCTCCCTAAAAATCAACATTGAGTTTCGACAACAGAGTGAGTCTCCTCAACAATGCACCTCTCTCATAAACGGCTCTTTCAACCTGCAGATAAACATGTACAATAAAATGTACAAAATCTATGCTAGATTGATCTCAATGCAGAATAATAACAATGTCAGTAATCATCTTATTCATTCATCAAACAGGAAACACGTGTGTAGTCCCAAAAAAACTCTTTATTCAATATTATGGTGCAAGAGCTCATGGTTTAAACTGGGGGGGTCACATCTATTCAATAGATCAAGAATGTTTTCACATTTTACCTAACTATCATCCAACATATGAGATTAAGAAATCATCAATGGTGGAGATCATAAATATAAGGATCAATGCATGGATTGAGATGACCACATTAAAAGGGGCACACTTTTTCTCAAGGACGCCTCCCTAAGGTGGAAATCAATATATGACATTAGATATATCATGATAATAACTGAAAGGGGATCACTAGGGATTTGGTCCACAGTAGGCACCATTAAAACATAATACCATAAGATATACCCATACAATACATCGTCTAGATAAGCTGAGGGCCACCCCTTGGTGGACATCCTTTCTTACTGACCCAATCATAGATAATCCAAATCAAACACTAACTGCAAACTGCTAAAGAACTATCCGGAGATCCAAAATACATCATCTGAGAAATTTCCATGTCGTTTCCTTGACCCAATAGGCTAAATCAGTTTTTTTCAGTGAATTTACTAGTTCATTATGGTGGTACATCCTCTGAAACTGAATAGAACCACCATGAATATATCTAGGCTGAGCACTAGGGAAAATAGACTGTACTAGATGGTTTGAAGACATAGGAGAATAGTATAAGTGACTGCTCATACCCCCTGGAACATTGAAATTCTCTAGGAGAACCAAAATCACTCCTATGTGTAATAAAATTTGATCATTTGGCCAATAATAAAGTGATAATAATCATTCATCATGAGAAATAGAGCCAAACACCCAAAAATGAAACTGTAGTATTGAGCTTGGGCATGTCTCGAACAAAGATAAGCAATTTTGTTTTTTAGTCCGTGCCTTGGGAATCATGTTTGACTTGGTGAGCTGGGTTGACCACGTCAAAGTACCAAAACTGGAGGTGAGATGGTATACAAATATGATCCTGCATGCATCAAAGGTAAGAAATTCTCCAATGGTGTATATCGAAACCCAACTTAAATCATGTTATTCATAATCATGGTGACAACACCAATAATAAGTAAGATATACATGTGCCTTTGAAAAATCTTAGGATCTTCTCGAAGTCTCTTGTGCATGCCACAGTTACAAAGTTTAAACCGTGTGCCAATGATGGGTGATGATGGAAAAAAAAGCTAAGGAAAATGGGTATGACTTATAACTGACTTTGACCATATGATTTCTCATAATGATGACAATTACACATGACCACAGTCACATATGCATGATAGATGAACAATAGGGGATGGTGGTGTCTCACAAATGTATGAGATAAGATGAAAAGAGCACATTCAACTCTAACAATATGTATACATCTCACATCCAAGCTAAGAAACAAGCTCCATGACGGTCTTTTCTAAGGCCCTTGTGTTGAGTACGAAAGAATAGTAATGCAGAGATCCTAGGGGACAATGTGAATTAATGGTCCCTTTCCTCATCTCACATCAAAACCCGCAGGATCCGTGAGGAATTAGTCATTAGATTTAAATAGTGGCTAACAGTATTTAGATTTAGCATTTATTTATCCACTTCTTTTTAGCACTACTGTAAACACATTGCTTCAAGTTTCATCTGACACTCTTTGGGATAACTTATAGTCGAGACACATAAGACATGGGATCGACCATGAACATGCGTCAAGTGGGGAGAGTGATCTTCAATCTCATAGGTCTCAATCAAGCTAAATTCATGGGATGAGGATCGATCATGGATGAACTGAATAGATGGGGAAAAATGACATATGGAACCAACATATCACTAATGTTTAACATTTGTATAAAGCATGGCATGAGAAATAGTCTTCAACGTAAAGTCCTTCGATCAATCTTAGCACAAGTTCAAGTAGTAGTATACATATAAGCATAGGTCACCATGATCATCCTAACAAGACATATCCTAAGTGTTTAATATACATTACAGAGCAAAAATAAAAACTTGGGAAACAAATACCCAATCTCACCATATATACATGTGTCCATATGATAAGGCCCCTCTGTAATTGTGTTTACCATATTTGATTTGCTACTTTGTTAAAAGGAAGTAGGTCATCACTGAAATCATGTCAATGTAATAATGAATTTTATTCATGGAAAGGAAACTATGCCGAACAAGGCTCTGAAATGGCTGAGGATATAGTGATCCATGCTAAAACCCCATGTGAATGAGTGGCTTGAAATAGAATATATATATATATATATATATATATATATATATATATATATATGTACGTTGCATCGTGTTAGCCCAGCTGCAAATGTATATGTGATAACATCTGGCTCCAACTGGGACAAGTTCTCTAATTAAGCGAGGCTTGAGAATCTCAAAAATATATGGTCCGCAACACCATCAACAACAAACAATTCAACACTTATGGATTTCTTCTTCCTCTCCACGTATTACATGTTTCTACGCACAAAGAAGAAAGAAATACTAGAGTAGCACGTATCGGAAAAATATATGTGAAAATAATATGACATAAATAATGCTGGAAAATGGAATGATGAAAAGTACATTCTACTATAAATTATTCACATACAGTAAATGAAGTAAAAATAGACCAAATTCCCCAAATTCTATTCCTAGCAACATTACAATTTCGAGACCTTCCAAAATTGATGACTGACCCCGTGCACAATGACTTGACTTGGCCACCAATTGCAATTAAATTACCTTCATACATACCTAAGTTTGAAGGAAAAACCAGAGAGGATCGTGGTGATAATGTCACTACATTTGATTTATAGTGCTCCTTGAATTTGTTGAACGATGATTTGATTCAGCTACAGATTTTTCAAAGAACTCTAACTAGTGTGGCGGATAAATGGTACATTGAACTTCCATCTTTTACTTACGATAGTTTCCTTGATTTAGCGACGATTTTTCTTGACTACTTCCAACTTCTTGTCTGGAATGATGTTGGTATAGATGTTTTGTCAACCTTTATGCAAAACAAGGCTACGCAGATTTTTGACCATATTCAGGAATGGAGAAGACGGAAGAGGATGATTAAAGCCAACATTCCTCCCGATTTTCTCTTAGAATGGTTTTTGAAATATTTATTTTTGTATATTTCAAAAGATGTTTCTACTTCAGGGGTAGAAACCGAAGAGGAAGCCATTCTAAGGGACCAACAACTCAATCTCATTTATGTTCACTCTCAAATCATTTATGAAATTATAACTGATGCACCGAGATCTAACATGGACCTTGTGAAACCTAAGCCTGGACCACATGCTAATGACATTGTGGGTTCAATTGAATCACCTATTGTGGAATCCTTAGTGAAGTAAATACATGATATATCAGTGAAGCAGTTTGCAGTAGGGGAAACTAATGTTGCCACTCCCCCCCTCAAAATGAGAATGTTTATAACACACTATCATGTCAAAAGGGTACTTAGCTTCTCGGTGGGAAGAAGAACAAGGGGAAGAAGGGAGAGGGAAATCAAAATAAACCTAAACCCATGAACAATTCTTGGGGGGTGGGGCGGCCATGGGAGAGAAGAAAAAAGTGAAATTTCCATGCAAGCTTTGATAGGAAGATCATTTAACCTACCAATGCTCGTCATGGATCAAGTTCAGAAGTTGTTAAAGAAATGCCATGTCGTCGTTAGGGATCCATGTCGATAGGAACAGAATGCAACTTTGAGCGATCTTGAGACAGCTTGGGGCGCTCAAAACACTTTCTTTATTGATCAATCATACATTAATACGGTCCAATCTCATGCTTTATTGCAAACCAAAGCTAAAAATAAAAAATATGCTATAACATAGTGGTGAGAGGAAATGTACTTTCCTCCAAATGCTTTGTAAATCAAAATTTTGGTAAGTCTATACTAATTAAATTTGATGTATAAAAAGTCAACAACTTTAGTCTGTGTTCCATTATCTTTTGTGTAAATAAGGATAAGCAATACATCAAGGAATGCTTATCTTTTCTATAAATAAAGATACTCATGTATACATCTATGAATGTTTATCTCCTATTTCTTATTGTAGAATGGTGGTAATTATTACAAAACTTTACTTCATTAATTATATTTAATTTAATAAATATAATTAAATAAATATTTTAAAGTTTCATTTTTCATTTTTTTAAATTAAATAAATCTTTTTAAGCAAATCATACGTTAGTGTTGGACTTTAGAGTAAAAAAAACAACAACAACGACCGTGCACGGGGCCTTCACTTGTTGGCCAATATCCTATCACGTTATTTCATAATGTGGGTTTTAAACTTATCAAAAATCAAACCAATATATTGCAGGTATTGGGGAGATCAAGGGTTTAAGGTGGGGGTGGGTAGGGTGGTTTATAAGTATTGAGGTATAAAAAGGGGTGGGGAGGAGGTTTTAAGTATTGGGAGGGGGTTTCAACAAAAAGAGTTTGGGTGAAATTAAGGGTATTCTTTAATATCCCATGATGGCACGTGCTATGTGAGAGGTTCACTAAGTGAATTCCCCATGCGACCGTGACAAACACATCCCACTCCATCCGGTTCACAAGAATTAGTTTTCTCCATTTAATATCATCGTTCACCCCACTAAACCCACACCTAGGTGGCCAACAAAATTGAAAAAGATGGACCAAAATTATGGCACGTTATCCCAGGTTAAGTCCCAACTGAGGTAAAATGAAAACAAACTAACCCCTACCATGTTTCCTCTCCTACCCTCCTATCTATATAATACCATTTTTACAACGCTAAAACTTGTCTGCATTTCTCTGTGAACGTCTGCATTTCCTACAACGCTAAAATGTGTATGCATTTTCTACAACCCTAAAACTCATCTGCATTTTTGGGTGAATGTATTCTTTAGTGGATAGCAAGACCAATTTTTTTTTTAGTTTCAGTTGGGTTGCCTTCTATTTTCTACAACCCTAAAACTCGTCTGCTACATCTCTCAGTGAACGTCAACCTAAGGTTTTTTTGTTTCAGTTGGGTCTCATTGTGGTGGTCTCCGAATGTGTTTAGTCCCGGTCAGCCAACCATCTTTTCATTGATATCAAACCCTAGAAGTAGAGTGAAACCCTAGAAGTCAAGTGAAACCCTATATCGACTTCTAATCTCTGCGAAAATGAATTCTGTAAATAGTACGAACGGTACTGAAGACGGTCCAGCCAAACAGTTTTGCAGGGTCAAAAGGTAACTTATTCCTAACCAGTTTTGCGGTTACTTTCTAACATTTCTTTATTGTTAGCCATGTTAATGCCTTATGGCCATTGTTGTAGACATAAATGGCCTGGCAGATACCAAGCCCATGTATGGGACCCTACTTGCACGGGACATGGTAAAAAAGGTTCGTGTCTCAACTTTGACCAGTAACACTCTTATTAACAGCTCTCCCAAGCTGTTGTCTCCACTTTTTATTTATTAAAAATAAAATATTCAGAATTACATTCCACATCTTTTGACTCTACCGAGTCATCAGTTCCTACTTAGAATTAATTTTAACATAATGTCTTAGGAATCAAATTAAAACAATAACATTATTTTACAAAATTGGGGTATGTGACATACACACCCCCTTAAAATGTAACATTGTCCTCGATGTTACTTATTTTTCATCCTCTGCAGTCCCTTGGAACAGATTCGGGTATGCTTCCCGCATCTTACTTTCTAGCTCCCAAGTGGCCTCTTCAGGACTAAGGTGCTTCCATTGCACCTTCACCTGTCCAATGGTGTTTTTCCATAGTGTAATTTCCCTCCTCCCGAGGATACAGTCCAGTTTCACCAGAATTTCTCCTTCTAGTTCCACCTGTACAACATTCCAATCAACCACATGAGTAGCATCATGAACATACTTATTCAAAATAGAGATATGAAAAACGTTATGTACTTTCAAGTTAGGTGGTAATGCTAGCTGATAAGCAACTTGACCAATCCTAGACAAAATTTTGAATGGACCACAGTAACGTGATGCTAGCTTTGCACAACTCCCCAGTCTTAGAGAGATTTTCTTTGGCCTTACCTTGATGAACACATGTTCACCTACCTGGAACTCCTTCGGAGTTCTTTTCAAGTTTGCTTGACTCTTTTGCCGATCCTGTGCCACCTTCAAATTTTCCTACACTTGTTTCACAATTTTCTTCCATTTCCTTCAACAATTCTGGTCCTAACACCAATCTATCTACTGGATTATTCCAAGAGATAGGAGTGTTGCATTTACGTCGATATAAAATTTCAAATGGACTAAATTTAGTTGATGATTGATAGTTATTATTATATGCAAACTCTGCTAGATGTAAGTAGTCTTCCCACTTAGTACCTGGCTGATCTTTCACATACATCCTTAATAAATCCTCCAGCACCTGATTCACTCTTTCAGTCTGTCCATCTGTTTGAGGATGGAAGGAGGTACTAAAATTCAATGTTGTATTTAATCCCTTAAACAAGGACTTTCAAAAATTCCCTGTAAATTTTGGATCTTTGTCTGAGATTATAACTTTTGGTACTCCATGTAACTGAAAAATCTGCTTTAAGAAGATATCAGCTATATTGGCAGCCTTGTAAGTAGTTTTAACAGGAATAAAATGCGATGCCTTGGTTAACTTGTCAACCACCACCATAATAGAGTCATTTTGATTCTGATTTCTGGGCAGTCTAGTAATAAAATCTAAGCTAATCACTTCCCATTTCTAGCTAGGAATAGGCAAAGGTTGTAGCAAACCAGCTGGGTGTTGGTGTTCGGTTTTCACCTGTTGACAATCTAAACACCTAGCAATGTATTCAGCTACCTCAGATTTCATGTTTGACCAAAAATATTATTTTTTTAGCATAGTTACAGTCTTTTGATAACCTGGGTGTCCTGAATATGGTGTTTTATGGACTTCATCCAGTATTAATAACTTAACCTTAGGCACATTAGGTACATACAGTTTATCTTTAAATAATAAAAATTCATCTTTATTTAAACTATAACCTTTTATTAAGCTTTTTGTAGGTTCTTCTTTAGCTGTAATTTACAATTTCTGATAAATTTCATCTTGTTATACCCCTTCTTTAAGCTGTTCATTTAAATAAGAAGCATAAGTGCAGATTGCTGCTGTAATGTTCAGCTTTGCATTTTTGCTTAATGCATTAGCCACCTTATTTTCCTTACCCTTTATGTGTTGGATTTCAAAATCATATTCACTCAAGAAGGATAACCACCTTGCTTGTCTTGCGTTTAAATTAAGCTGATCTAAAAGATATTTCAGTCCTTTATTATCAGTCATTAGAATAAATTTCCTTCCTATTAAATGATGACGCCACATTTTTAAGGTGTGTATAACAGTCGCAAGTTCTAGATCATAAGTTGCGTAATTCTTTTCGTGAATTTTTAACTTCCTAGACTCATAGGCAATGACATGCCCGTATTGAGTTAGAACACCACCTAAGCCATCATTACAAGCATCAGTGCATACTACGAAGTCCTTATTAGGATCTGTTATTCTTAGAATAGGTGCACTAGTCAATAAGGTTTTTAATTTCTTAAAACTTTCTTCACATTTTGAGTTCCAATCAAATTTCTTGCCTTTCTTTTGCAAGGAAGTGATCGGATTTGCTATTCTTGAAAAGCCTTCAATTAATCTCCGGTAATAACTGGTAATTCCCATGAATGACCTCACATCCGTTACATCTTTAGGAACCATCCAATCTTCGATTGCCTGAATCTTTTCAGGATCGACTGAAATTCCTTTCTTAGTCACTACGTGACCTTAGTACTGGATTTCATCCTTAAAGAAGTCACACTTACTAAATTTCACGAAGAGTTGATGTTCTCACAACTCTTGTAAAACTATCTTTAGGTGTTCTTTATGTTCTTCTTCCGTTTTAGAGTAAATTAGGATGTCGTCGATAAACATGACCACAAACTTATCTAAATACTTATGTATTATATTGTTCATTAAGCACATAAAGATAGCTGGGGTGTTAGTAAGCCCAAATGACATTACGACAAACTCGTAGTGTCCATATCTTGTTCTAAATGCTGTCTTGAAACTATGTTCATCTTTAATTCTTACTTGATGATATCCCGACCTCAAATCTATCTTTGAAAACACCGTGGCTCCACGTATTTGATCGAACAGATCATCTATATGGGGCAACGGATATCTATTTTTAATAGTCATCTTGTTTAGCTGACGGTAGTCTATGCATAATCGCATGGTTCTATCTTTATTTTTAACAAAGATGTCCGGTGGCCCCCAAGGAGATACACTCGGTCGAATGTACTTCTTATCTATTAACTCTTTTAGTTGTGATTTTATCTCATTAAGTTCTAAAATGTTCATTCGATAAGGAGCTTTTGAGCTAGGCACTGCACCCGGTACGAGCTCAATGGTGAAATCTAATTCCCTCCTTGGAGGTAATCCTAGAATTTATTTTAGGAATACATCAATAAATTCTTTTAAAACAGGAATATTTTCTATTTTTAACTTATCATTTTTAGTTTTACCTTCCTCATCTGTAATCGTTACTGCATAGGCTTTACATCCTTTTCTAATAGCTCTTTTAAGTTGTAAAGTAGAAATCTTCCTTATTATAGTTTTTCTAGGAATACCCTTAACCTTTACTGGTTGTTCATCACTATTTAAGCACGTGAAATTTTTATTGTAACAATTTAAAACTACCTTATGTTGTTCTAACTAGTCCATGCCAATCAGCAAATCATATGAGCCAAGTGGCAAGACATTAAGCTTAACTATAGTTTTAAAATCATCCATAAGTAAAGCGCATTCTTTCACAAAACAGGTTGCTTTTCTTTTTTCCCCAGTGGCTAATTGCACTAACCAAGAATTTTCAAACTTATCGACAGACAACTTACACTTTTCCATTATCTGAGGTGCAATGTAACTGAGACTAGCTCCTGGATCGATTAAAATAGTTACAGGGTTTTGATTAATCATACCTTCTACTTCCACCATAGAAGTCTGATAATCAGCTTGGCGGTTCTCCAGAGCTGCGTTAATTCTGGGCATGTGCCTCGCTAGTTCCCCAACGGTCATCTCCTCTTGTACAATATGAATATTGCTGACTGACTTTTTCTGGTTTGGACAGACCGAGGCATAGTGCGGGCCATTACATTCCCAGCACTTAACAAGCTCTTTATGTTGAAGCTCTTGGTAAAATTTCCATGGTTATTTGTAGCTTCCTTTCCCTTAAAATTATTCGAATTATTGGAAGTACGATTCCTATTTTCCTGGAAATTCGTGTTGTTAGAATAATTTTTGGTCTTATTATTCTTTAAATTCCTATGAGGTACAAATTCCTTCTTCTTAAACTCAGGATGATTGTTATTTTTCTTAGCCTTCCAATTGGCCAAGCCTTCCTTCTTCTGGTTCTGCTCAAAACAAAAATTAGCCTTCCTCATAACTTCCTTCAGAGTCTTCGGGTTATCATACTCAATTCTATCCTTAATATGATACGGTAGACAGCTGAGAAATCACTGCACTTTAGGTTTCTCGTCTACTAGGTAAGGTACATATCTAAGCAAGCTTAAGAATTTACTGTTCAAATCCTTCATAGTCATTGAACCTAACTTCAAGTCATAAAACTCTTTAGCTCTTTCTTCGTAATATTGCTCGGACAAAAATTTCTTCTTGAAATACCTTTTAAAGGTACTCCAATTAACTTCTTTTTCTCTGATACCCTTGACTCTCTTCAGATCTTGCCACCATATTTCATCTTTTCTGGAGAGATTATATATTGCTATCCTTGCCTTTAACTGATTAGAGTAATTATATATATGAAAATACTTCTTCATCCTGGATAACCAGGACTCTTCTTCCTCCCTTTATTCAGTCTCCCCATCAAAAGTTCGGGGCTTTATCTTTTCAAACTCCCTTGAAATTTCCTCATATGTTCTATATTTCTTCTTTCTGTCATACAAATCAGCCTCACTACTATCACTAGTAGTATGGTAACTTTGTCGTTCATCAAATCCTTCATATGATGAACTACTTTTAGTTTTTACTAGCTTCATCTTTTCGGATTTTCTTTGATGACTGACATCTTCAGATTCTGATCTTCTGCTCCATCCTTCAATTTGGAACTTTTCTGTTAAAATTTGGTTCAATTCTTCATGAACCTTGAAAATCCTCTCATTCTCCCTCTTGACTGATTCCATTTCAGTCTTCAAATCTTTTACAGTCTGCAACAACTCTGAGGAGTTGGAAGTCACCTCTTCTAACATAGATTCTCTGGGCAATTGTCTTGTTTCTGTGTCTGGAGACTCCTCCTGTGCATACTCTCTTAGCTTTTCCATACCTGGATGTTAAACTTCAGAAAAAAGAAAATTTTATGTTCTTAACATAAAACAAAATATATGTTAGCATCTTAGTTTAATTCATTGTTCTATGAAAGCTAGTTGGGATGCATCAAGGCCTAGTGTTTGAACTTGGCTCTGATACCACATGTCAAAACCCCAAATTTTCCAAAAAATTTAAATTTTTTGAAATACAGATAATTTTCATAAATGCAGTCAACTAATTTTTTAATTAGTTATATGTTAATGAATTCGTTATCTGAATTATCTATATCATTATGTTTACCTTATAAAATAATTCTTTTTTCAGTTTAATAACTTATTTTTCTTTGCAACCACATGGTGGAACTGTCAGGATATTCTGGGCTTACTTAGCTTTCGAGCTAATGCAGAAAGTTTTCCTTCTCTTACAGACTTACAGGTAAGAAGTCTGGGTGCTGCTTGTCATTAATTCTAAGCATTCAGATATAAGTTCATCGCACAATAATAACTTAGTAAAGAATATAAATGCTATTCAATTTCCAAAGCTTATCGAGGTAAAATCATTAAACTGTCCTTCTTTTTAAGACGCGATGGAATGAGATTTAGTTCTATTAGTAATGGTGACAGCTGCTTTCTTTCTAATAGATGTAATTTATAGTTCTTAAGGCGTACTGAACTCTTCAATGTCTACCCTATTCGTCAAGTGTAAAAATGCCTTAAATGTTTCTTTGCAAGCAGTTTTAAGAATGACAGAGTTATTACGTTAAGGATCTATTGACAAAGTGAACCTAATCTCTATACCTCGTGATAAATTGTTGGTTACTCCTTGCAATGTAAAAGTAATGTGCAACAGTTATTAAATTTCTATACTATTAATCCATCTTCCCATCCTGATGTTCTAAGAAAATTATATCCTCATAAACCACTGTCAATTTGGCTATAATAGTGGTGATGGATTGAATTCCCTTGCCCATAATTTACTTGGAATATGTTATCTAGTTAAGGCTATAAATTTTATAAAAATTTCCAATGTTGAGCTTCTTAAGCAATTCAAGGCTTAACATGCTTAATAGCAAAATTTACTAGTTCACTAATTAAGTATTTAAAGGTAAAAGATTAACACTAGCATGGAGAGTATATACCATAAATTAACTCTAAGAAAATCTTTTAAAAACATCGACTATCATAACTTTAGATAGAGTTATAGTTGGTTTAAAGACTGAATGTCATGTTGGTTATAAACAAGGGTCATAGGTTAGACCTCACCTAAGAAGTGTTTATAGTTAATCATTAGATTATAGTTCTATAACCTTGTACTTAATGCCTCTTTCACTTACATAACGTGCTAAGTTATGTAATGTTTCTACCCTTACCATGTTACAATTTATTTGGTTAAATGCACAATTGTTAAAGCAATAATCTCATCAATTAAACATTATTAATTCCTCTTATACCTTATAACAAGGCTTTACTATGATCAAGGTTATAACTGTTTGAGTATAATTATACCATAATGTATTTTTTTGGGTCATAAGTTCTCCATGTAGTTGATAAGATTTATAACAAATTTTATATATTAATGATTCTTTTGTTATCATGCACCATATAATAGGTTGACTTCGGGCTGAGGATCATGGTGGAACCTTTGAAAACAACAAAAATGATCGGTATTATCGTCCTCTTGTGATTGCTCGTCGAGACTATTGGAAATCACCCACTGCATGCAAATAATTTGCATGGGAACGTGGCAACAGCGTGGCCAAGCGTTATATGGTTATAAGGGCAATCTCTAACCCTAACTTGACATTCCCTCCATCGCCTTTGGCCTCTAGTCGCTCTGCTACCATGCTCTTGTCTGCACTGTCGCTTGCATTTGATGCCGGCAGTCTCCCTGTTTGTTGTTTCTCCTCGTAAGCTCGCCCCGAATGCTTAATAGAGAGATGTTGTCACGAAGCTGCTTGTTGCTTGGTATAGATTAGTGAGACTTCCTCCAGGTTTTCTCCATCGCAGCTCACTCAAACCAGAACCTTCGAATGTAAAAAGACTCCTTTCTCTTTGGCTTGATAGTGAGAGTCCAGGTCTTGCTTTCCTGAGTTGCTGGAGGCATAGGGTTTGTAGCATATGTAAATTTTGTTGAAGATGGTTGCGGCCCAAGCGTTTACACTTTCTTGGCCAGTTGCTTAGAACCCTGTCGCCGTTGGTTGCTTACCCTGCTGGTAACTCCTTTCTAGCTGCAGATGAAAGGTTTTCTTCTCCTTGCGTTGGCAGCTGTTCTGTTGCTCATGGGTGGTCATGTTTCAGTTACAAATTAAAGTAAGAAACGTTGTTTAACCCATTTGTTATCTTGCATATTGTTTTATTTACACAGCTATCTATTTTTTATACATGATAATAACATTATCATTCTTCTTGTTCACAGGTCGACCCGTCCCTCTGTGTGGTTGGTGCGAGGATGAGATGTTTGCTTGTTGGTTCACTGGTAAGCCCTGGGTTATCCATGGAAATTCCTCCTTGTTTGGTCCCTTATGGTTCCTTTAACGGTTGGCCACCATGGCCTGCAAAACCCTTGAGGTTTTGGTTTACCTGGTTAATGGGTTCTCTATTTTAATGGATGTTGATACCCTTGCTTTACGCGGGGTTCTCCGGCTTAGGCCGTGACTGTAATTTTGGTTTTGTTCAGTTACTGTGTAAATATATATGTAAATGATGGAAAGGCTGTAAAATCCTCGCTCTGTGGATTTTGTTTAAGGTCGTGAGTACATATACTGAATTAGACTCTTTAGTTTGTTAACTCTGTTGTACATTTTAATGCTAGTAGGATTTTACCCTAACTCGAAGATATAACAAGTATTTACTGTTTCTTTAAAGAAAAGAACATCTTTTATTTATAATGCACTTCAGTAATTTGTTGAGTTATTGTTTATGTTTTATAATAGTTGGTTAAGCTCTGTGAATCGAGCATATTATTTCTCTGTTGGTTATTTCCTGCGTGTTAATGCAATTGAGTTTTACCCTGTAATATTATTTAATTATTAAATGCTAGGGTTTCTGTACATTGTTTTTATATTAGTTTACTTTATTATAAAAGAGTTTATAAATGTTGTTAAATAAATTTTAACCTTCAGAATATAAGGTCTTTATGTTTTTAATGATGTACTTATGTAACTGTCAGTTAGAACTTTTGAGTATAGAATTTATAATTTATTTAATGTTTACTATTATAGAATAAGAACATTACTTTATTTACATATTAATATTGTTACTATAAATATACACATTATCTATGTATTTAGTTTGTTTATAGATATAACATAATAAAGTGCTTTGTCATTTTAATCTTATACCATATGTACTAAATATTTTATACGAGGTCCCTTCAGTATTCTGTATTATTCTATTTAGGTTATAATACTGGTATTTATAATATAAAAGAAAGAATGATACTATCTATGTTCTGACCTATAAACTATATGATAGTATTTGTTTAAGTTTCTAAAAGATAGGTTAGTAGCTATATTTAAGTTCAGTTGGGTAAAATGAAGAAGTTATTTATAATACAGTGTAATTAAAAATCTTACGCCTATTGGTTTTAGCTTTAGAAATACCTCTAAAAAAAAGGTCTATCCTCACTCACAGTTCGAATATTATAAAAGAAGAATACAACAATTATTTATTCTATACAGAAAAGAATAATTTGTAGAGACGAATGGCATTCTAAAATAACCTTACACTACATAATTCAACTTTTATAAATTCTCTTCCTTTGTTTCAAAATAAAAATAATAAAATTACTAAAATGAAAGTTGTATAAAGAACTGTTTATTTATCAAGACCTACTTCTGTTAGTAAAGAAAATATAGCTTCTTTCCTTGTTCTAAAATCTGACATTTATAATTTAAATCTAACCCTAACTCTACTTCATGTACAGAATGCTATTGCTTCTGATAGTAAACTAAAAGTAAACATTCTCTTAATCAAACTAACATTTTATTCTATAATTGCGTCATACTTCCTTTATATAATTTCACCACCTGTGCTGGAGTACGATCTGGATCACTCCAGATGAGGAAAAAAAAAGGTAGGGTTTATCTCTCATTAAACATAATTTCATTACTAGACAAACTGAGTTATCCTATCCTCTAAGTTTCTACATCACAAACTACAAATGCATCATTCAATCATACACACATAATAACACAAAAATTAAATAATAACAGAACCTGTTCTTATAGCTTGGTCGACAACAACAATGGGAGGCCGTTCCTCCCTATCAACTCCCGGAGAGCGCTCAAACAGCGACTCCTCAGGACCCCCAAGCTTGCTCTGATCTCCCTGGCTAGAACTAGGTGCAGCAATAATCAAGTACCAGTCTTGAGACTCAATACCAATCCTGAACTTATCAGTCAATTCTCTCAGCTAGCAAGCTGTATCAGACCAAGTTACTGCAATTTATCTCTCAAAACACCTTCCTTATAGTTTTCCCTTTTTCCCAATGAATTCCTTCAAGTGCATTCCACCTGAATGATTCTTCTCCTGGAAAATATCTGAGCAGCCTCAGGTCTCTACATTGGGTACTTTTAAAATATTGCCTAGGTCTTTTTGGGTTAGTTGTCATTTATTGAGCCACCTACTCTGATCCCACTTTCTTGGGGGATCATGACCCCAATTGTAGGGAAGTTGCCACCTGCAACATAGGAAGTGTTTGAGGATGATGCCACTTGTCTTTTACTCTCCACCTAGTTCCTTCCACTAGTTTGACCAGTAACACTCCTATTAAAAACTCTCCTAAGCTGTTGTCTCCACTTTTTATTTATTAAAATTAAAATATTCAGAATTACATTCCACATCTTTTGACTCTACCGAGTCATCAGTTCCTACTTAGCATTAATTTTAACATAATGTCTTAGGAATCAAATTAAAACAATAACATTATTTTACAAAATTGGCGTATGTGACATCAATGATCATGGTGATGATGATGATGATGATGATGATGAATATGAAGATGATGAAGATGATGATCACGTTGATGATGATGATGATGATGATGATGATGATGATGACAATGGTGATGATGATGTTTATGATGTTGATGTTGAGGATGATGATGATGATGATGATGAAGATGATGATGATGATGATCATGTTGATGATGATGATGATGAGGAAGATGATGAGGATGGTGATGATGAGGATGATGTTGATGATGATGATGACGACGATGGTGATGATGATGTTCATGATGTTGATGGTGATGATGATGATCATGTTGATGATGATGATGACGACGATGGTGATGATGATGTTCATGATGTTGATGGTGATGATGATGATCATGTTGATGATGATGATGATGATGATGATGATGATGACGATGAAGGTGATGATGATGATGACGATGGTGATGATGATGTTGATGATGATGATGATGATGATGAATATGAACATGATGAAGATGATGAAGATGATGAATATGAAGATGACGATGACGATGACGAAGATGAATGCTATTTTTGATTTTACAAAACATGCACGGGATTGGTTTGTACATAACACGCATGTGTTTTGTTTATATAAAACGTGCACGCATTTTGTTTAACTAAATGGCACTGGCGTATTGTTTAAATTCAAATATTTATTCCCTCCAAATGATAAGGCCGAGCCTCCACCCATGCTTTCATGGAATTCTTATGCCTATGTGTCTGCTTTGTACTTTGCTTCGGATTCAACATGCATGTGCCTTGGAGTATGATAAACCATGGCTAATTCAACATTATATCCAAATTTTCAATATGCTCATGTTTAGCGGTTCGTCTGATTATGCTGTACACCTCCATTTTTTATGAGATTTTAGAAACAGATATGGTTTTTTTAAAGAATTCTAAATATGTAAGTTTTAACAAGAATACATAAATTTTTCTATTTTTTTCTTATTTATCTTCTGTCATCACTCCTCAACTCAAAAAACATTTCTTTCAATGAAATATTTGTTAGTGATAAAGTTGATCATATTGTACCCTTTTGAATCTTCAGAATACCCAACAAATAGGCACTCTTGGCTTTGGGGTTGCAAAGCCTTCCTCTTTTCAGTTGGAATTCTAGCCCAAGCCTTTGAGCCAAAAATCTTGAAATGGGTCACATCTTGATTGTGCCCACTCCAAACTTTGAAAGGAGTCATACCATCAAGATTATTATGAGGCACCTAATTTTGGATGTAGGATTCATATTTTATAGCCTCAGCCCAAAACTTTGGTGGAAAAATCTTAGCCTCCATCATGCAGGTTTCCATCTCCTTCAGTGATCTGTTCTTTCTCTCGGCAACACCATTTTGTTGTGGTGTGTAAGGGATAGAATGCTGCATCTGAATACCTACATCTTTGCAATACTGAATGAACTCAGACTTGACATACTCACCACAATTTTCATACTCCCATACTGGTTTTCAACCAAGGCTCTAAAGGCTTTGAAGAGGTCAAAAAATTCAGACTTATGCTTTAGGAAGTGAACCCAACAATACCTGGAAAAGTAATCTATGAAGGTCACTGCATATTTGGCTTGAGTCATGGAAATATCAGGTAATGGACCAGCAATGTCATTGTGGATCAACTCAAGAGGTGCAGAGGTTCTCTCATGACTAGCTTTCTCATACTTGTGCTCTGGGTGTTTTCCTAGGATACAACCTTGACAGTCTCGCTTAGCAAACTTGATCTATGGTAACCCTATAACCATATATTTTTCACTCAAATAAGAAAGATAATTGTAGTTAATATGGTCAAATATTTCATGCCAAAGCTTGCTTGCTTCATTAGCATGAATAAGGAGAGCAGAGGGGTTTGAGTAGGGTAGAAAATGGGAAAACTTGTATACCTTCGAAGTGTGATCAACAACACCTTTTCCTATGACTTACCATTTGAAATATCAGTGATATTATCATCATCGGGGGAGAATATGACCTTCTTTGGAGACCCAATATGAGTCATATGATACACTAACAAGATATTAGAGGAAAGACCTAAAACATACAACACATTATTGAAAATACCATGGTCAAGATCAATCCTACCCTTCCCCAAACTGTCAGTGAGAGAGTCATCTCCCAAAACTATTGGTATTCCTTTCGACATATCAAGAGAGGAGAATGTATCCTTTGTCGAAACCATATGTATAGAAGCTCCAAAATCTATGATGAAGCTAGGTGAGCTTGATGTGCCAACAACAAAGGCATGTACTCTCTCTCTGTCTTTTGAATTTGATCCTCCTTCCTTCTTCTTTGAGAAATGAGGAAGGGAGATGTTATTCTTCTCCAAGAGTTGGGTCAACATGTCAATTTTCTTCTTCATACAAGATCTCTCAGGATGATAACCCTTAATGACGTATGCGCACTTGCTCATTTCTCCTTTATTCTTCTTCTTTTGGGAGTTCTTCTCAGATCTTTGAGGCTCCTCTTGATACTTTGACTTGTCACTTTTTCTTAGGTGGGTTTTTAGATTTTTTCTTTCTTTTTGAATCTACCCTTGAATATACAACAACCAAATCTTGGTCTTTGGAAGGTTTGATGGTTCCCATCATCACCAACTTATCTTGCTCCTGTGTGAGGGATTCCATGAACTCTGTAATCTTAGGCATCTTCTAGGCTCGAGCTGTCAACTTGGTGGCATGGAAGTTCAAAACAAACATTGAATAGTGAGGACCAAGCTTAGAGAGTATGGACAAGACTAGTTGCTCTTCCTTCTTTTTGATCCCACACTATTTTAGTTGCAAAACAAGGGCCTTAAACTTGGAAAATGATTCGAAGCTACCGGGACTCAAGGAGATCAGTTCATTCTCGATTTCATGTCTTCTCATCTCATCTATATTTCCAAAAATCTCTCCAAGATTCTCCCACACTTGATTAGGTGATGTCAATCCATCAAGATGGAAGAGGAGGTCTCTTGAAATGCTTAGACACAAAATACCATAGGTCTCATCCCTCCTGTTGTGCCATTTAATTTTCTCTGCAGCTGCATTGGGCTTTGGCTCAGTTTCCATAGTCACCCTATAGAGACCTTTCACTCTGAACAATATCTCCATCTCAGCTTTCCACTCAAAGAAATTGAATGGAGTCAAGATGATCTTCTGAGATTGGTCCATAGCTCAGTAGGTGTGCCCTCCAGTCAGGAGAATGCGCTCCCAGTCAATGATGTTGAACCTGCAATAAAAATTTGGAACGAGATAAATCAATCTACAAAGGCTTTGATACCATGTGGAAATTGAACCCAAGAGATAGAACAATTACACTCAAAAAATTGCTAATCAAACATGCAAAATTAACACCAAAGGAGACTAAAATTGGAGCATAACACTAGTCTGTATTTAGTAAGTGTACAATAGTCAACCTTGTGAAGTAATAGGTTGATGTAATATATAATTACATGAGATTTTTGAATGCATAAGGATGCCATTCGAAATAGTAAAAAAGAAGGCTTACCAAATCTAGTCAAATCCCGCATAGGTGCATAAAGCAGTTTCCAAATCTATGAAGATGCTCACAAATTTGCTAATTCAAGTGGTAAATATAAAGAGGGATTGAAAGACAACTCATACATGCTTTTATTTGGAGAAAAGGAAGGAGGATTATGAGGGAAAAAAACAAGGTAGTTACACCTAGACTAGCTTTTCCTTTTCCCTTAAATCAGCTATAAAGCAAGACAACTTTTTAGAAAAAGCAGATATGCACTTTAGAAAATCTGGAATAAAGTAGTCATTCTAAAATTGGTTTCCAAGATGTTTCCCAAGTGCTCCAGGACTCAGTTTTAGCATGTGTTCACTTCTAAGACATGTAGAAGGCAACTAGCATAGAATGGAATCCAGGAATATAGGTAATAAGACAAAAATAATTAAATTAATGTCTAATGTAGGTAGCGATGGGTTAATTATTATAACATGTCATTCGAAAGTCCCACTTAAAATTCCAACAAATTTTTTTTTTTTTGGTGGCGGGGGGGGGGTTTAAAAACCGCCCCCAAAAGTCAAATTCTCAGGACGTTTGAGGGCGGATTTTAAGTACCTCCCCCAAAGACCTATTTTTTTTTCGTGGGTGAGGCAGGGGGGGTTAGAAAAAGAGAACCCAAAGGTATAATTCTCATGAATTTAAGGGTTTTTTTCTTCTAAAAACTACATTCAAAAACACCTTTATCAGTACTTCTAAAACCCCCCGAGAATTGGACTTTGGGGGGGGGTTAGAAACTGCCCCCAAAACTCTTGAGAATTAGAATTTTTTTTCAGTGGGGGGGTGAGGGGGTTTAAAAAACTGTCCCCAAAACCCTAGTTTCCAAAATTGACCTAAAACACGATCCCTTGTCCATGGAGCGAGAGGAGAGTGAAAGCCCTAGCACTACCCCGATGTCCTCAATCGAAAGGAGTAGATGGTTCGTCTATCTGAGCCACAAGCATTATTCTATGGCAGGTTGAATCACACCTTCTAAAGGATTTCATGAACACGTGTTAAATCCCTACTGAGGGCATAGAATTCCAACAGTTCATCAAAACTGGGTTACAGCGGGTCACTCAAGCGTGTTTAGAGAGGTTCCATGTTGGAACACTAGTCACAGGGCCACGGTCGATGAATTTGCAAAGTTGACCCCTATGTGCTAAAATTTCACATTTACTTACTAAGAAAAAGCCTAGTTTCCAAAACTGACCTAAAAAAGAATCCCTTCTCCATGGAGCAAGAGAAGAGGGCCTCCCTAACACTATCTTGATGTCCTAAATCCAACATATTCAACGGTTCGTCGATCATACCTACCATCATCATTCTATGGCATGGTGAACCCCACCTCCTACACGCTTTCACGGACACCTATTGAATCCCTATGTGGGTCGTGTAAGTGTGTTTAGGTAGGTTCCATGTTTGAACACTAGAAACAAGTTCGCGGTCGAGGAATTTTCGAAGTTGACCCCTATGTGAAAAAATTCTAATTCACTTAGTGAGCAAAACTCTAGTTTCCAAAATTGACCTAAAACAATATCCCTTGTCCATGGAGAAAGAGGAGAGGGAAACCCCTAGCACTATACCGATGTCCTAAACCCAATAGATTCGACGGTTCATCGATCCGAGCCACAATCATCATTCTATGGCACGTTGAATTCCACCTCCTAATTTGAAATTAGGTGATGTCAATCCATCAAGATGGAAGAGGAGGTCTCTTGAAATGCTCAGACACAAAATACCATAGGTCTCATCCCTCCTGTTGTGCCATTTAATTTTCTCTGCAGCTGCATTGGGCTTTGCCTCAATTTCCATAGTCACCCTATAGAGACCTTTCTCTCTGAACAATATCTCCATCTCAGCTTTCCACTCAAAGAAATTGAATGGAGTCAAGACGATCTTCTGAGATTGGTCCATAGCTCAGTAGTTGTGCCCTCCAGTCAGGAGAATGCGCTCCCAGTCAATGATGTTGAACCTGCAATAACAATTTTGAAGGAGATAAATTGATCTACAAAGGCTTTGATACCATGTGGAAATTGAACCCAAGAGATAGAACAATTACACTCAAAAAATTGCTAATCAAACATGCAAAATTAACACCAAAGGAGACTGAAATTGGAGCATAACACTAGTCTGTATTTAGTAAGTGTACAATAGTCAACCTTGTGAAGTAATAGGCTGATGTAATATATAATTACATGAGAGGTTCAAATTCATAAGGATGCCATTCGAAATAGTAAAAAAGAAGGCTTACCAAATCTAGTCAAATCCCGCATAGGTGCATAAAGCAGTTTCCAAATCTATGAAGATGCTCACA
>LPNX010433256.1:23663-44657 GCA_001517045.1 Pseudotsuga menziesii
AATTTTGTTCCTAGCAACATTACAATTTCGAGACCTTCCAAAATTGATGACTTACCCCATGCACAATGACTTGACTTGGCCACCAATTGCAATTAATCTACCTTCATACATCCCTAAGTTTGAAGGAAAAACCAGAGAGGATCGTGGTGATAATGTCACTACATTTCATTTATAGTGCTCCTCGAATTTGTTGAACGATGATTCGATTCGGCTACAGATTTTTCAAAGAACTCTAACTAGTGTGGTGGATAATGTAATGTCCTCTTCCAATTAGGCCTTGAGGCCCAAAACTGCTAACCTATGTGATTCCTATGGGTTCGAGCGGTTACTGACAGCTAGGGAATCAGCTGAGGACTGATGCCATCCATAGAAAATCTAGGGCATCATCATTTGGTCAAGAAGGGCCACCAGGGCCAAAGGCCACCTTCGTGCATGCCATCCAAGCATTATTTAATGATGCATGCACTATTTAAGTCTCCATCCGCATGCATGCAAGTGAATGGAAAATTAGAAGATGAAGTGACCTAATTAGGTCAAAGATTAGGTTTTGTGTAGTTGAACTTTATAAATAGAGGATAAAGAGAGAGGATACTTCACTTTGGATTATGATTATTTTGGGATCTCTTGGAT
The DNA here is from genome assembly GCA_001517045.1 of Pseudotsuga menziesii. Taxonomy (NCBI): domain Eukaryota; kingdom Viridiplantae; phylum Streptophyta; class Pinopsida; order Pinales; family Pinaceae; genus Pseudotsuga; species Pseudotsuga menziesii. The sequence goes on from LPNX010433256.1 coordinate 24,294, forward strand.
AACAGCACAGCAGTTGGGGTTGGAGACAAAGTGTTCAGCTAACAGGATTTCAGCAGTGAAACATCTGCCCTAGTCTTATTCAAGGTAAGGCATACTAATTCACCACTTGTTCTTCATTCATTCATCAGTCATCTAGCATATGGTATAGATCGTTGCAGGGACACGTGTGCAGTCGTAAAAGGGGGGTTTTTAGCCAGAAAGCCCTAATCAGCTGTGGGGCCTTCCGATCTCAGTTTTCTTCTGAAACTCAGCCACCATTCTCGTCATCAACATCATACTCCGGTACCTGGTTATTATCAGATCAATCCGTGCTCATCCAGAAAAGTTATCAACAGTTTTGAGATTCCAGGGGCGTGAGCAGTTGTCTCTCAGAAGAAAGTCACTATCCTGCCTAGAGGACTCATAAATCACTCTTGTATCAAGCATTCTCTCCGGCATGGAAAGGTTATCAGCCTCACAAATTCGTAGCTCCATCGGACACCTCCTTCCCTGAGGGCGTCATCCTTTTCTGATTGGGCGTCTTGCTGCAGGGGGTTCACCGTCAGCAGAGGAGATCAGTTCATCTTCGATCCAGCTCTCAGTGCTTGCATTCTTTCTCTGGATCAGTCCAGCCGGCTTATCAGTGGTAAGTGTTCATTCTATGTCACAAACACTAACCCTAATTTTTCCTATAAAATAGGGATTTTTGCATGGCAGTTTGCATGCTCAGTTGTATCAGCCTTTTTGCTTAGAAATAGAAAATATTGGGATTTGGGATATTACAGTGGTATCAGAGCTGTTTTCTTGGCCAGCTGTGGGCTTAAGAGATGAAAAGTAGATGAATACGGAAGGAGATCCTTTCGTAACCTATAGGAGGAGGAAGAGTATATACACAGAAGAATTTGAAGATATCCAACTAGAAGATACCAATTCAGACATGGAATAAACAGGTATACATTCAGATAGGGGAAAAGGAATGGGAGAAGAGGAGGATCGGATGGATTTTCGCAGCTTAGTCTCTGAATTGCAAGACTTAGCCAAAGGACAAAAAGAAGTCCTCAATGCAATCAATATACTATCAGCGAAACCGGAAACAAGTATCAACAGTACACCTACCTCATTGGTAGACCGGTGATCTTCAAGCAGCAGTGGAAAGACGGTGTACACTAACATCCAAAACACTCCGCACATATACAATAGACCTACTATCAGGCCTACCATGCCTCACTTCTTGGCAGATATAGTAGGGGTCCCGGTCATGCAGGTAGAACCTAGCGAGCCTTTTGGGGCTTATTTGCAGGAGTACAGAGACTTAGGGGATGAGTTTCATGCTACCATGTCTTTCTCAAATTTCTGCAACATGAAGACTAGGAACAGGCCCAGGAATTTCAACAAGGGTTTCAATCACAAGTATGAGCTACAGAAGACCTTGGGCAGGTTAACCATCCCAAACTTTGATGGGACTCGCGGAGGATCACCGAGAACATGGGTCCAAAAGTTGGATACCTATTTCCAACTCAACCCCATGACAGAGACAGACGCTATTAAGTTGGCTACACTTCACCTGGATGGAGAAGCTCATGAATGGTGGTACCACGGATTGGTGACACTGGGTCAAAACACCATACATTCTTACGATGAGTTCACTCAGAAACTCATAGAGAGGTTTGACAGGAAAGATCCAAAGATCCATTTCAGGGAGTTGGCTCAACTCAAACAGACTGGTAGTGTAGAATCTTTCATTTCATAATTTCAGAGGCTAGTCGTTATGGTAACATATGTGTTAGAGAGCAGATTGACTATGTTATTCACTAAGGCCTGCATAGAGCCACTACGGGGATGGGTGAAAGCCTACAAACCCCTCACTCTGCAGGATGCTATTAGCAGGGAAAGGGATCTTCAGGATTCAGTGCCCAAAAACAAATTTCCTCTGAAAACCAATTTTCCTGTTAGGGACAAGGATAGCAAACCTTTCCAGCAGGATGTGCCCAAGAAAACTTGGTTAGATGAGGACACTAGGAAATATTTGAGAAGGAAGAAGCTATGCTTCACCTGTTAGGAACCATGGTTACCAAGACACAGGTGTGCAGGGAAGGCGAAGGCCCACTACATTGAGGCGTATTTAGACAGTGATGAGGACGATGATGAGCAGGAGGCCACAGAAGAGGATTCACACCAGGGTGATACACCAGAGGGAGTCATTGCTACATTATTTAGAGTACCAAGATTCCATACTCTCAAGGTTAGGGGAGTAGTACAGGGTCACAGAGTACGAGTATTGATTGATGGGGGAGCCACCCACAATTTCATTGACTCCGCTTGGGTAGCCAAGAGAGGTATTCAGACCGAGAAGTTTGAGGGATTCACTGTAGCAGTAGCCAGGAACTCCAGCATGGAGTGAAACTACTGGATCCCAAAACTAAATGTTGCCTTAGATAACTATCATATGACAGACTCTTTCTATGTAGTGGATGTAGCAGATACTCATGTGGTATTGGGTGTTCAGTGCCTTTATTCTATAGGGAAATACACTACAGACTACAGGGCAATGGAAATGGAGTTCCAGGGGCCAAATGGCAAAAGGGTAGTTTTGAGGGGCATGAACACTTATCCCCCAAAACCAGTGTCATCACAGAGAATGGAGGCAGTGCTCCGACAGGATGATATAGAATGGGCTGCAGAATGTTTTGTCACCTTCAGGAAACCCCCAAAGACCAGCTCACAACACCCCAGTGACATTCAAGCCTTGCTACAGAAACACGAAAAGGTTTTTCGGGACCTTCCATCAGGCAAACCACCAAACCGGGGTTTTGAACACATCATCGAGCTAGAGGAGGGAACACAAGCAGTCATCACCACTCCTTACAGGAATCCCAAAAGGTACAAGGATGAGATTGAGAAAACCATCAAAGAATTACTGGAGCTTGGTTATAGACGACCCAGTTCTAGCCCCTTTGCATCTTCAGTGGTTCTGGTTAAGAAGAAGGATGGTACTCTGTGTATGTGCATCGATTATCGAGCACTTAACAAAAAGACCATCAAGAACAGGTATCCAATTCCCAGAATTGACGAACTCATGGATGAGCTTCGGGGAGCTCAATACTTCTCCAAGATCGATCTTCGCTCGGGGTACCATCAGATCAGGGTAAGGGACCAGGACATCTCCAAAACAGCTTTCTGCTGTCATTATGGTGACTATGAGTTTTTGGTCATGCCCTTCGGACTCACCAATGCTCCGGCCACTTTCCAGTAATGCATGAACCACACCTTCCGAGCATAGCTACGTAAATTTTTGCTTGTATTCTTTGATGACATCCTGATTTACAGCAAAACCTAGGAAGAACATCTAAGACACCTGGACGAAACATTGAGTATTTTAGAAGAGCATTCACTATATGCAAAAATGTCCAAGTGTGAGTTTGGCATGAAGGAAATGCTGTACTTAGGACACGTAATCAATGTAGAAGGAGTAGAGGTTGACATGGAGAAAATCCAAGCTATCAGAGATTGGCCTGCACCAAAAATAGTTACAGAGTTGAGAGGGTTCCTAGGTCTGTTTACTTATTACCGTCGGTACGTTGAGGGATTCTCCCAATTTGTAGCACCCCTCACAAATCTCACCAAGAAAGGAGCATTCACTTTGACAGACTTAGCACATAAAACTTTCGAGGAGAGGAAGGTTATTATGAGTTCTTGTCCAGTTCTAGCATTACCAGACTTCTCACAACCTTTTGTGGTAGAATGTGATGCCTCAGGGGAAGGGTTAGGAGCAGTGTTGATGCAGAATCATCACCCTATTGAATTTGAGAGCCATAAACTGAAGAACTACGAGCGCCATTACTCCATATATGACAAGGAGATGATGGCCATATTGCATGCTCTCACAAAATTGAAATAGTACCTGGTGGGTAGTAAGTTCAAAATCAAAACCGATCATAAGAGCCTCAAGTATTTCATGGAGCAGAAGGAACTGAATGAGTGACAGCAAAAATGGGTCAGCAAGGTACAAGCCTATGATTTCGAGATCGAGTATGTGAAAGGTAAGACTAATGTAGTAGCTGATGCATTATCCAGGCGTCTAGCCCCATTATCTCTCAGTAGTATATCCACGAATTGGAGGGCACTTCTCTTAGTGGTATACTCCAAAAATAAATTCGCTTGTGAATTATTGGACACGCAAATTCAGGATGACAGGTACAGGATTGTGGATGACATCATCTATTACAAAGACAGAATATACCTCATTCCAGAATCCATATTGAGGAAAAAGATCATTTAGGCAGCCCACGATTCTCCTTTATCAGGGCATCAGGGTTTCTTAAAGACCTATAGGCAGATCAGAGAGAGGTTCTAATGGAAGGGACTCAAGGGGAATATTATGCAGCATTTCCGGGAATGTAGCATCTGTCAACATAACAAGATTGAGAACACCCATCCAACAGGGTTACTCCAGCCACTGTCGATTCTAGAACAGAAGTGGGAAAGCATCTCCATGGAATTTATTACAGGCTTTCCCAAGGTCCAAGGGAGAGATTGTTTATATGTAGTAGTTGATAGACTAACCAAGTTTTCACATTTCTTCTCGATATCATCAGACTACTCGGCAGCTCAAGTAGCGGAGTTATTCTTCAGGGAGGTCTTTAGGTTACACGGTTTACCTAAGACCATTGTCAGTGATCGGGATAGTAGATTCACGGGTGCCTTCTGGAAGGAACTGTTCAGATTGGTGGGGACCAAAATGGCTACTAGTACGAGTTATCACCCCCAGAGTGACGTGAAAATAGAAATAGTCAACAAGTGGATCGAAGGATATCTAAGGAACTATGTAGCAAGGCAGCAGTGAACCTGGATCAAATGGCTACACCTAGGGGAGTATTGCTACAACACTACTTATCACATGTCTATTAGGATGACCCATTTTAAGGCATTATATGGTTATGAGGCCTTGGAATATGTAGATTTGGAATTTGGAGACAATAGGGCTCCTAAGGCTAAGGATTGGATACAGGACAATCAGGACATCCTGAAAGTATTGGAAGAGAATTTACAAACAGCCCAGAATCAACAGAAGATGTATGCCGACAAACATAGGATTGAGCGGAGCTTTGAGGTAGGGGATTTAGTTTACTTAAGGCTCCAGCCTTACAGACAATCTTCACTTAAAAATAAAGGAACAGAGAAGTTAAAACCCCGCTTCTATGGACCCTACAAAATAATTCGGAAGGTGGGAGAGGTGGCATATGAACTAGAACTTCCCCGGGAAAGAAAAATTCACAATGTGTTCCATGTATCTAGTCTGAAGAAGACCCTTGGGAAACACATTTCTCCATCCACCGAATTTCCCCCTTTAGATGATGAAGGACTGCTGATACTAATTCCCGAATGGATCATATAGACTAGAGAGAGGAAGCTCAGGAACAGAGTGATCAGGGAATACTTAGTTCAATGGAAAGAACTACCACCAGAGGATGCCACCTAGGAAGGTGAACAGGTATTGCAGCATCCCAGTTTGAAGTTGCTTGAGGATAAGCAATATCAAGCGGGGAGGACTATAATTTCCTCTTCCAATTAGGCCTTGAGGCCCAAAACCGCTAACCTATGTGATTCCTGTGGGTTCGAGCGGTTAATGACAGCTAGGGAATCAGCTGAGGACTGATGTCATCCATAGAAGATCTAGGGCATCATCATTTGGTCAAGAAGGGCCACCAGGGCCAAAGGCCACCTTCGTGCATGCCATCCAAGCATTATTTAATGATGCATGCACTCTTTAAGTCTCCATCCGCATGCATGCAAATCAACAGCAAATTAGAAGATAAAGTGACCTAATTAGGCCAAGTATTAGGTTTTGCGCAGTTGAACTTTATAAATAGAGGATAAAGCGAGAGGAGACTTCACTTTGGATTATGATTATTTTGGGAGCTCTTGGATAGCAACACAGCAGTTGGGGTTGGAGACGGAGTCTTTAGCTAACAGGATTTCGGCAGTGAAACATCTACCCTAGTCGTATTCAGGGTAAGCCATACTAGTTCACCACTTGTTCTTTATTCATTCATCAGTCATCTAGCATATGGTAGAGATCGTTGCAGGGACACGTGTGCAGCCGTAAAAGGGGGGTTTTGAGCCGAAAATCCCTAATCAGCTGTGGGGCCTTCTGATCTCAGTTTTATTCTAAAAATCAGGCACCATTCTCATCATCAACATCATACTCTGGTACCCGGTGATTATTAGATCCATCCTTGCTCATCCGGAACAGTTATCAGTATTTTCGAGATTCCAGGGCGTGAGGAGCTGTCTCTCAGAAGCAAGTCGCTATCCTGCCTAGAGGACTCAGAAATCACTCTTGTATCAGGCATTCTCTCTGGCACGGAAATACTACCAGCCACGCAAATCCACAGCTCCATCAGACACCTCCTTCCCTGAGGGCGTCATCCTTTTTTGATTGGGCGTCTTGCTGCTGGGGGTTCACCGTAAGCAGAGGAGATCAGTTCATCTCCGATCCAGCTCTCAGTGCTTGCATTCTTTCTCTGGAGCAGTCCAGTCGGCTTATCGGTGATAAGTGTTCATTTGATCTCACAAACCCTAACCCTAATTTTTCCTATAAAATAGGGATTTTTCCATGGCAGTTTTCATGCCTAGTTGTATCAGCCTTTTTGCTTAGAAATAGAAAATATCAGGATTTGGGATATTACAGATAAATGGTACATTGAACTTCTATCTTTTACTTACGATAGTTTCCTTGGTTTAGCGACGATTTTTCTTAACTACTTCCAACTTCTTGTCTGGAATGATGTTGGTATATATCTTTTGTCAACCTTTATGCAAAACAAGGCTATGCACATTTTTGACCATATTCAGGAATGGAGAAGACGGAAGAGGATGATTAAATCCAACATTCCTCCCGAGTTTCTCTTAGAATGGTTTTTGAAATCTTTATTTTTGTATATTTCAAAATACGTTTCTACTTCAGGGGTAGCAATCGAAGAGGAAGCCATTCTAAGGGACCAACAACTCAATCTCATTTATGTTCACTCTCATATCATTTATGAAATTATACCTGATGCACCGAGATCTAACATGAACTTTGCGAAACCTAAGCCTGGACCACATGCTGATGACATTGTGGGTTCAACTGAATCACCTATTATGGAATCCTTAGCGAAGTAAATACATGATATATCGGTGAAGCAGTTTGCAGTAGGGGCAACTAATGCTGCCACTCCCCCCCTCAAAATGAGAATGTTTATAACACACAATCGTGTCAAAAGGGTACTTAGATTCTGGGTGGGAAGAAGAACAAGGGGAAGAAGGGAGAGGGAAATCAAAATAAACCTAAACCCATGAACAATTCTTGGGGGGTGGGGCAGTGATGGGAGAGAAGAAAAAAGTGAAATTTCCTTGCAAGGTATGTTAGGAAGATCATTTAACCTACCAATGCTCGTCATGGATCAATTTCAGAAGTTGTTAAAGAAATGCCATGTCGTCATTAAGGATCCATTTCCACAGGAACAAAATGCAACTTTGAGAAATCTTAAGACAGCTTGGGGCATTCAAAACACTTTCTTTATTGATCAATCATACATTAATATGGTCCAATCTCATGCTTTATTGCAAACCAAAGATAAAAATAAAAAATATGCTATAACATAGTGGTGAGAAGAAATGTACTTTCCTCGAAGTCCTTTGTAAATCCAAATTTTGGTAAGTCTATACTAATTAAATTTAATGTATAAAAAGTCAACAACTTTAGTCTCCATTCCATTATCTTTCGTGTAAATAAGGATAAGCAATACATCAAGGAATGCTTATCTTTTCTATAAATAAAGATACTCATGTATACATCTAGGAATGTTTATCTCTTATTGCTTATTGTAGAATGGTGGTAATTATTACAAAACTTTATTTCATTAATTATATTTAATTTAATAAATATAATTAAATAAATATTTTAAATTTTCATTTTTTGTTTTTTTAAATTAAATAAATCTTTTAAGTAAATCATACGTTAGTGTTGGACTTTAGAGTAAAAAAAAACAACAACAGCGACTATGCACGGGGCCTTCACTTGTTGGCCAATATCCTATCACGTTATTTCATATTGCAGGTATTGGGGGGATGAGGGGTTTAAGGTGGGGGTGGGTAGGGTGGTTTATAAGTATTGAGGTATAAAAAGGGGTGGGGATGAGGTTTTAAGTATTGGGAGGGGATTTCAACAAAAAGAGTTTGGGTGAAATTAAGAGTATTCTTTAATATCCCACAATGGCACGTGCTATGTGAGAGGTTCACTAAGTGAAGTCTCCATGCGACCGTGCCAAGCACATCCCACTCCATCCGGTTCACAAGAATTAGTTTTCTCCATTTAAGATCATGGTTCACCCCACTAAACCCACACCTAGGTGGCCAACAAAATTGAAAAAGATGGACCAACATTGTGGCAGGTTCTCCGAGGTTAAGTCCCAACTGAGGTAAAACAAAAACAAACTCCCCGCTACCTTGTTTCCTCTCCTACTCTCCTATCTATATAATACCATTTTTACAAACCTAAAACTTGTCTGCATTTCTTTGTGAACTTCTGTGTTTCCTACAACGCTAAAACTCGTCTGCATTTTCTACAACCCTAAAACTTGTCTGCATTTTTGGGTGAACGTATTCTTTAGCGGATAGCAAGACCAAAGTTTTTTTAGTTTCAGTTGGGTTGCCTTCTGGTTTCTACAATCCTAAAACTCGTCTGCTGCATTTCTCAGTGAACGTCAACCTAAGGTTTCTTCGTTTCAGTTGGGTCTCCTTGTGGTGGTCTCCGAACGTGTTTAGTCCTAGTCAGCCAGCCAGCCGTCTTTTTATTGATATCAAACCCTAGAAGTAGAGTGAAACCGTAGAAGTCGAGTGAAACCCTAGATCCACTTCTAATCTCTGCAAAAATGAATTATGTAAACAGTATGAACGGTACTGAAGACGGTTCAAACTCTCCAGCCAAACAGTTTCGCGGTGTCAAAAGGTAACTTATTCCTAACCGGTTTCGCGGTTACATTATAACGTTTCTTTATTGTTAGCCATGTTAATGCTTTATGGCCATTGTTGCAGACATAGATGGCCTGGCAGATACCAAGCCCATGTATGGGACCCTACTTGCACGGGACATGGTAAACAAGGTTCGTGTCAATTTGCTTGTTCAAACTATCTTTCCAATACCGTGTTTACTTTGATATTATATTCCTTTCATTTAAAGAAGCGATCTATCCATGCTACATCTATGTGTTTTTTTATACTTCTAAAATTAAGCACATGTTTCTTGCACATGTACTGCTTTCTCTTTTACCATATGGTCCCAATATTACAGTCTTGGGTGAGTAATATTTTCCATTATGCATATGTTAAGAAAGCTTTCTTTATTCTCATTTAATGCCATTGACTATATATAATTATATATGTCATGTATCAGGTAATTATGATTCACCAGAAAAGGCAGCAAGAGCTTACGATGTCGCAGCGCTAAAATTTCTGGGTTGTGCAGCGAAAACCAATTTTAAAGTATATGACTTCTTGCATTTCATTGTTGTCAATTTTATTCATCCTTCCACACGAAATTATTAATTGGAGGGCTCAATAGAAAGGGAATTGAATATTAACATGGATTTTCTTTACAGCCCACAGATTATGAAATAGACGTCAAAGAGATAGAAGACATGACTAAGGAAGAAGTAGTAGCAATGCTCAAGAGGTAGCCCCAGCATTACTAATTCATTGAACATTAAAAGTAGATATTTAAAATGTATAGACAGTTTAAGATTTCATTGTTTTGGTCATGACTTTGTTACAGGAGAAGCACTTCATTCTGTAGAGGCGAGCCAAAGTACCGTGGAGTTACCAGGTTTATGACAAAACCATTATAGCTATAATTATATGTGTTGCAAGCTATTTCATAGTGAAATTAATATGCGATACTTATGTTGATGTTTGTATCGTATATAAAGATTTAAAGCAAAATGGCAAGCACGGATAAGCGCTGACGGCAAGAAAGAAATTCGTTTAGAAAGATTTGGTAAATGGTTTATGTTTCTAAATCTAATTGTGCTGTGAATACTGATTTAGAATTGTGATTTGGAAATGTTTAATGGGCAATATGGGTATTGAACTTGAAAGATACAGAAGAAGAGGCAGCAGTAGCATAGGCTACTGCTGCCATTACATATAGGGGGCGCAATGCGGTCACAAATTTCGATATCAAGAACTATGACGTTGACCAAATTTTGTCTATAGAATCATCTAGTCTTGCTGGTAATCTCTCTATGGTCTTGTATCAACATCAAACTGGAAGTCCAGACCAGCAAACAGCTCAAATTTTATCTCCGCCATCGGTAAATCGATCTCATAGATCTAGTATTGAAAATCAAACATTGCCCTCTAGCTCAGCTAATCAGACGATGCCCTCCAGCTTAGGTGATGAGATCGTACAAAATAGGCTTACTATCCTGAATGACCGTATGCCAAATCAAGCAATGCCCTCCAACTTAGCTGGTACAATCGGTGACTACAGGCCTCCTATCCCTAATGCAGTTGGTGGTTCATACTTCATAGATCCGGTTACAGGTGGAGTATATTACATGCCCCAGGTGGTGTTAGTACCTGTTATTGATAACCATGGAAATGTATTCCAGATGGCAGCACCAAATCCAAATCTGCAAAATTTTCATACTCCAATTCCACATATTGGGAATTTTCCATCTCCCCATGATCAAAATGGGAAGTAACATAGCACCGAAATAATATCTATCAGTGCTTTGGCATAACTTGCCAAGAAGTTTTGAAGTCTGTAAGCATGTTTTGTTTCATGACGAGGTACCTAGATTTTTTGTGTCATCACCTCTAGCCGTGATTTTTTATGAATCATCGATTTTACATTAGGAAATGCTTAAGAACTGTTTCTTGTCGTCCCCGTGGACGCTTTGAATTGATCTTTCGGGTATCTCATTTGAAATTCCAGCCGATATTTTTCTCATGTAAGAGCTCATTTTGCTCTACTAACATTAAACTATTGCTACATGTTAGACAGCAAGTTTTGTCCTGAGTTTTTTAAACCAGCTGTTTTGGGGAAGTAATTATGCAGCTTGCTACTTCAAATAAGCATCTTATACAAAGCACCTCTCTTGATTGTTGGACTCTGCAACATAATTGTCAGCACCTACAACTTTTCCATTTGCCTGTCATCCTGTTCCCAATGATGGAATTTATTATTTGATTTGAATTGATTTATCATCGCATCAACTTAAGGTTTTATTTTTGTTATGCAATATTTTTCATTTTGGCTATGGCATTTTAGGTTTTTATTCACCTGAATTTAATATTGGGACGTGTTCTGTTGCCTCTGATATCTATTGCTCGAATGGTAGGTAAGTGTTTGCTGATTTGAGGTATCATTATGGCTTTATAAACATCTATGTTATCGCTTATCTTATCTTCTTGTGTATGGTGATTGTTTATTGTTTCTATCTCTCAGGCCTTTTGTTTCAACATCAGTCTCTTGCTCTCTATCTACATACAATATCTTGTTCTCTTGGAGATGTTTCTGGCTGGAATGGTAAGTAAGTGTTTGCTCATTTGAGGTATTATTATGGAATTATAAAAACCTATGTGATGATTTGTCTTTTCTTATTTTCTATCACATACAATAAAAACCTATGTGATGATGATGATGAGGATGATGATGATGGCAATGATGATGATGATGATGACGAAGGTGATGATGACGATGGTGATGATAATGATGATGATGATGATGATGATGATGAAGGTGATGATGATGATGAAGATGATGATGATGATGATGTTGATGATAAGGAAGGTGATGATGATGATGAGGATGAGGATGATGATGATGATGACGATGGTGATGAAGATGATGTTCATGATGATGATGATAACGATGGTGATAATGATGTTCATGATGTTGATGGTGATGATGATGATGATGTTGATGATGTTGATGATGATGATGGTGATGATGAATGTGATGATGACGATGAGGATGAGGATGAGGATGATGATGATGATGATGATGATGATGTTGATGATGATGATGGTGATGATGAATGTGATGATGACGATGAGGATGATGATGATGATGATGATGAAGATGATGATGATGATGATGATGATGGCGATGGTGATGATGATGATCATGTTGATGATGATGATGATGAGGAGGAAGGTGATGATGATGATGAGGATGATGATGATGAAGATGATGAAGATGATGACGATGGTGATGGTGATGTTGATGGTGATGATGACGATTGTGATGATAATGTTCATGATGTTGATGGTGATGATGATCATCATGTTGATGATGATGATGATGATGATGATGATGAAGATGAAGTTGATGATGATGACGATGGTGATGATGATGAAGGTGACGACGATGATGATGATGATGATGATGATGATGAAGATGAACATGATGAAGATGATGATGATGAACATGGCGATGCTGATGATGATGATAGATGATCAATGATCATGGTGATGATGATGATGATGATGAATATGAAGATGATGAAGATGATGATCACGTTGATGATGATGATGATAATGATGATGATGACGATGACGATGGTGATGATGATGTTTATGATGTTGATGTTGAGGATGATGATGATGATGATGGAGAAGATGATGATGATGATGATCATGTTGATGATGTTGATGATGATGAGGAGGAGGACGAAGGTGATGATGGTGATGAGGATGAGGATGATGAGGATGAGGATGATGTTGATGATGATGATGACGACGATGGTGATGATGATGTTCATGATGTTGATGGTGATGATGATGATCATGTTGATGATGATGATGATGATGATGATGATGATGATGAAGGTGATGATGATGATGACGATGGTGATGATGATGTTGATGATGATGATGATGATGAAGATGATGATGATGATGATGAAGATGAACATGATGAAGATGATGAAGATGAAGATGATGATGATGATGATGAAGATGAACGCTATTTTTGATTTTACAAAATGCGCACGTGATTGGTTTGTACATAACGCGCATGTGTTTTGTTTATATAAAACGTGCACATGTTTTGTTTAACTAAATTACGCTCGCATATTGTTTAAATTCAAATATTTATTCCCTCCAAATGATAAGGCCGAGGCTCCACCCATGCTTTCATGGAATTCCTATGCCGATGTGTCTGCTTTGTACTTTGCTTCGGATTCAACATGCCTGTGCATTGGAGTATGATAAAGCATGGCTAATTCAACATTATATCCAAATTTTCAATATGCTCGTGTTTAGCGGTTCATGTGATTATGCTGCACAACTCCATTTTTTTATGAGATTTTAGAAACAAATATGGTTTTTTTTTGCAGATTCTAAATATGTAAATTTTAACAAGAATACATAATTTTTTCTATTTTTTTCTTATTTATCTTCTGTCATCACTCTTCAACTCAAAAAACATTTCTTTCAATGAAATATTTGTTAGTCATAAAGTTGATCATATTGTACCCTTTTGAATCTTCAGAATACCCAACAAATAGGCACTCTTGGCTTTGGGGTTGCAAAGCCTTCCTCTTTTCAGTTGGAATTCTAGCCCAAGCCTTTGAGCCAAAAATCCTAAAATGGGTCACATCTCGATTGTGCCCACTCCAAACTTCGAAAGGATTCATACCATCAAGATTCTTATGAGGAACCTAATTTTGGATGTAGGATTCATAGTTTATAGCCTCTGCCCAAAACTTTGGTGGAAAATTCTTAGCCACCATCATGCAGGTTTCCATCTCCTTCAGTGATCTATTCTTTCTCTCGGAAACACCATTTTGCTGTGGTGTGTAAGGGATCGAATGCTGCATCTGAATACCTACATCTTTGCAATACTAAATGAACTTAGAATTGACATAAAAACCACAATTTTCATATCTGAGGATCTTGAGTTGCCCCCCAGACTCGTTTTCAACCAAGGCTCTAAACACTTTGAAGAGGCAAAAAACTTCAGACTTATACTTTAGGAAGTGAACCCAACAATACCTGGAAAATTCATCTATGAAGGTCACTGCATATTTGGCTTGAGTCGTGGAAATATGAGGTAATGGACCAGAAATGTCATTGTGGATCAACTCAAGAGGTGTAGAGGTTCTCTCATGACTAGCTTTCTCATACTTGTGCTCTAGGTGTTTTCCCAGGATACAACCTTGACAGACTCCCTTAGCAAACTTGATGTTTGGTAACCCTATAACCATATCTTTTTCACTCAAATTAGAAAGATACTTGTAGTTAATATGGCCAAATATTTCATGCCAAAGCTTGCTTGCTTCATTAGCATGAATAAGGAGAGCAGAGGGGTTTGAGTAGGGTAGAAAATGGGAAAACTTGTATACCTACGAAGTGTGATCAACAACACCTTTTTCTATGACTTTACCATTCAAAATATCAGTGATTTTAACATCATCGGGGGAGAATATGACCTTCTTTGGAGACCCAGTATGAGTCATCTGGTACACTAACAAGATATTAGAGGAAATACCTAGAACATACAACACATTATTGAAACTACCATGGTCAAGATCAATCCTACCCTTCCCCAAACTGTCAGTGAGAGAGTCATCTCCAAAAACTATTGGTACACTAGCGGAAAATGAGAGATTAGTGACCAGGAGACTAAAAATTTTGGTCACCATAGTTCTTTTCAAGGGATAAATGACTACTTTTGGTCATGGGATAAAAACCAACTAAAAGCGACCAAGATAAATGACCAAATTTGGTCACGGGATATCTAGACTAAAAATGATAAGATATCAATTGGTCATTTATTTGGTCATTTTTAGTTGTCACTTCGGCAATGAAAAAAATTACAAATTTAACTATGAATTTGTACATTTTACTAAATTATAACATATATATAATATATATTTACACGTCCCTATATTAACCAAATAGAATTAATGCAACCCACCTATATGTTAATTTGGACATGACCTTGGCATATAAAAAAACCCACTAAACATTGGCATATAATGTTAATTATAAGTCTAATTTGCATGACCTTGGCATAAAATTATAGTTTTTATAGTCTAATTTGGACACGAACTTGGCACCTTGGCATATAATTATATAAGTTTTTATAAGGCTCGACAAGACCGCTAGACGTGGAAAAAACCAAAGAAATAAAACATATGGGTGATATAAAGAGTGTCGTAATTAGCAAGTTATAATTAACACATGTTAGGGAGATGTACTATGCATAGAATGTGAGCCATAATGTATCAACATTGTGCATTACCAGTCCCCGACATGATGAAGAACGACGTGGGGGAGAATATGGGAGGGTTCATATACAGTTGGTGAAACTTAATATTAATGACATTAACTAATGAGACCTCGATTTATCCGTAAGTGTCCCCAAAGGTCAGTACTATCATAGGGAGAGGAGGATATAGATATTGGACACAGGCCTAAGAAGGTTGAAGATATTATAATGCTCATTGTTTATCCTTCAAACCTAGAGTGACATGATATAGTTCGAGTCTAGCTCACACTCTCCTAGTTGTTTTATGGTGATTGACAATACTTGTTGTGAGATTGGTGAATATAGTGACCTTAACCTATTTCCACTTCCCTATAAATACCAATATGCATAAATAGTAAAACCTCCTACATAAATGAAAAGAAAATGAAAAGTACAACAATCTTATCCATCATCACTATCAAACTCCAATTTAAAACTTCATGTAAACCAAAATAAATCTCCACTTACATTTCTTAAGTTATCCCATCTAAATGTTAAAAACACTATTCTTTTTCTTCTCTTCATGTGTACAACCTAACTAACTATTGCTAATAATATCTATCTTCCACCTTCATAACCTTAACTCATTATCATCATGGCTTTGAAATATGCTTCAAATGCATCCCAATGATACATAACCTTGTTGTTGAAATGTAAGCGATAGGATTGAGAGCATTTAAAGGTCATAAATGTTGTCCACTTAATGCTTATTGTCCACCTTAATTCATGCCATATACATAAAGATGTTATTGATTCTCCCTAGAGAATCTAAACAATTTTTTAAGCTACTGCTAAATAATGTGGTTGTGAGAGACTTTCGGTGACTAGAGGTGAAATGTATAAAGGTGAATGCTAAAGGATTGAGGAAGCTGAGTCATTCCTTATGTTGTACTTCCCTCCCATTTTTACCCATTACTTCTATGTTAACTCACAACCCCTAAAAAAAGCGAGTCGTGGACTCATATCGCAACTTAGGCCTGAAATGGTGGGTTGTAGAGAGAGTGAGTCCTCCCTCTCCTTGGCTGGCTTGGGATTAGTAAACCAACTGGAATTTTTGGTCAAATCATAAAAAATTGAGACTACAAAAGCATCAACATTAATGCACCTTCCCAATAATGCCACTTACACGGGCTCTGTCAGCAGGGTAGATTTACTGATGTTGTTCTTGTGAACGAGAACGAGATGGTGGCCATAGTTTCTGAGCTCCATGTTGTCATCTACATTTCTTTGATTGATGGGCTCTGTAAAATGGGTGAGCTCGATTTTTCCATAGAAATGCAGATTCTCATGGTTGAGAAGGGGATGGCCCCAGATGTTTTTATCTACATGAGTTTGATTCAGGGGCTTTCTGATGCGGGTCTGTTGGACGAGGCTCTAGGGAGTATTCCTCTTACGAAAGTTTTGTTCAGACAACAAAGTTAGTATTTTAATCATCCCAGATTTGGAAATCGAAGCAAATATGGGATCGCTGGATTTGGTAATACTCATCATGTAAAAAGAGCCTGAAAGTGTATCTGTATTTTTCCTTGGATTAGTTTTGGTCTTGTGAAGAAGAAGTCATTTTTAAGAATATGGGCTCAAATTCCATGGAAAATCATGGTGGTAACAATAGTAGCAGTATCCATGATCATTGTTGGCCCTCTAAGATGTCGGATTGGCATTTAAAGAGTCCTTGGGACTGGGAAGGTTGCACAGAGCTTTACAGTACAGCCGGGGATAAGTATGAGAGATCACCCATGGCTGAATGGGTTTTTTCAGAAGAGGGTTATAATATTGGGAAGGAGTTATTTCGTGGGACGAGCATGGTTCATGAGTCCTCGCCCCTATCTGAGCTTCTCATGACTGCTGGTAATTTTACTAAAGTCATCAACTACGGTAGTTTTTCAGGTAATTGTAAGGCATAGTCTCCTCTGGATGTCAAGATTCATCAGAATCCTTTGGCTGAGGGTTCTCTGAAAAGTGAAGGCAATGGATTATTGAAGGGTTGGCTTGTAGAAGGGGTTGTAAATGGTGGTAATTTTCTTGGGGGTTCCGAGTATAGCCATTCTGGTCAGAGAAATATGGTGGTAGTTGGCTTGGGTGGGACTCAGGAGGAATGACAATTATCAAAGTGCTAACGAGGGTCTCATGAGAGATAACATTAATGTAATCAAGGATGTTCAAGGGGATTCCTTAATGTGCCTTAAGCTAGGAAAGTGGCAGCATTTTAGAGACTCTGTGAATCCGACTAAGGTAATTAATCGAGCCACTGGTAATAGCGCTGGCGATTGTGTTTATAAGAAGCCGAGGGCTTTGTTGGCTTTGACCGCGCAACCTCCCAGTTGTCAAGTGGAAGGATGCAACGTAGTGTTGGAAAATGAAAAAGAATATCACAAGAGACATAAAGTCTATGAAATGCATTCCAAAGCCCCCAGAGTCATTGTTCTTGGTACCGAGCAACGCTTCTGTCAGCAGTGTAGCAGGTAACTAACCAGGAGACGGTTGCACCTCACTGTTTTTTTTTTCTGAGTAGTTCAACATGGATCCATACATACTAAGTATATAATTTGATAATACACATGAATAATTGGGTTTTGTGGTGCCTATCTAGATTCCATGGCATAGCAGAATTTGACGATGCAGAGAGAAGTTGCAAGAGAAGGTTGGCAAGACACAATGAACGACGGAGGAAGAACTCGTTAGATTCATTGGCTAACTCCGGCAGCCTAGGTAATTTTATATAAATTTGCCTTTCCTGTTACTGTAAGGCGGAGATATGCATGCATTCAAGCACAAGTTGATTATTGACAACCTATTACTTTTTGAAGACTTTTGTTTTATATTTGTGAGAGGATAATTTTCTAAATTGGCCCTGCGAAACTTTCAGATGATGACTATGCAAAAACCTCCATTGTTTATTCTTCAGGCCTGCATCTTTTCAATAATTTATCAATTTCTCATTAATCTCAAAACATTCAACTTTGGTTGCTTCTGTTTCCCCTATATATTTTATTTTATGACTGAAGCTTCGGAGTTCTAGCATAGGTTGCCTCTTGTTTTGAATTCCTTCAACGCCATCAAGAATGGTCTCTTAAGTGAGCACATTTTTTCGTCCTCAATCTAAACTTCCAAATTTATAGCCATAGATTGTACTATCCTGCTTGACCATCTGTCTGAGTTCCTTTTTGATTATAAACCTTAAAGCGTCTGATCAATTGTAGAATTATTCCCCAATCAAATAGATTGAACACAATGTAGGCAAGGATATACATTCACTTTTGCAATTTAATTTTTTGTTTTTAATTTTTGTCATCAAGTAAATGAAATGTACAATTAATTTATTACTGTCATTTGAAATGTAAGATTTTTGAAAGCCCTTCATCAATGAAGGGCTGTATGAATATATAACCTTCTATATGAAATTAAGACCAGCCCTTCAATCTTGATCCCTGGTTGTGATATTAGCTCGTCTTTAAAGGATATGCCATATGGAGTTCTTAACTATATCAATTGAAGATGCGTTCCTTCCCTCTTGGATCTCAATCCTGCTGCATCGTTCTGATAGATATAAAATTGCAAAACTAAAGAATTTACATTTTGGAAGGATAAATAGAACATAATGGCGGCAAACACCAAGACGAAGAGACCCTCAGACAGATAGCATAAGAGTTTTAGGAATTGGCCTTGTTTCTCAACTCAAGAAATGGTGATATTCAACTCGTTCCTTTCTGTCATGCTTGTTTCTGGGTTTCAATGCTCTTTGGTTACCTAGGGATCGCCTTCAAATTTGTAGAAAAGGACTTTGTTGCCAAGTTATCTTAATACTCAGTTTTTCTTCTACTGGGCATACTGGGCATGATTGAATAACTTTTTATTTTAAATTTGTCAGTGGAAAATACTGAAAGAATATGTTAACATAGATTGATTAATGCGAAAAAAACTTTGAAAATGTGCATTGCTGGCTAAATAAAGTGTTGAATGATCTTTGATTGCATGGCCCCAATGGCTTTATGGGAATCGATACGGTGACCACCTAATTAACATCTGCTAGATGTTAGACTATAACATTTTGTTCTCATTCATGTTTTGAGACTGGGTCATTACATCGCTAC
The DNA here is from genome assembly GCA_001517045.1 of Pseudotsuga menziesii. NCBI lineage: Eukaryota > Viridiplantae > Streptophyta > Pinopsida > Pinales > Pinaceae > Pseudotsuga > Pseudotsuga menziesii. Next base: position 43,665 of record LPNX010433256.1, read on the forward strand.
TCAGGTTTATATGCATAATATACGCTGGGAAGTGAGTGGGTTGACATTTTTTGTCTCCCCAAACCCTCTAGGACTATTTATTGGTTCGTCCCCATCCCGGTAACATAGGTTTCTATGATTCTGTTAGTATGAGATGGGTTCGTAGGCATAGTTGGAGATTGGTCTAATAAATAACATTTATGTCCATGGCGTGCAAAGGGAAACTGAAGAGAGGGGAAAATAGTGTACTGTGTGAATGAAGGCATATTCTAAGAAGGAATCCACCCTTGGACCATTAAATGGTGCTACTACTTACTAGAGGAAAAGTTGAAATACTCACTGACTGAAAGTGCAAAGTTCTCTGTGTAAAGTCGCAGTCTGAAAAGGGTTTTGCATATGCTAGATATGGGGTTGAATTTCTTGTCAAGAAGTGGCTAGTATACCCAGTACAAATATATATTTATCAGTCTTTGGCCATTTGAAGAACGATTTAGCATTAATGAAGAATCTTTCCCATTGTTTCCAGAATCGTCATATATTATAAAAAGAAGGGGTTACGACACTTAGTTTGGGTTCATTTTGAAGGGAAGCATTGATTATATCATAGCTGGGTGCTTAGTTTTGGAAATTGGGCACATTTCTCTTATTTATGACATCATTGGAAGCTACAGGAAGGTTCTCTTACTGGAAATGTCTAAGATTATCAGTGGGTGTAATATATTGTATGCTGGTTGTAGCGATTTCTCTCTCAAGATTTGGTTCTTATGAGGCTGCCAATACTTCACAAAAAATACCATATATTCCAGATCTGATTTCTCCTTGTATTGTTGCTGTTATTCATATGAGTGGAGGTATTACGGTTACATTTTATTTACATTTACAGTCTGAAATATTAATGTCAATGTAAATTGCAATTTTTTTGTGTTTGCTGAGATATTACATGGCATGAAAGGTCATATATGCATAAGGATTCAATTAGTCAGTTCTTTTAAACTTCAAATCTCATAAACCACA
>LPNX010433278.1:0-45000 GCA_001517045.1 Pseudotsuga menziesii
TAATTTTTTCTTTTGTTCCAAAAATTCCTTGTCTTCCTGTACAACATCAGGATTTGCTCCTCCCCAATCACATATGTGTCACATACTTCCTTAGCTCCACGAACATTCTCCGATACACTAACTGTAGCAAAGGACTCATATCTAAGATGATTTTGACCACAGAAAATCCCATCCAAAACTTTGTTGGGATGCTTTTCTTTGCGCATTTTAACATAACATATCGCCATAACAGGTAGCTACATCAAACAAGAGTTAACAGTCCATAAAAATAAAATGGAGAAAGTTGAAATGAAATAAAAAATGATAAAAAACAAAGAAAAACTGGTCTCTGCTCTCACGAAACTAAATCAGTGTTTAAACAACATTACAGTCCCGTCCTCCTGGTCCGAGGTTCAAAAGTAAATTCCAAAGTTTAAATAAAAGCAAAATAAGCCTAACTGCTTATTTAGTTCATTCAAAAGAAATGTCCATTTCCACTTAAGTGCTGAAACCCTATCTACATCTAGATGGTAGTTCCTCAAAATGGAAATCCATATTTTTAGTTGGAAGGTCGATTCGGAGAGGTCCCCTCCATAACCCTAACCTCCCTGCTTACGTGTGACCACCGAGTTTGAATGGAATTGCATGTAGAATTTCATCCCGAGGTGCGTTGAGCAGGGAAGAGCACCAAGCCATGAAACACATCAACAAAACCGTGGTCAGGTAAGCTAGCAGTGAATATATGATATCCATAATTTTTTTTTGAATCCTCTATGAGTAGTGACCGAGTTCTTACCTTGCCTCCTTGGTAGAATAGATTGGCGGGTCGGCCTCCGTCTGGGGTACCTTCGCCTTCCCTTTTCATGGAAATTTTCAAACACCACCAGGATTTTTCCTTCAATGGGCGACGGTACCACGGAAGCACTGCTCTCCTGGGCTAGGGTCAGCGGCTCGATACCCTGCGTTTAATTTCCCCGCAGTTCCTGAATGCAAAAGTAAAAAAAAAATGGGACATAGTTTAGTTCACCAGTCTAGGTATGTAAAACCCGAGCAGAACCGTTTCAGATTATGGTTAGACCCTCGACCTTACCTTCGGCTTAAACCCATGTATCAGCAGTTGGCGTCTCAGATAGGGAAGGGGGAGGCCCTCTGTAGTTTGCGCCCATCTTATGCATCACAAGCCTAAAGGCAAAAGAATACAAAACTCATAAGCAGAAGATAAATCCCTAGGTAAGTTAAGAGTAGCATCACAGGGAACTAAAAAAAGAAAAAAAAGAAAAAGGGAACAGAGGCGCAACAATGGTCTAGAAACCACTTTACCTTTTGCTTTTAGGAGTCTCCATCTAACCCTCGCGGACTTGTTGTTTTGACCAGAGGGTAAGATTTCCAGAATTCGTCCCCCGTGAAGTTTAGACACTATCGATTTCCTTTTGGCTCTCGGCTTCCAGGGCCTAGAAACCCGACCCAGCAACCAGAGTGTTCTCTACCAAGGTGGTACCTTCATCGATTCCTCAAGCATAAAACAATAATCCTAATTTCTTAAACTTAACTTAAATGTTTAAAATATATTATATAATCAATATTTTTATTTTATTAATACTATTTACAATTAAATATAAAAAAACTACTTATATGATATTTTTGTAATACAATTTAATTTAAAAAGACCTAAATATAACTATACTTCTATATAATATTAAACTAACATTCACAAAATAATATTAAATAATATACTATAATTAAATTTCTTAAATTTAACTTCATTAAAATTTATTATATTATTTATAATCAATTTGTTTACCCAACTCCAAGATACAAGATAGTTGATTGATCGGAAGCACTTCATTTCCTTTTTCTTAAATTGGCTTTATTCAATTGGCATTACCTGCACTAAAGTGGCAATATCCAGCACTATAGGTAAAATATTCAAAACCATACATAAATGAATCTCATTTAACTAAACATTTTTACTTTTTCAAATAAAATTAAAAAAAAAACGCTTTATTTTTAACTTTAACCATATAAAATACTTTATAAAATATAAAAGACAATTATATAAAACTGAATAAAAAAATACAATTATATAAAATACCCATTCCAAATATTAAATTCTATATCCCAACTTTTTTCTATTTTTTTCAATAAATAAAAAGATTTTAAAATATAACAAATGGCTGCTCCTGAAAACCTCTAGAGCCGCAGTCCCCTTAAAAGAAGCCTTCGGCTTAAATATATATTTGGTTTGAAGGTTTCCGAATCCACATTGCATTGTTATATTATTATTATAGTTCTTTATTATAGGTTCTCAAAGACATAGTAAAGTTGGAAATAGTTTTTCTAGGATGGTCAAAGAAGTACATAAATTAAAAATATATAAAAATAATTTTGAAGTATTTGATACCGAGATGAAATTTTTTTTTTTTCAACAGAAAAAATGCCTAAGTTTTGTTATTCACAAAAAATCAAAGGACATCGTATACATGACAGCCCTTCTATACATGCTTTCAGGCTGAGAATAAGCCACAGGGATCCCTTAACTCACCATAAGATCTTCACTTTTTATCATACTGACATGAAACATATGCATGAAAAACAATAAAGACCAGCTTCTCAACATATGACTCTGAGACATTCAAAAGAGTCATAAGGATTCAGACTTGAGATGAATTTATGCTCAGGGATGCAGCAGCTACGAGTTTGATTATCGGTCTCGACGAAAATTGAGGAGGTAGTTTATCTTCCTTCCTCCCCCACAGAACTACAGAAAAATCATTGGGTCCATGGGGACTACCTATGATTCTCATTTTATGTTTTTTCGTTGCAGTCTTGTTTTGGGGCAATGGGTTAGAATCTATAGTTTTAGACATACAAGTTTTAGGTACTCGCTGGTATTGAAAGCACTATCGAATTGAAATTGTGAGGATCCACTAAAATTTAGGAAACATGACCATGGGTCTTTTTTACTCTGTAACTATGAGGATACTCTCTTTTTAATATAAAATGCATAATATTAAAAAAAAAAAGAATTTATATTGATTTGTTTATTATTAAATTTCCTAATTCTTATGTTTTTTTCAATTAATATTTGATTATTTTTTAATTTTAATTTTTTTTAATATTTAAAATTAAAATAAATTTATATTTATTTATTTGATTATTAAATTTTATAATTATAACTCCTCATAGATTATTCTTTTATTAATTTCATTCATCTTCAATAGAAAGTATTATTGTTATAAAGTTTGACCAATTCATTTGAATTTTCAGGATAATCTATAAATTATAAAGTTTGACCAATTTATTTGAAAGATGTTTTTTTATTATTTAAAATATTTTATTGATTATAAATTGATGATCATGGAAAAATTGATACTTTTCTGTATTAAAAACCTAAAATCAGATTTTCAATTATTTTAATAAAAACTTAAAATAATTATTATTAAAACTATTTTTTAATGTCTTAATTTGAATTAATTATGTTACTAGATTTTTATTTGAGATTTGGGATGGACTAGATTCAAAATAAACAATTATATAATAAATAACTGATAGCTATGCATGAATAATTCATAGTTGGTGAATAGATAACCAATAATTCATGGCACATAACTTGAAGAATATGAGATAAAAAACAATATAAAAAATAACTAATATTTGATAAATGAATAAGGAAGAATGTTGATGATAGCATATAGCTAGGCATGGATAGTTCTCAAAGTTGAATCCGTTTCACAAAAATAATAAAAAAAATAAAACATCTTAATTAAGATTTAATTTTTTAAATAAACTTCAAAAATATTGATTACATGGTGTTTTTATTTTTTTATATCAATTTTTTTATTGAATAGTATTTATTTTGTGCTAATAACAATTAAGTATAAATAATAGATATCAAATTATATATTTTAACTTTTGTCTTTATCTAAATAGTTAATTCTAAATTTAGACATTCACCAGCTACTGTACTTTACTTGTAAAACTAAAACTAAATAGTTAATTGTAAATTTAGACATTCACCCGCTACTCTACTTTACTGGTAGCTGTAATAATAGTTATTTGCCTAATTAAATTTAGCGGCTGAAGCATTATTTCGAATATTCTTGAATATTTCTATAAAAATCTAATGAGATAGCATGTCGGTGGCGGTCTGCCTTTGAAAACTTGGTCAAACTGTTTTAATTAGAAGGGTAATAACGTGTGGATACCTGAAAAATGCTTGACCAATGCAGGACCAGTTCTCCTACGCATTTGTGGCGACGGCCCTTAACTTCTAGTTTAGAGATAGTGTATTGCTGTTTCAAAGAAAAACAATCATGGGGACTCCAGAATTCGGTTTCGCTGTTACTGCATTTCCTCTTTCCATATGCGTTGGTGTTTCGGGCTTCACGAAGATCAACGACAGTAAGCTCTCAAGCCCATCCGACTTAGCGATCCATGGATTCTCGCTAATTTTTAGTTTTCACTATTTTTATTTTCTGCACGGTTCAAATTTTGGTTGTGAGATCAGCCACCTTAATCAAAGCTCCAGACTGTCTCATGTTTATTTCGGTTTCCTGCTGCAGTTAGTATCCTCAATGTACTGAAAAAAGAATGGGGAAACGCGGTGCCAAGAACTTGGAGAGGTTCTGATCCCTGCAACTCTCGTTGGGATGGGATCACCTGCACAAACTCTGGCCAGATAAATTCACTGTCAGTATCCCCTCCCCTCCTTGGATTTTATGTGATGACTGCAATTTCAATTTCAAGATATCTTTTATGTGATGAGTGCAATTTCAAAATGTAATGCTTTGAGATTTTGCTTCACAGGAGTTGAATTTCTATGAACAAAGTGGTTATCTTAGTTCATTTTTATGTCTGCCGTTTTGAATAGAGATCCATATTAGAGTTAGTTGATTTTGAGTTTCTATTTCAATGTGTATGTATACTCTTCATATAACCTATAGGGCAATTTTCAATAAATGGCTGAGTACCTGAGTGAATATGTTATTTTTATAAAAACTCATATAAGTTTGTAATTTAGATTGAAAATCCATATTTACAGTTGGTTGGTTTTTCTGCTATTAAAGGCTTTGTCTTAAAATCAATAATCGTTGTTCAGGCAACTACCATCCAAGGGACTTAAGGGAAAACTTCCCGTCGATATCGGTCATCTTACTGAACTTCAAAAACTGTAAGTTTATAGATTATATATATGAATGAATATTGACAATTACTATTACAGACTAAGGTATTGGTAAGTTAATCTATGAATATATTACTTGGGCACCACAGGGATTTGTCATACAACAAAGACTTGATTGGAACGCTTCCACAGACCTTGGGAAACTTGACTAAACTGGAAAACCTGTGAGTACACTAACCCTAACTCATCATCAAGTTTTGAAGCACTGGCACAAAGTTAGATTGAAATTCTGTGTAATATTGATATATATCATGCTGGGACTGCAATTGATTAGTAATTTTGTGACGTACTCAGGGTTCTGATCGGGTGTAATTTCAGTGGGAACATCCCAGATGAATTGGGCAACCTTGTTAATCTTAAATTTTTGTAAGATTATCACTGTGTACCATAATAATTCTTCATGTTCTTGATTTTATAGTAGTTAAACATCATGGGTGTAATTGCAAATTCTAAATATATTTTGTTATGTCAGGGCTTTGAATTCCATTAACTTTAGCGGTCCAATTCCTGCATCATTGGGTAATTTAGTTAAGTTCAACTGGCTAGATCTTGCGGAAAATCAGCTAACTGGAACTCTCCCGGTCTCAAATGCAAGCCACCCTCGATTAGACAGACTCCTTGCTGCACAGCACTTGTAAGAAAGATGGAATGTTTATGGTTTATTTGGTTCCCATGAATTGGGAAATTACTGATGAATTTCTTATTGTTTCCCGTTATTCAAGCCATTTCAACCAAAACAACCTCACAGGTTCCATTCCACCCAATCTTTTCAACTCAAGTATGATACTACTTCACGTGTAAGTGAAACAGATCCGTATCTTTCTAAGTTTGGAATTGTGGATATGGGTTACATATCAATGACTGTTCATATTTTTTTTAATATAGCAATAAATTTACTGGAGAGATCTGTTCATTTTTTTTATATGCCAGACTGTTTCATAGCAATAAATTCACTGGGGAGATCCCCTCTACTCTTGGACTCGTACAAACCGTGACGGCCTTGTGAGCATCAAATTTTCCATCACAATTTGTACTGATGCATTGTTTTTAGATTATGTATTGCTTTAAACATCAAGTAAAACGATTTAAATGTAAAAAAATATTGTCTTACTTGTTTGCTATGTACGGATACAGGAGGCTTGACAGAAACTCTTTAAATGGTACAGTTCCGTCCAACATCAGCGACCTACAAAATCTCTCTGAATTGTAAGAATCTTCTGATATCTGCTCTCTGGTTTTTAGAATCGACATCTTCAATCATGAATAAACACTGGCATGTGGTTTTATAGGGTATTTTCATGTTAAACCCACTGCCTTGCCAGTGAGGATCATTAGTGACAGAGAGACTAAACAAAATATTATGATCTCTTCTATGCTATGGGACTCGATGCAGTACACTGATGCTGTGTTGTTTTTCAGAAATGTAGCAAATAATAAACTGGAGGAATCGATTCCAGACTTATCCGGGCTACCTAATCTCCAATATATGTAAGTAGATGATAAACCCTTTTTGATACTATTCTAAAAATTGGCTTGTATCAATATATGTATAACGGATTCTGTGTTCGGGGACTTGAGCAACAATTCCTTCAATTCATCCGAATTTCCCCAGTGGCTTACGACTAGCCAAAACTTGACAACAATGTGAGTTTCAAATTCCTACAGAAGCTTTGAAGATCAAAAGAAGAGTTGCTAGAGTAATGACACATTTATATTGTTCTGCTATTTCACAGAATGCTGGAGAATTGCGGTCTGACTGGACAGATTCCCTCCGAAATTTTTAACTTCGTTTCTTCAAACACTGGATGTCAAAAATAATCATCTGAACGGAACTGTGGTCTTCAACGGCAGCATAACTCCAACCCTGCAACTGATAGACCTTCAGAATAACAGCATCAGCGATGCACCTCAGATTGGCAATTCCAACATCACTGTATTGTGAGTACCCGTACCGAACCCACTTTGTCATCTCTCTAATTACACGAAGGCCCGCTTCTCAATTTAGGAAGTTGATGGCCAATGAATTGGCACCTGTAAGCTGTAAATTTGGGCGCTGATTCTCGTAATTGTTAATGCTGATTTTAATTACCATTTGTCAAGCCTTGATTTAGGTTTGGGTAACTTGATCATGTCATTGAAATCTGATGACCTGAAACTTGAAATAGCAGGCTTCAAGAAAAAAACTAGAACAAGTGGCTTCGATGGTACCACTTGCTATAACAAATGGCACTCGCATATAATTTTTATTTTTTTAATTTTATTATTATGATGTCTTGTTGCCACATGTCCACTCAAATCCAGATACCAAATTCCAAAGTTTACATCATTTTCTATCCACCAATAAGTTGTTTACAAAATAGGTTGTTAACAAAATTAAAAAAAAATATTTTACAAATCCCTGAGTTATACTCTACAAAACAGATTTTAATTTTTTTGATAGAGAGCAACTAATACAAAGTCAAAAAAATTTGACTTGCAGCCAATTACAACATACCTTGCCTGCGGCAGGTATAATAATAATGTGTCACAGCCCCAAAAGTAAAATTACAAAAAAAACCAAAACTTACGAGAGACTAACTCAAGAGTGTGTGAGTGTCGCATTGTCACTCCAAATGGGACGTCATTAATTGCATTACCATGATCCACGAATCCTCGATGGTTATCTATTTGAGAATTAATTCTTTATTTTTCTTCTTAGTTTTAACTATTATGAAATGATTCATTAAGTAGTTTTTATTGAAATTATTTAGTTACAATGCTCTTTCCTTTTTAAGTAAAAAATAAGAGGTAAAATGCTCGGCACGGAGGCGAAGATTCATTGAAAAATATCCCAAGTCAGAAATTCCTTTTATCCAGGTTGGTTTCCCATTGAAACTGAGACATAAATGCAATTAAGTAAACAACCTTTCGTAAGCCTGCCATCATTGATGAAATTATTTAAACACAAAGAGAGAAAGTTTTCGTTCATGAACTCATGTTTAGATCTTCCTGGTAACCTTTGTTCCAAAAAAAATACTGCAGACATACCTATCAAAGGCTTATCTTCTTCAGTTGAAAACGGTTAACAAAGCACAATATTTTTCTTCAGCACCCTATCAGTGAAGAAAAAGATCACTCACATATCAAATCGATATTTCCCTCGCATATCGATATACATAGTCGTGTTCAGCTAAAACTAGGTCAGCTAAGATCGACATACATATATATATGTTTTACACACACAACTAGTTTTGAAAACTGATTGATAAAATCATCCATGGGACAGACATATAATAAACTACTATCTAATTGTTTGATTAATACTATACCCGAGATATAGATATGGAAAAATAAGTTACAGTTCGCCATGGATCGTATTGACAGATTATCACCCGCGTATGCGATGGTACTCGCATAGGCTCCCATTTCCAACTTCCCTCCTGTGGAAGCTGCGGTGGCAATTGCAAGCAGCACACTTCAGGGCTGCAGCCGTTCCCTCATCTCCGCTCGCTATAAATTCTGCGCAACCATCGACCTCGTAGCCCCCAGTGCTGACAGCGTGATTCTTTCTGCACTCTCTATAACGCACACGCTCCCTTGATGCAATATCTCCTTGTTGAATAACGGTTGAGGCTGCGCCCTCTTCGATCTGCTGCCCTATTTCTGACGGCCCCATTTCCTCTACGGATATTATAGATTCAGGTTGAATCTGTACCTGATATCTCGATAAATCTGCGGCCAGGTAATTTATGTGTGTATATCTTTGCAATCACATAGAATTGTTAATAGAAGAGAGCAGCTGGAATGACTGGTATCCAAAGCTGCACCTCCCAACATTACTTATTTAATTCGACCGATGAACCTCAACTTATAGCTAACAAACTCCCAGGTTTTTCCTCTTTATCCTTCTCGCTGCTTTGCTTATTACCCTTCATGAATGTGATCATGCACGATATTTCCAATTGCGTGAAATTGACGCGAGATCGCTGCATGAAATCCTTATTATTAGTCCAAGTCGTGTACTTCTAGTATTAACCAAATACAAACTATACGGCAATTTCTATTATTATGTCAATCGAGCAAGAGCCCGTGAAGTCCTTTAAAGATTTTGTAGTGGAGAGAAAGATTTTGTATTGGAGCCAATCTCTGAAAAAAGCTAATCAAACCAGCCAAAACCAAACGGACTATTAACATCTCAACGAAAGATTATAATGGCGTACACGGGGCCCTGGAGAATGATGTGTTATACACATTTACAAGGAAAGCCTATTCAGACCATACAAGTAACCTCTCCTTGAAGAATCCGAGCGCAAAAGGAGATATACCATGTTTGCGTTTGTCAGCATTGGGTTTGGTTTTTATGAAGTCTTATGTTTGAATTGGTGAGTTAGCTGTGTGGTTTTTGGTTGATTTTTATAGACTTTTAGGTATTCTCTTGTGGAAGGTGTGGGTCCTAAAATGCATTGTGCAACCATGGTGACAGTTTTATTTACAGTTAGGCAAATTGTTCTCACATTTAAAATAAGACTACCCTAAGCTCATGTTTACTCTTACTTACTTTGAATTCAGTAATCTGCTTCAGTTCTAACTCCGCTATATGCAGAGTACAGATTACTGGTTGGTTAAAAAAAAATTATGTCAGCACGGCTTCGGATTCGAGCTAAGGGCAATGTTTAGCTCCAAAGCATGTTTGACTATGAAATATCGTATCAGCATAGATTCCAACTAACAGCAAGGCTTAGCTCCAAAAGGTATTACAATACGAATTCCCGTATTACATTGCTAGTATCAATCTTTGATTGTTATCGCATCAGTGAGTAAAGGACTGAAGGGAACAACGTAAATGCACGGTGGGGACTAGGGACTAGGGACTGGGACACATGAAAGACGTTAGTTTTACGCATCCAAGGTGGAGACGTTATGTTTCTCAGCCACGCCTCCCAGCCATTGATCACCAATTTATTGAGCATGTTTTAGGTGAAACCAGAATTAAGAATGTTGGAAGTTCCGCTTTCTTGCGGAAATGAGATGCGACGGGACGGTAAATGATTCGTACCGCATCTTTTAGGTGAAACTAGAAAGAATGTTGGACGTTGCGCTTTCTTGCCAAAGGATGGCACTTAAATGAGATGTGACGGGAGTAGTTTATTGTAGTTGGAACGAAGTAGTGGAAAGAAATGTAGATCGATAAAAATCTTGTTCATAGGTAAGGCAGATATTACGATTGGTTACACTGAAAGGAGAGTGTGTACGACATTATTCCGCAAAACATTTCAGATTCAATTTTTTCATGATTTTTTTTTTTCAATTTTAGTTAGCAGAAGTCCTTAAACAATGGAGACGGATCGCTCTAGCGAATGCTTTTGTGACAGGTGTCTTTTTCTTAAGGCTGGGTTTCTTTGTGAACTGACACATATAGCCCTCGTAGGTAGTGATATGTTTCTTTGTTAACCACAAGGGTTTTTCACACTCGTTTCTTTGTTAAAAGACATAGATCATCAAGGTTTATAAATGTAATCTCAATATTAATTAGTGAGTTAGTTGAGTAGTTGATTTGGTGTCTTTATCTTGATTAGTGACCCATAGTATTTTATTAAGCATACTATTGACCATATAGTATTATTGCGATTTAATCATATAAATACCTTAGTCTAAGAATGAGAAGGCCATCAATATTTCCATTGTGTGTTCCACCATCTTCTACTTATTTTCTTTAATCTTCAAAATGGTACTAGAGTGTATGACATGATCCATTCATTTTGTCTTGGGTTAGCCTTTTCATATAGAGGAAAGAACATACACACGGAGTTTGTGATCGAAGCCGGAACACATCAAGGAATAGGGTGTGTTTTTTCTTTTTCTTCTCTCTTGGAGCATTGACACACCCTCCCCGAAGGAAAAGAGTGGCGGTGACACACTGTCGCCTGAAGGAAAACTGCGTCAGTGGCGCACCCTTCCTAAAGTGAAAATGCGTTGATGACGCACATTGCATAAAGGAAAAGAGTGTCACTGACACCACTGGTGCACCTTGTCCAAAGGAAAAATGCATTGGTGACAGACCTTGTCTTAAGGAAACAAGCGTCAGTGACACACATTATCCAAAGGAAAAGTATGTAAGTGACAAACCTTCTCCAAAGGAAAAATACGTCGACCACTCATCACTTACACGATTTTTACTCACGTGCCCTCTTGATTCCATATGCTATTAGCTATACAAGGAGTGTCACTAAGTTAAAGAGCCACATCTTCTATCAGATCTACAGATCCAGTTTAATCAAGAAAATAGTCATAAGAAGATGGCCACTATGAGCACAAGCACCGCAAACTTCAAGCAAATCTATGAACCCGTATTGACAAGTACCGACTATGAGTTTTGGTTTATCAAGACGAAGACGTTTCTCGAGCTCAACAAATGTCAGAATATGCTTGAAACTGAGTTCAAAGAACCTTATACAAATGCTCTTGCCGCAATGAGTAATGCCCGGAAGAATGTTATAGAAGCTAGCCAAGACCAAGATCTCATAGCCAAATGGCTAATGCAAAATTTCATCGAGGAGTCCATTTTCCTGCGGATCTCAGGAGTTATCACCGCAAATAAAGCTTCTAGAATCTGCTCCCATCCGCCAACAAGAAAGTAAACTCTGTAAAAATGGTAAGATTGCAAACTCTTCGACTTCAGTTTGAAAGTTTTAAAATGAAGGAAATAGAAAATGTAGATCTTTTTATGACTAGGGTTTTGGGCATTGTAACCCAATTGCAAACCTATGGCAAACCTCTAGAACAGAAGGTAGTTTTTCAGAAGATTCTAAAGTGTTTGACCAAGAAATTTGTTATGGTAGTGATTGCGATAGAAGAAGAAAAATATATGTCTCGGTTCACCCTGGAAGAATTGAATGGATCCCTTCTATCTCATCAAGCTCGACTCAATTAAGAAGAATATTTGTTGACCAATGCTTTCAGCACCCAAGCTTCCCTCAGAAGATGTCGAGGAAGAGGATGAGGTAGAGGAATAAGAGGTCGAGGGCCTCTTCATACAAAGGACAAAACCAATCATGAACATTCAGATCACTCAGAGCATTCTAACAACTCTTAATGTGAGAGGGAAAGAGGATAGAGATGGACCAATAAGTCCAATATTCAGTGTAACTACAACAAGAAGTAGGGTCGCTATGAACGAGAATGCAGAAAAATAAAAATAAAAGTGGTAGAGCCAATGTCTCTAAAGAAGAAGAAGGATCGTTAGAGGTTATGTGCATCTCCTATCATGCAACTGAAGAACATTCCAGCTCTGATTTATGGATACTAGATAGAAGTTGCAACAATCACATGACATGTAACAAGTCATTATTCTCTAGTTTGGATCCTCTGTTGTCACGAATATCAAGATAGGAGATGATGTTCTTGTTCCAACAAAAGGAAAAGGTATTGTTCCTATATTTACAAAGCAAAATGAAAAGAATTTTATTCATGAGGTTTTCTATGTACCACATGTGAATGTAAATCTGATCAGTATAGGTCAATTACTTAATGACAAGTATGCTCTTCGATTTTATGATACATATTGTGCCATTTATTATAAACCCCAGTAGGAGACTCATTGATAAAGTTGAAATGATCAAGAACGAAATATTTCCTTTTAGTCTCACAAGTGCTAGTCTTCCACAATCTATAGCCCATACTATCTCTAATCCATATGAAACCTAGTTATTGCACTATAGATTCTTTCATCTTCCCTTCAATAGTCCTAAACTCCTACACAAAAATTCCATGCTCAAGGGGTTATGAGTTATACATGAACAATATAGCTCATATGAGGATTGTATCATTGGGAAACATCAAAGGGAAAGATTCCCCACTTCCACATCTTGAGATAGTTCATACATACCTCTCGAGACCCATGCAAACCCATTCCATAGGAGGTAGTTTTTATTTTCTGATATTTATTGATGATTTTAACAAGAAAATGTGGATTTATTTCTGTAAGAATAAATCAAAGACCTTCTCGATGTTCAAAGAGTTCAAGGCCCTGACTGAGAAGCATGATGGAAAGTTCATTAAAGTACTTAGGCCAGATGGTGGATGTAAATATTATTCACATGAGTTTAGAGATTTATGCAAGCAACATGGCATCTAGATACAATTCACCATCTGATACGTTCCACAACATAATGGAGTTGTTGAATGAAAGAAACAAACCATCGTGAGCATGGCTCGCAACATGGTTTCACATACGAAGATATCATATGTGTATTGGGATGAAGTTGTTGCATTCTCAGTCTACTTGCCCAACATATCACCCACGATGAGTGTCCAGGGACAAGATTCCTGAAGAATCCTAGAGTGGCACTAAGGCTAGTGTTGAACATCTAATGGTTTTTGGTTCTGTTGTATTTTCTGATGTACCTGATGAACTCATAAGAAAGTTGGATAAGAAGAGTGAGCAATGCATTTTTATTGGTTACAATGAACAACACACGGCTTACAAGTTCTATAATCCCGCCACCAAAACTATTTTGGTCAGAAGATATGTGAATTTCCTTGAAGACAAATGCTGGAGTGACCCTGAGACATACAATAGGAAAAAAGTTCAGATATGTTAGATATACCTATTAGAATTCCAATACTTAAAGTACAACAACAAGAAGAAACACCAGCAGATAATCCATCTCAGAACCAGAAAACCAAAAGTTTGAGAGAGTTATGAGCAGAATCTTGTTATTGATAAACAAATTCAGTATGCTTTGTTTTCTTGTCATCCCACATCTTTTGATGAACGAGTAAAGGATGCACAGTGGGCGCAAGCAACTAATAAAGAGATTGATTCTATTGAGAAAAAACAGAGTTGGGATCTTGTTGATATCCCTGCAGACAAAACTAGTATTGGATTCAAATGGGTCTATAAGACAAAACAAAAGGAAAAATGAGAGCTTCAAAAACACAAGGCAAGGTTGGTTTCCAAAGGATATGCAAAACAATATGGTGTATATTATGATGACATGTTTTCTCATGTAGCAAGGATGGATACCATTAGAGATGTACTTGCCATTACAACACAACATCAGTGTCATGTTTATCAAATGGATATTAAATCGACCTTTCTCAATGGTATTCTTGAAGAAGAAGTTTATGTAGACCAGCCACCTAGATATACTGTCAAAGGTCATGAAAACAAAGTATTTAATATGAAAAAGGACTTGTGTAGTATAAAATAAGTTCCACGAGCTTGGTACATTAGGATTGACTCTTATCTTTGAGATATGTTGCATCAACACTTGGATATGACATTTGGTACACTCATTCACTAGATAGTACTCTCATAGGATACACTCACAATGAATTTGTAGGAAGTATTGATGATAGGAAAAATCACATCTAGTCATGCTTTTCATTTGGGTACAAATATGATGTCTTCGGAATCTCAGAAAGAACCCATTGTCAGCATGTCTTCTGTAGAAGCAGAGTATGAAGCATCCACCACAACAACTTCCCATGTAGTTTGGATAAGAATACTTTTAAAGGATATGGGACACACTGAAAATAATCCAACTTCTATTTTCTATTATAATAGTTTTGCAATACAATTATCGAAACATAATGCATTTTATAGAAAAAGAAAACACATTGACACTCGCTATCATTTTATTCGCGAGTTAGGAAATGATGGAAAAAATTCTTTACAATTTCGTGGCTCTGAGGAGCAATTGGGTGATATGTTCACCAAACCATTGGGAGCAACTGCATTTGAATATCAAAGATAGAACTTAGGCATTGACAGTGTTAAAGATATTCTACCAGTTGAGATTAAGGGGGTGTGTTAAGAAATGTAATCTCACTGGCCATCTGCAATATTAATTAGTTAGTTAGTTGAGTATCCGATTTGGCCACCTTATTATGATTAGTGATCCATAGTATTTTATGTCCCATAGTATTGACTCTTGGTATTGTTGTAATGTGATCCTATAAATACTTTATTCTAACAATGATAAGGTAATCAATATTCCCATTGTGTGTTCCACCAGATTCTGCTTCTTTTCTTTAATCTTTAACAATTTCCTGTCAATGTTGAACATCCCCTATAGAAAACCAGTGGAACCTCACTAATTTATATAGACAGTTTTGAGCTCTCATGGGGCCCCTTTATTGATAACAAATGGGTCGTTCTTTATTTGTCAAGGGTCGTTTCCAAGGACCAGAGAAAAAAGAAGGGTGAAACCCGAGGGGGAATTGGGCACTTCAAATCTATAATGTCAGTCTTGGCTTCCATGGGGGGGGATGCAATTTTTCTCTAGGAAGACGATCATATGGAAAACTGTAGGGTAACAAACGACAAGGGTTGATTTTTATGCTGAGATTTTGTGGTGTTCATCTCGTTTCTTCGTGGTTGGGTCTCTTATCTATGGGTTAAGTCCTAATCGAGTCTGGAGTATTTTTCAGTTACGTTCAGAGTTTGTGGGTTCAGTCTTATGTTCAAAATTTTTCATCCATGGCTGGGTAGCTTGTCTCTTGTGATGAAGAAGAATTCCTTGCTTTTGCTTCATCGTCGATTCACCACCATCAATTCTACCCATCGATGCTCCATCAATGCATTGGAATTGTATCTTAAATTCTCTTGTTACAATTCATTTTTTTGAATTTCGTATGTCTTATCTGCTAAATATTTCAAATATCTTGTTAGACTCTTCGATTTACTGGGTTTACTGCACCGCCTTTGTAGTGCAACATCTATAAAAATACTAAGGTATCCATTGTTTAATATTTTTTCCTTTCGTTTTATTATCTTGCTTTTGTTGGTCTTCATGTACATCACAATTTTTTGACAAAAGTTTGGTCCCCTAATCAAAATCACAAGTATTTTTTCACCCTGTTGTAATGTTTTAGACAATAATAGTGCTAGCAAAACTTTCGATTATGATTTCAATTCCTTTGAATTCATAAAATTTCCACAATGGGAAAGTTATTCCTTGGAAATTTTAGTTTTAGTCATTAATTTGTGGTCCACTAATGTAATTTATAGAATTTCTTTAATGATCTTAAAACAAAACTAGAATATCTTGTAGATATTTGAAAGTGGATTTATTGTTGGTTTGAATTGCTACATGTTTAGTGTCAATTTGAGGTTTTCATTGTGCAAGTTGTTCATAATTGATGTTCCCAATAGGCTTAACAAATTTTCTTGAAATAAAAGACACGGGACATGGAATCCTACCTATCCACCTCATTTTTTACAGTGGATTTATTGCTGGTTGAAATTGCTATATGTTTAGTATAAACTTGAAGGGTTTAATTCTGCAAGTTGTGAATAATTTGAGTCACATGACATAAATGACATGAGACATGATTAAAACACATTAAATCCTACATATCCACCTTGTTTCTAACATCTAATCCTATTCATAATTCACTCTAATACCAATTAGACTTGACCCTTTAAAACACTGATGAAGATATGTTTCTATATGTTTATTATCAGTTTAATGGTTTCATTGTGCAAGTTGTTTATAATTGTTGTTCCCAATTCACTTAACATATTCTCATGGAATAACAGACATGAGACACGGTTAAACCATCTTAAAGCCTACCTATCCACCTCATTTCTAACATCTAAGATTATTCATAATTCACTCAAGTACCAGTTAGATATGACCCTTTAAAATATTAACGGGGATATTTTGCTATATGTTTATTGTCAATTTGAGGGTTTCATTGTGCAAGTTGTTGATAATTGTTGTTTCCAATTGGATTAATAGAGTATCATGGAATAACATATATGAAACATGGTTAAAGCATATTAAATCCTACCTATCCACCTTCTTTCTAACATCTAAGATTATTTCACGATTCACTACAGTATTAGTTACACCTGTCCCTTTAAAAGACTGATGGAGAGATTTTAAAATAACCGATTTTCACTCTATGAAAAGTAAAACCTATTGGCTGATATATATTATGTTACATCAAATTAAAACTACCTTGGTCAACCATGCACTAGTAGTTAGCTTGAACAATGAAAAACCCAAGTATTTGTCTACAAACTTAATTTTCCTATTCATCTACAGGGAATATCATCCCATTAGAAGGTGTCATATACAACCCAAATTTTAATGTCAACGAATTCAAATGTAAACATGAAAAATAACCGTGTGATTAAGGTCATCACAAAGTCACATTCCAATATCGTTGCACTTATTATGACAATAGTAGAATTGTTTTGTGTGGATTGACTATTTTTCTACTTAAATGATTCACAGTGTAATGAACAGTGAGAAAGCAATCCTCATTTGTGCATTGAATTTTTACATATAGTTTGGGTAAAAGAAACCCTATTCTTTTACAAATTTTGTTATCGTGGCTAACACTATAAAAGAATTGTCTTACTTACTATAGGATGAAGCATTCCCCATTCTTTTATAGATATTTTTATTGTGGCTTACTATGTAAAAGAATTGGTTTACTTACTATAGGATGAAGCACTCAAAATACTTATCAGATCCCAGCACCCTAGGGAGTGTATCCACAGATCTTCAGATTAGATATGGATTGTTACACCTAAATATCGTCACCATCATGTTCATGAGATAGGTACCTCAGTTTTTGTTCCAAATCCTCATATTTTTAATTGGAGAAATGAAAGAAGGAAGATTCCCCCTTGCGTTTTTTCATTTATTGAGCCATTATCACACCTTGTCCATTGACAAGAGGAATTACTAAGTCAGCAATACACCTTGCACACTTAAAATTTGTGGCGCTTCCACTTGTTGACTTCATGCAATAGGTGTTACCCCCTTAACAACTCTTCTTTCCCTTCTGTAAAGTGTGGTGCCCTTCCCAAAAATGAAAAAAAAAAGAATATATCAAGAATTTTCTACGAGAAACCCTCATGCAACCTCATGTCAACTAGTATGGAGAGGTGGAACTCAATTTCCTCCATCCTTGGGATGATCCCTTGACCTTCTCCCTAAAATATTCAACCTATTGTATCATTTTGTCCTTTAAATATAACTTCACCCCTCATGGTTGGAGGAAGAAAGGAGTAAGAGCACCCAAATGTTGGCCAAATAGTGTTATACTCTTTGATGCATTGGAGCTAGGTGAGGCTTGGAGGAAAGGTGTTCATATGGAATTTTTCTTAACATCAAGTCTTGATTGTAGTTTTCTTCTTTTGTTCTATTAATACAAATATGTTTCCCTTTCCCATGAATAATTTCTGTTGATGTGAGTTATTCATTGCTTTTATCCTTGATCATTAGCATTGAATGTTAAATCATATTATTGCTTTCACCTCTTGTATCTTTTACTTTTCATTATTTTGCAGGTACAACTGATTGTAAGAGAATTCAAGAGACAAATATCACTTTTATTGCAAGGCAAGAAAGCTTGACATTCAAGTGTTTTGACAATCTAGGAAGAGGATACATTATTGTGATTCCTTTGTGCTAGAACTTTACCATTTCGACTTGGGTAACAGTCTCTTGTTTGCATACACTGAAGAATTTCCATGAAAAACATATGGCTCCTCCATTGGGGAAGAATTTGTAGTCTTTAAGTAAGGTGGAATATTCATTTTCTTTTCAAATTTGGTAGATGTACTTTTCATTTGATAGGTCTTCTTTTGATTTGATAAATATTCTTCTGATTTAATAGATATGCCTCTTCTCACCTTCAAATACTCATTCTTTGGATCACTAAGTTTTCCAGATGACATTTTGGATTCATATTTTATGCTTTATAAAGACTTCACACTTTTTGTTTTCAAATATCAAATTGGGCCACTGCACCTGGGTTGTGTACTAAGTGAAACCACCATGCTTTTCCTTAGTGCAACCTACGATGCTAATGCCTTTTTCTAGTTAACAACGAGCGGTGCTACCACTTTTTCTCTGTTTGCAAGGTGCGGTACTGGACTGCTAATGCTCTAGTTTAAGCTAGCAAGCCTCTAATCGTGTTCTAGCTCTTTTCAGAGCTACATCAGCCTCAATTGCTTGTCTTTTGCCTTCAGCTCAAGCTAAATCAGCATAATATATTAATATGATCCCTTCTGTATAATTGGTTGTAGGTGAGTTTTCGAGTGATAGGAATATAAATTATTGGTTTACACCCATTCTGTATGGATGTAGACAACCCGTAAGGATTTCACTAGCTTTCACTCTCTATTAAAAATAATAGGCACCAAGTAAGTTTTTGAGTCCTAGTTTGTTATTTGATTCTTAGATGCAGATTTCATTTTTTAAGAGTGTGGTTCTGATAGTTATAGTAATAATTTGAATTATGGAATTTATTATATTGTTGATTTGATTTTCTTTTCAAGAATTGTGATTGATTTTGGTCCTTAAATCTCCATAGTTGTATTTGATTGAATTTTGGCATTTTAAAAAGAATTTGGTTTTAATAGATCTTTTATCTATGTTATCTTTGACAATAAAAAGAAAATACCCTTTTCATTTCTTATTCGTTGGTTATAAAATAATTGTGTGATTTTTCTTTTACAAAAAAATTGAAAAACCCATTAAATTTATTGTACAGAAGGACCCTTGATTAGTTTCGTAGACTCCCAAGTGTTCATTTTGTGATTTTCCTTCTTGTTATAATCCTCTGACATACATATTTTTTAATAGTTTATCAGTGTGGCACAAGCTACCAGCACAAGGGTTTTTAAGGACCTAGAGACATTATTATTATTTTGTAAATAATTAATTAATGAAACAAATCACACATCATGGACCACTAAAAGAGAATGGGAGGCCTAGATCCACAATGTGAGGGGGAATGGGGACATTCCTTGTACTTTAGAACTTGTTTGGTTCATCTTGGTCCATATTTATGCCTTGGTGGATTTTTTAGTTGATGATCACCCAAACATTGTACAAGAGACCCAAATTTTGACTATTTTAGCGTATGTTGGTATTATCAAGCCTAATTCATGATTTATTGAGATTCCTTGGTGTTTGCGTGGGTGTCACTTGTTGATTGATCACCTTTCATGGTTTTGTAACTCCTTTGTGAAGGTTACGCTTGGTTTTGTAATTCCCATTTGCATAAGTGTTCGCCCACTAGCTATTTTTATCCCTAACACCTCAAAGTTGTGTAAATAATTATGCAAATCCTTATGTAAATCTTGTGTAAATCCTTGTGCAAAAATTTATGTAACCCCCCCTTTGTTATTGTTTGAGGATGCATTGACTTCTATGACACCTCACCTCACCAATTTTGATTCCTCTTCATAGATGATGTGTCCATACATGAATTTGACTTAGGTAGAGTGGCTTGGAGTCACTCTCCTTGAAATTTGAATTGCTTGGGTTGGATTAGAGTTAACCTCTTATGGTTTAATTAACCCCCTTGGATTTACTCAAGTTGGATTACCTTGGTTGGGCTTGACCATATTGAGTTAGAATTTCCTTCTTTGGTCTATAAATCCATGTTTGATATCCTTGATTTGGGGTTGTTTTCTTCATGGTTCTTTTGGATGGTTGTTGATTATGGTTTTTCATACCTTTGATGGTGAAAGATTGGGAAACCATGAATGCTTTACTATGTGGATGAAATTTGTCCTTGAATCACTGTGATATTGTATGGTGTTTGCAATAATCCCAGAAAACTCTAGTGTAGTTCCTCTATTTCCACAACTTGGCTCTATCTTGGACCTGCACATAAATCTTGATGGTGAATGGTGATATCTCAATTGGCCAATGTCTCTGGATTACCATCACACCAGGTAGTGGGGAGGAAGAGGAAGTATGCGGTAAGGAATAGAGTTTTGGATTCTCAAACAGATACTTGAGCTATTCTTGAGTGCACCTGTCTTATGGATATGTGGCCTCAACTCAGGGGTGGCCTGTCAAAGTGAGATCTTGCTTGACAGTGCCAAAGGCTGGGTGTAATGTGATCTAAATGATGCCAACTCTGAATTGATAAGCTAAGTGATTTATCTCATGTTTATTTAATTTACTTGGATCTGATATGATTTATATATGTATGCACATGAAACATTTAATGAAACGTATGATTTATTTGTCAATGAAATTTCTCACAAAATTCAATTTATTTATACAAGTAAATTTTATGAAAGAATTGGGAACTAGTTTTTGGGATTATGTGCACACTTTGTTTGAGGAAATAATTATTTGGTACTACTTCTACATAACTGATATTTATTCCCATGTTCATTACATAATTTTTATTTTGATGGTATAGTAACCTCAGAGTGTTTTAAAACACTTCTCTTTGATTCTTCTACCTTTTAATCAAAAATTAGTTCTTTTATTCGAAAGTTTCAACTAAACCTATCATTATCATCATCATCCTCCTCCTCTGCATAATCATCATCACCATCGTCTTCATAATCATCATCCTCATTATCATCCTCATCATCATAGTCATCATCCTTATCATCATCATTGTCATCATCCTCATCATCATCATCATCACCAGCATTATTCATCATCATCGTCATCATCATCATCATCCTCATCGTCATGATCATCATCATCACCATCATCCTCATCCTCATCCTCATCATCATCATCATAGTCATCATCGTGATTATCATCATCATCATCATTATCATCACCATCATAGTCATCATCATCCTGATCATTGTAATCATCATCATAATCATCGTCATCATAGTCATACTATTCGTGATCATCATCATCATCATCATCATCATCATCATCATCATCACCATCATCATCATAGTCCTCATCATCATCATCATCATCATCATCATCATCATTGTTCATCATTGTCGTCATGGTCATCATCATCATCCTCATCATCGTAATCATCATCATCATCATCATCATAATCATCGTCATCATAGTCATAGTCATCGTGATCATCATCATCATCACCATCATTGTTCATCATGATCATCATCGCAATCATCATCATCATCATCATCATCCTCATCATCATCATCATCATAGTCATCGTCCTCATCATCATCATTGTCATCATCCTCCTCCTCTTCCTCGTCATTGTTCATCATCATCATTCCATTGCAAATTCTTGAAAATAAAATCAAAGCGAAGTTTTAACTTAACATATGTGTGCACGCGTGTTTAACGCGTATGCACTTAGAAGCACGATCGCGCTTCTAGTGTGTGTGTGTTATGTTTTAAACTATGCACACGTGTGATTTAAATTTAGAATGTTGGCAGGCACCTTTTTTCCAACCTACATGGTGGATGCCTTGGCTGCTTTGGTTTTAGGTTCGGGTTGGAAAACCAAGTGGTTTGGATTGTCTAATGACAGAAAACATGTTTTGTACCACTTCTCCTATTTTGTGCATGATTTTGCATGTGTCATGCTTGTCTATTGCTAATGAAAATCCACACACTTGTGTAACTATGTTTGTAGATTATGAATAGGTAATTTTTATTTAAATCTATTATCTTTTTTTCTATTTTTTATTTAATTTAAATGGACTAATGTCAATCTAACACAAAAGGTAGGCTATTTGCTTCGGCTATGACTTTTGATTGGCTCGCCTATTTAGAAAATGGAAATTAACCCGCACAAGAAGACACAGAGACCTACATCCTAAAAAAAATATTGTTCATTGACTATGTTAAGAACAAGATGTCACACACCAACGCTTGACCTTGTCATTTTAGGGCATCACTGACTTCCTTAATTTAAAAAAAAAATATAACATAAATAAATATGGAAAAATAACGCTACACTAGACACACCTGTTATCTACAACTCTATATAATTTTTTTCACAAAATTCCACCCTTTCATACAAAACGAGTGGACCAACGCAAACAAATTCATTATTTTTTGGGAAAAAATAACATACAAACCTTAGAAGAACCTCATTTTTTGGGATTGTACTTAGTTTCCATAAATAAAAGTTATATATTCCATAAGGTAATCCAATTGTCCATGTTTCATATTATTACTCCATATTCCAAAAAGTTGTGTAGGTACCTCTAATATTTCTTTTATACGTTAAGATTTATGTTTTTCCAGAAGTCCATTGAAATGAATGCGTCATAAGTGACCAACATTAGATTGCACCAACCCTTAGAAGAGTATAATTAACTAGTTTTGTGAGTATTTTAATGGTTGTATATCAATGGAAAGATACGTCCATATCAATGTAATTGACCCATGATATGATTTCCATGAGGTAAAATAGTCATATATTTCTCTTTATTTGGAATTGCATACAAAATAAAGCAGTTTTGGTAAATAGTTTTTTGATTCAAATCTTTGTTTTTGTAAAAGATGAATGTACAACCATATGCTCCTTTATATGTACTTTAATTGTGTTGGTGAAATTGGTAAATATTTTTTGGATTCAAATCTTTTTTTTGGTAAAAGATGAATGTATAGCGATATGCTCTATTATTTGTACTTTAATTGTGTTGTATAATGTTATTTTCCAGATCTGTACTTTCACCTATGTGTTCCTCAAAATTCGATGTGATTGGTGTGTTGTAGAATGTTATTTTTCAGATATGTACCTTCACCTCCATGTTTCTCAGAACTCAGTGTGATTGAAATCCTAACAGTGTTTATTAGGCTATTTGTACCGATTGAACTTGAAACATTCTTCATTTATGCACTCGGATACGATTTGAAAAAGTACTTTATTTTGCTCTATGTTCATGCTTAAATATGTGTATAATGGCTGTAGGTTCATTTTTTGGTTCATTGGCATGGTTGCGAGTCAAATTTGTGTAAGACTAGTTGTTAGTATTTAACAACTAGTTAACTAGTTCTCGTTGAATCATTTTCATAATTAATATGTTTAATTAATTGGAAAATGATAATTAGGTATCATTTAAATGTTATTAGGTTTTTATTATCCATTGGACTTGATAACAAATGGTTAAGTGATAACAAATTTAATTATATTAAATATCGTTAATTGTTCGCTAAGTGTCGTTAAGTATCGTAATGATAACACTAATTAAAATTTAATCATGAGTAAGAGTAAATGGCCTTTAGAGGTGGAATTTATGTGTGAATTGGATTAATAGTTATTGAATTTATTTTAATTTATTGGTAATTAAAGGGATTTTATCGTGATTAAATCCTGAAAATTTAATATTTGTTTAACTATTCTGCTATGATAAAATAATGTCATTATCCTTAGAGAGCTAATGATATGTCCCTCGGACCCATTAATATCCCCATGGGACATTACACACACCTATGAAAAATTCTAAGGAAGATAAAGTCCCCATTCATCTACAATGGCCTATGGGATTCCATATGTGAAGGAGTAACAATTGAAATATCACCTCGATCCTTGACCTTAGACCCAAAAACTATCGAAATAAGAGAAAGAGCTTGTTGTATGAAAGACCAAAAGAAGGAACTTAACATTAGTTACTGCAATAGTAAGAGAAGATATGAATCAACACATATTAACTAAAACATATTGTTTTGATGCCTTAGAATGATTGAATATCTATATGGAAAATGATAAAACAAATGCCAACCAGATGAGTGAACACATATTAACTAAAACATATTGTTTTGATGCCTTAGAATGATTGAATATCTGTATGGAAAATGATTAAAAAAATGCCATGTAGGTAATTTTTTATACTATTTCACTTTTATCCAAGCTACACAGGGTTGTTTCACTTTTATCAAAGCTACCTTAAATATACAATTTTTATTAAAATTGATTTATGAGGGCCAAGTTTGATGTAGTGTTTTCACCCAAAATAAGGAAATAAAATAAAATACACAATTCCATCTTAAAAGTGATTTGACCCAACTTTTCATGGTGTATAGTATTATTATTATAATATATTAATTATAATATAATAGTATTATATATTAATATTAGTTAAAAATTATTGAACTCATATTAGTTATAATATTAATTAGTATTACTATGATATATGGGTATATTAGTTATGATATTAGTTAAAAGTGTTTAAACCCAACTTTTGACTCTTATTATTAAATATTAGATCATATTAATTACTATTACTATTATATATTATTTATTGGTCACATATTTCCTAAAATATGAATGGGTATATTATTTAAAAGTTATTGGAAAGACCTTTTGATGGTTACTATAAAATATTAATTATACTATATTACTATTATTATATATTAGTTATAATATTAATTACTATTATTATATATTATATATTGGTCATGCATTACCTAAAACATGGATGGGTATTTGACTAAGTAATATTTTTGAACTGAGTACTATTTTTGGAGCCAGTAAAAATTATTGGAGCCACCTTGAGCAACGAATAGACGAATTATATTATTAAAAAAATTCACCTATCCCAATTTATATTAAAAAATTGTTTAATACCTATACCGTATTTGAAATTAAAAGCAACTTCATTGGCTAACACATGATGACATGGAATTTGAATTAGGGTTCAAAGGCCCATTTTGAGTTGAAATTTCCTCTAATGTGAATTCCTCCAAGTGTTTATTAACTAGTTGTATCGATTGAACTTGAAACATTATTCATTTATGTACACTAAACCGATTTGAAAAAGTACTTTTTTTTGCATCATTTTCATAATTTATATGTTTAATTAATTGGAAAATGGTAATTAGGTCTAATTTAAATGTTATTAGGTGTTTAATATAAATTGGAATTGATAACAAATTATAAACAAAGGAAATTATATTAAGGATCTTTAATTGTGCGCTAAGTGTGATTAAGTCTCGTAATGATAGCACTGATTACTAGTTAATCATGATTAAGAGTAAATGGCCTTTAGAGGCGGAATTTATGTGTGAATTGGATTGGAATGGATATGTGATGTTTGGATAAGGTGTTATTAATCCTTCCTATCACTTGTATCATATGTTGAAATAGTTATTGAATTTATTTTAATTTATTGGTAATTAAAGGGAATTTATCGTGATTAAATCCTGCAAAATGAAATTTAATATTTGTTTAACTAATATGATGTGATAAAATATTGTAATTATCATTAGAGAGCTAATTATATGTCCGTGATACCCCTTGATATCCTAGGGGGACATTAGAGACACCTATCCAAAATGCTGAGGAATATAAAGTCCACATTCATCTACAATGATCTATGGGATTTCATATGTGAAGGATTAACAATTGAAATAGAACCTAGATCCTTGAGCTCAAACCCAAAAATACCGAAACAAGAGAAATATCTTGTTTTATGAAAGTCCAGAAACAAGAAGGAATTAACATTAATTACTACAACACTAAGAGAAGAGTTGAGTCAACACATATGAACTAAAACATATTGTTTTGATACCTTAGAAGGATTGAGATATCTGTATCACTCACATTGTATGTTGGATTTGATTTAGTTGATGTTAAAGTTGTTCCATCTAGGAGTGAAATATAAGGACACTGTCATTGTTTCATTTGAAATCAAAGAAATCATGCATAAGAAAAAAATCATTGGTGGAGACAAATCTTCCACTCAATGTCTTCACTAAGTTCCTTTATCCCACACATTCATAATACCTTGAATCACTTCAAGCAAGTGACTAACTAAAGGATCTTACCTTGGATTCTTTGGTGGATAAGATTGTAGATAAAGTGAAAGATTTTGGCAAGAAGAATCTCTCAACCCACTTGATATGCCTTGTGTCTTACACAAAAAAGAAAGAACTAGTCAAGAGACTCTTCTAAGGGAGAGAACAACAAAAGAGGACATAAAATAAAAAATTAACATGTAGTAGGGGCAAAAAAAACACAAATGAGATACCATATTTACATTGTAAATGTTGTGGGAAGAATGGACATGAAGCAGATCATTGTTGGGGCCATTATGATATCATTAAAGAAAGGAATAGTCACAATAAAAAAAACAAAGGTAATTCTCAAAAGACTTGAAAAGCTCTTGAATCTAGTCATTTTATTATTTCACACTATAATACTAGAATAAATTATCTATCACTTTGTTTTCATCTAGGAAAAATACTTGGATGCTTGATATTGGTGCAACATCCCATATGGCATTTAAAAAAATTTGTTTTGAAGAACTAAATGACAATATAGATGGAATAGTATATTTTATATATAATTCTAGCCACAAACCAAAGGTAATTGGTTCCTTTAAGAATATAGTGAGTCTGCAAGAACATGTACAGATCATATGGCTCACTTGAGAAGCACGAAATGATCCTTTTGGGAAAAGACGATGCACAAAATGAAGGCATTGACTATGAAGAAAATTTATCCCCTACAACAATTTGAGCTTCCACCCACACCTTATTATGTTTTGGTCCTCAAAATGGGTGGAAATTGCATCAGACACATGTGAAGAATGATTTCTTTAGTGGAGACCTCAAAAGGGAATGAAGAAAAGGATTAAAGTTTTTGAAAGGGAATGAAAAAAAGGTATTTAAACTCATCAATTAAGTGTACAACCTCAAACAAGCACTGTGTGTATGGTATGGAAATCTAGTTGAGAATATTCAAGGTAAATTTCAAACATTTTAATCTTAATGAAGAAACAATGTTTGTAAAGAAATTTGGAATACCTTTTGTGTATTGTGTGTTGTATGTAGATGATCTGTTGATAACATGTAACAATCAAAGCTATATTTCACCCATAAATAAAGAATTGGAGAAGGGATTTGAGATGATAGATTTGAGAGGCCTTCACTACTACTTGGGAATTGAAGTGGTCCTCAACATCCTTAGTAAATTTTCATCTACCAAGAGAAGTTTGTTGGAAAATTGTTGAATAGATTTTGCATGATAGAATGCAAACTTCTTTCTACTCCAATGGAACGAATTTGAAGTTCACATCAAATGAAGGATAATAATTCAAGGATGCAATCAAGTATTGAAAACTTGTTGGAATCCTTATTTACCTTGCAACCACCATACCATACATTTCATTTGTTGTTGGGATCCTTCAAAAGTTCATGGAAAAAACTCATGAAGGGAATTGGTGTGCTTTCAAAAGAGTTATAAGATACTTGAAGGGAACTCAAGACTTTGGACTCAAGTACTCTAAGGTAAATGATTTAAAACTTATTGGGTACTCTTCTTTAGAATATGATGGAGGTAAAGAGACATGAGTGTCTACTTCATGCTACCTCATGATTCTTGGATCAACAATTGTCTTCTAAAGATCACGTAAACAATATGTTCTAGTGAATTTGACAACATAGGTAGAAGATGTGTTTGCTATGGAATCAATGGAGAATATTGTATGGATTGGTAAACTGATTGAATATTTGCATAAGGCATCAAATAATTCGACTCCCTTACCGATCAATAATGCTTCTGCAATCAAGTTGTCCAAGAATTCAAGATTCTATGATCAAACCAAGCACATCAACATGAAGTACCACCTCGTTATACATTATATAGAGGTCAAGACAGCTTGCTCAAGAGACATTTTTCTAGTAATTAGAAAATTGTAGTCATGTTCACCAAAGCACATGGAAAAGAGAAAAGCTTGAAAGTTCAAAGAGATGATCAAGGGCTCACAAACACCCCTTTAGATTAGGGGGGGGGGATGTTGGAAACCTAATCGGAAAGGATTAGGTTCAATGCAAATAATGTAAATAGCTTTCATTTTTAAATAAGAAGATGAAGAGACTTGAGGAAGTTGGAAGGACATGTTGGAAGATGAAACTCAACCCAACACTTCTATTGTATAAATAAGGCATTTGTGATCATTAAAATGATTGATTTGGGAGTGATTCAGTGACGGCTAATAAAATTATGTTGTTTAACAATTAGTTAATAAAGTCCAATGGTTTAATTTATAACTACCTCAATTATAAGATAAAACATGATCAATTCCATTGTAACAATTACCTTGATAATAATAAATGCATAGTATTTGTATAAGTCCATTAACTCTATTTATTTCACCTTTACAAGCTTTTATGCAGATCAATAAACTTAATTTCCACAAAGAAAATTTAAACATTCTTATTATTCATGGAAAATATATTTCTACTAAAATTTTTGGACATTTCTCTTCTAAAATTTGTCAATTTCTATTTGTTGATAAAGCCAAAAAGCTATATAAAATCCATAAAAGATTTAAATATAATTAAAAAACTTTATTCACCCAAATTTCTAGATTTATAAAATGCAATTTTATAAATCCTTAAAATTTTCTATATTTAAGAACAAATAATTATTTAAAAATTTTAAGCAATAATTTCAAATCTATAATAAAGTTAGATAATATGCTCACTCTTGAGAAAGAGATCTTCAAATTTGTGCATAAATAAGATACTTTTTGTTACCCACCTTAACGGCTTCTTCTCCTTCACTGCTGGATCTCCTCTAACATGAATTTTGTGACACAAGCAGACGATACCTAATCTTCAAATTTGTGCATAAATAAATAAGATACTCTTTGTTACCCACCTTAACGGCCTCTTCTCCTTGACTGCTGGATCTCCTCTAAAATGAATTTTGTGACACAAGCAGACGATACCTAATGAATTTTGTGACACTTTTCACTCAGTAAATCACAGTATAGTAAACAATGCACATGTAAATAGAACGCATAGGACATGTAAGTGAAAACAACTGCCTGTTTTTCACTTTACATGTTCCCTACTCTATTTTTTATATTAGAGAGATCGACGTATTTACGAATTGAAAACAATGATACAACCAAACTCTTTTGAAAAAACAAAACAAGCTTTACCTTTAAAAAAATTAAACTATTACCTTTGCCCATAGTTTGGCGATTTTTATAAACAACCTATCATAATCGCTTTGAACAAATAACTTTAAAAAACCTTACTTCATTCTAGTCAAAGGAATGGCGAGTCTTTATTTTTTATTTTTATTTTCTATAATTGTTTATTTAGAATTTGGAAGGACTACCATGTATCGGTATAGTTTGTCTGAGCCTTGTATAACCCCCCTTTGTTATTTTGGGAATATGCATTGGCTTGTGTGACACCTCACTTCACTAATTTCGATTCCTCTTCGTGGATGATGTGTCCACACATAAATTTGAGCTAGGTGGAGTGGCTTGGAGTCACTCTCCTTGAAATTCAAACTCCTTGGGTTGGATTAGACTTAGGTTGAATCACCCCCTTTGGATTGACTCAAGTTGGCTTAACTTGGTTTTGTTTCACCTGATTGAGTTAGAATTACCTTCTCTAGTCTATAAATCCCTGTTTTATATCATTGGTTTGGGGTTGTTTTTTATGGTTCTTTTGGATGGTTGTTGATTATGGTTGTCCACACCTTTGATGGTGAGAGCTTGGGAAACCATGAATTCTTTACTATGTGAATAAACTTTGGCTTAAAGCATTGTGATCTAGTATGGTGTTTGCAGTAATCCCATAAAAATATCTTGTAGTTCCTTTGTTTCACTACTTGTCTTTGTCGAGAACCTTCACATAAATCCAGATTGTGAGTGGTGATATCTCAATGGCCTAGGGGCTCACGATAACCATTGCACCTGGTAGTCGGGTGGAAGAGCAAGTATGTGGTGAGGAATAGAGTTTTGGCTTCTCAAATTGATACTTGAGATATTCTTGAGTGCACCTCTGTTATGGATATGTGGCCAAGGAGGAGACAATGACCTCCACGGAGATGAAATCGACCCCCAAGGAGCCCAACAAACTTGTACAAATTGCCTAAAACGACGTTGGAGTAAGGTACATAGAGTAGGAATGCCATTTCTTTTGTTTATTTCATTTTTTTATTGTCTTTAAAATAAAATACAAAATTAAAAAAAATTGTAAATCAATTGAAATGGGCAAAATTTGATACTCCAGGTACAAATTACCTAACCACAATGACAAATACCAATGAACCATCCCAATAAAGGAATGAAACAAACCAAATAGAGGACACAAACCCCAATTAAACAAAGAAAATCCTGAATTAAACGAAGAAGAAAACCCCGAAGATGAATTACACGGGGATTTAAACCAATTAAGAATTTTGAGGGATGAATTGAAGAACACGAGGGAACCCTCTCGGGTTTCCCTTGCCACATCAATACAAAACATTATAGAATTTATCAACATTTCCCACAGTGATATAACTAGTTTGAGCGAATATAGGGCTCAAATGAGAGAGAATTATAGTGCAGGTATATCGAAAAAGGATATAAAAAACCTGAATATCACAAAAGCCCAACTATGGAGCAAATTTACAGATCCTAGAATAGGAAATCCTCCAGATGTGAGGAAGAGGCGAATTTGCATGGACTGATGTAATTACCAACCATGGAGAAAAAACTGGAGGAAGAGATGGATCATGGTTTTTGACAAGCCTCCATGCAACAATGTTGAGGTCCCACCGTATTTTCTCAAGAAACTGTGGGTTGAGTTTGTGTTAGGTTTCCATGTGAACTACTTTGACATCACTGAGTTCCAGGGCGTCGGTTTTGGCTCAGCCCAAGATCGACCTCATGGCCACCGGAACCCACTCAGAGGACCTCCTCCACCTAGGCGAGATCCAAAACCGCCTCCTCACCCCCGTGGGTTAGGTAGTGGGACATATGAGATCCATGAGTCTGTTAGACGTGCCACACGACACATTCTTGGACATACCACATTAGTGGCTATGTCCTCATAGAGCAAGAAGGACCCCCTCGAGAGACACACTTCTGCACGGTCTACTGGTGGTGAGCGAGGGAGAGTAGATACATGTGGTAGCCAGGTGGATACATCCAGCTCGACGAGAGAAGTGCCACATTGTTGTTCTTATTGTGGGAATCCATGCTAGGTTCCCATGCAGCAGCATGGCACAAAGAGCTACCTACACTAGGTCAGTTATTGTTTTATTTAATGTCATAATTTCTAATAAATTTAACTTAGAATCAAATGTTGATGACTTGTTTTTTTTAATGTACAGTAATTCAATTTCGAGTCTCCAACACATGGCTAGGAGGACGCTCATTCCTTCAACCAAGATGGAGCCATGGCAGCTGCAGAGGACATCATGACACCATACACATAGGTAGTTTTCTTTTAGTAATTAAATTTAATGTTAGTAGTTAATATTGTCGTCCAAGATATGTGTCTCTCTTGTAATTTGTTTTAATATTTGCATCGTGTTTATTGTTTATTGTTATTGCTCTGCAATCCTTTTTTTTTAACATGGTCATGAGAGAAAAAAATATTCTAACACACTATCTTAAAATTCATTCAATTCGTTCAAAAATGGATGAAATGTTCTCTTACCTTAATTGGTAACAAGCTAGGAAGTATGTTTGACATTGCTGAAAAAATGAGGTACCTAGAAAAAACATATGTGGAAAACATTTACATGGAGATGCATCAATATGATGGGTTATATAATTAAATTAGCAATTAATGAATTGGGTCTTAGTTGTATTATCAAGAATTGAATATGTAAAAATAACCATTATCTACTCAATATGCTACCTATAATAGAAACTTACAAGAAAATGTACTCAGAAGGGCATTCTCAATTAGGATACCTTAAGAAATTAGGTTTGAAATAGGAGGAGAAGAGAACTCATAGCCATGTCAACTCTCTAGACCAGAAAGGAAATGAAGCATAAGCAAGGTTTACTAGTGCTAACTAGTCAACTAATTCGTATATAAGGAAACTTTAGCATCAATAATGGATACAATTTTCAAAGATATAGTTAGGGAAAATATGGAAAACGCTTACCGTACAAATCATCCATCCGTTGATATTGCATAAGACAAGCATATGATTTTTAAATATCATTTCAAGGATCGATGAGAAAGTCTAAGGAGTAAGCCCATAAACTTTGTGGATATTCTCTAAAATAGATAAAAATGTAACATTCCTCAAAATCATAAATTAAAGTAAAAACTATTATGCAAGTTTGGGACTGTTATTATCACTATCATACTGTTGATGTTATGGCACTTGATTGATTTGTGACTTCTATTGTATCACTAAATTATTTCTTGTCAATTGTTGCATATTTATTTAATTTTTCGGCCCATATTTACTTAATATTTACTAATTGAATCTAAATTTTTTTGTGCAATTGAAGAGGTGTGTGTAGGATTGAGTGACCAACCATCCCCACCGGGGATCAGCAGATCCCCTTGTGAGAAGGTATCTTGTAACAAATTATAAATTTAATTTCAGTTTTGATGGCTTAGATTTGTATAGTTATATTTTTTATGTACTAATACATGATTCCATGAGTATGTATGCAGGTCCCACTACATAGGCACATCAGTGTCACCATATCTCCACCGAATTCCTTTTTCCCACCAAATATGCCAGGTGTAGCACCTGGCATACATGTCCCTTTCCCTACATCCCTCCCCACCTTGTTCCATCCATCCCTTACCTCCCACCCACCACCACACTTCCATCCAGCGCCCCCCCCCCCCCCACTCCCTTGTAGTTTCCCATATTTCCACCTTCCCCCCTCCGACCATAGTACACCATCCCTCCACCTGATCCCAAACCTCATCCCCCTCCCCCATATTCCCCCACCACCCTCATTTCCTCTTCCAAGGTGTCCCGTTCCATTCTACAGACAGTTGGCGTTTATCATCGTACATCACCACTTCTCCAACTCCAATCCATGCCCTCTCCCACCGTTCCCCCTAATGTTGTAGCCAACGTCAATGTGGTTATATCCTCTGCTATTCCATCCACCCTAGCATCAGAGCAGGTTGTACAACCCACTGCTCCACCTGCCAGCCCCTAGGACTAGCCTATTGTGTTCACACTGAGATTGATTAGTTTATGAAAATATCGTGCAATATTAACGAAAATTAACATAGCAGTAAATTTTATGAGTTATCTTACTATTTAAATGTTGTAGGGTGGCATTACTAAGAGACTTAGATCATGGAGGAGTGTATCCCTCTCACCACTTGCAGTCTCATCTCAGGTGAGCTATTTAAAATTTGAAAACGTAATTTTGATATTTAGATTGTGTTTTATACTTGTATAATTGCCTGCAGGAGTTGACATTTGATTGTTGTCGTTTCAGAGCTTAAGGGGAGGTGGTCGAAGTGGCTAGAAGAACCGAGCTTCCTCTAGCTCGAAGAAGAGGAAGATTGATTTTGGATTTGCACCTAGGAGCTCCGAGGGTGGGCAGGAGTATTGAGACACCCTCCTATGTACACTAGACATGATGTGGAATTTTGGCACGAGTTGCCATATTTTGTATAGGGCACCAGTTACCATATTTTTTATATGGAACAAGTTGCCATATTTTGTATATGATTGGAAATTTTTGTATATTAATATATCATTTTGTACTTCTTTATATTACTTTTCCTTTTATGCTAGATTTGCATACATTATGTCAAATGCAGTAGTAGTTTATAGTTGAAACCCTAGTTGGTTTAGGATTTATACATGTACATGTGTTTCTACTTCCATCTTATAACGTGTAAAAAGCTCACAAAACCCTACCAACTACTGTAACATACCATAACATATTAACATCATACCATTCTAACATACCATATCATACTAGCATACCATACCATACCCTACAATACCCTATGATACTAACATCATACCATGTACTAACATACCATACCATACCATACCATACTAACATATAACATACCATACCATTCTAGTTCCATCTCGTAACTTGTAAAGAGGTCATAAAACCCTACTTCCATCTCATAACTTCTCAACCCTAGCTATAGCATGCAAATATAGATCATGAAACTATAGCATGCAATTGTAGTTCATGAAACCCTAGTATGCAAGTCTCAATGAGACTGTAGTTCATGAAACCCTAGCATGCATTAAGGTATCCACACCATAATTGTTTTCCTCGTTAGGGTTTATAAACCCTTATCATCTTTCATCATAGAAGCACATGGAATTTCAGACAAGTCTAGCACCAGTTTCGACATCAACATGTCTATCCTAGGATGATTCCTCAAACCCTAGGTCTTTTTCTATTGCATCAGCACAAGCACCAAGACCTCCATGGAAAATCAACAAAACTTAAGAACATATTCTTCTAAGTAAGGAATCAAAAGAAGCTCGTGACTTATCAAGTCAATTTTTCCATGTTCTTTCCCCAACCTCCATGTATCACACAAGAACAAGACTACAATATCACCAAAGACATTAACTCTTTTCTTTGTATCTTCTACAAGGTCAGAACCCTAATTATGACTCCTTTGCATTGACAACAAGAGCTATAGATTCTGCAAGACAACCATCAATTCCTATACTATTATATCTCCTTCTCCAAGGTTTACTTACATATATAAATTCTAGTGTCCTCATGCATATCCAAGTTTCATCATGTAATGCATTCCTCCTCTAGTTTTGTACCATATCTTCTTGTTCCCAATGCTCCTCGACATATGTGTCGGAGGTGGTTAAAAAGCTCCAATGGTTATCCTCAATATGTGTGCCAACGTGGTTACTATGCTCATTTGTTCTCCTCAACATGTGTGTGAAGGTGGTCACTATGGTCCAATATTTCACTTATATTCATCCTAGTATCACAAAGAAACCCAACAAAATAAACCCTAGTCCAAGTGTACGCTAAAAAAATGAAGATACGTCCCTTTAGGTCATTCTTTCCAAGCATATAACATATCTAGAACGTCTTATTACAACAAATTACAACATCAATAAATCTACTGAGAAAAACCCTAGTTTACAAAATCGATGCACAATGGAGTCATTGGGAAATGAAAACGTGGTGGAGTGGGCTCACTAGAGGTAATGGCATGCGAGGGGACCAACGGAGTCGATGGGTCATCGATTCAACCTCTGTTTGCCAAGTTATGTCGAGTTGCAAGTCGCATGAAAATGTCATTCAAGGACACTTGGTCACTCTCAGTCCGGGAGTGAAAAACCCAATGGAGCAGCAAGATTTCATGTCGTTTACTTAGATAGGTGTGTAAGGCCAATGTCGACATGGGAACACCACCAATACTAGAATATAGGATGGTTTTGCAGAGTTGACCCACCAATGCGAGAGTTGTATTGAAGGAAACTAAGCAAAACCCTATGTTACGAAACCGATGCACAGTGGAGTCACTGGGCCATGAACATGTGGTGGAGAGATCCCACTAGAGGTAATGGCATGCACAGAGACCAACGGATTCGACAGATCATCAATCCGACCTTCGGCTACTGAGTTATGTCGAATTGCAAGTCGCATGAAAATGACATTCAGGGACACTTTGTCACTCTCAGTCTGGTAGCGAAAAACCAAACATAGCAGCAAGATCGCATGTCATTTGCTTCGACAGGTGCCAACATGGGAACATCACAAAAACTGGCACGATGGAGGGTTTTACAGAGTTGACCCACCAATGCAAGAGTTGCATTGAAGGAAATTGAGTAAAACCCTAGTTTACGAAACTGATGCAGAATGGAGTCACTAGGCCATGAAAATGCGGTCGAGATGGCCCTCTATAGGTAATAGCATTCCAGGAGACCAATGGAGTCAACGGCTCATTGATCCGACCTCCTTTTTTAGAGTTATGTCGAGCTGCAATTCGCATAAAAATGTTGTCCAGGGACACTTGGTCACTCTCGGTCCGGGAGTGAAAAACCAAATAAAGCAGCAAGATTGCATGCCATTGGCTCCAACAAGTGTGTATGGAAAATTTCGACATGGGAACACCACCAAGACTAGAACAGTGGAGGGATTTGCAGATTTGACCCACAAATGCAAGAGTTGCATTGAAGGAAATTGTGGAAAACCCTAGTTTACAAAACTGATGCACAATGGAGTCACCGGGCCATACAAACTAGGTGGAGAGGGGCCTCTAGAGATAATTGCATGCTAGGAGACCAATGAAGTCGATGGCTCATTGATCCGACCTCCGGTTTTTGAGTTATGTCGATTTCCAAGTTGCATGAAAATGTTGTTCAGGGACACTTGGTCAGTCTCGGTCTGAGAGCGAAAAAAAAAATGGAGCAGCCAGATTGCATGCCATTTGCTCTAACAGGTGTGTATGGCCAATTTCGACATGGGAAAACCACCAAGACTAGCACGGTGGAGGATTTTGCAGAGTTGAGCCACCAATGCAAGAGTTGCATTGAAGGAAACTGATAAAAAACCTAGTTTATGAAACCGATGCACAATGGAGTCACTAGGCCATGCAAACATGGTGTATAGGGCCCTCTAGAGGTAATGGAATTCCAGGAGACCAACGGAATCGACAGCTCATCGATCCAACCTCTAGTTTTTGAGTTATGTTGAGTTGCAAGTCGCATGAAAATGTCACTTAGGGACACTTGGTCACTCTCTGTCCAGGAGCGAAAAACCAAACTGAGCAGCAATATTGCATGTTGTTGGATCTGACATGTGTGTATGGATAATGTAGACATGGGAACAACACCAATATTGGCATGGTCGAGGGTTTTGTGGAGTTGAGCCACTAATGAGAGATTTGCATTGAAGGAAACTGAGCAAAACTGTAGTTGATGAAACTGATGCACAATGGAGTCACTAAGCCATGTAAATGCAGTGGAGAGGCCCCCCTAGAGGTAATGGCATGTTAGGATACCAACAAAGTCGACCGCTCGTCGATCCGACCTTTGGTTTCTGAGTTATGTCGATTTATGTCAACTTAATATGGGTGTATTTATCTATGGTATATGATAGAAAATTTATCTCTTAAACCTAAACAACTCTTTGACCTTTATCTGTATTATACCTTCTGCTTTTACATTCAATTCTAATTATTGACTCAAATAGAAGAAGGATAAAAACTTACTAGAATAGCCATTCAAATTTAGAGATGAAAGCATAATGCACAAGTCAAATACAATTTAACAATATTAGAGCAATTGTTTTTTGATTAGTAGCCCGATGCAACACAAATTGGAGAGAAAGTTGCAAAGATAGTGGTTTACCAGAAAGGACATGTAGAGAACAATATAAAGTGGGGAGTTATCAAATCTGTGAAGGACATGATGTTGGTTTCCTAACAAGATTTCCTCCCTCAAATTTTGGAAAAACTTTGAACCTGAAAAGATGCAATACAAGCCTAATGGAACACCACAAAAAATTAGCATGTTTCAGTTAGCTGCAATAATATCTCACTTTTGACAAACATTTTAATTACTCACATGCTTAAGCCTCTTGTACCACATTAGAACTTTTTTCCAATATTAAATGGAAACTCAAAAACCTACTATGGATTGATCTTGTATTGTTTATCATAAAAATGACGCTAGGCATATATTTTAAACTCCTGTAGAAGATATAGGAGAAACATGGGTGAAAGATTAAACCAGTGAAGGGTGTCTATTGAAGATACATGCATCAAACATTTTCACTTGAAAGTTAGATTCAAATAATTCAATCTCTAATTAAAATGAACAAAAGGAATTGAGAATGTAAATGATGAAAATTTTTATTCTTGCATAGCTTTAGTGGCTAACAAGAAGTAGTATGAAAGGGGTGGAAAAAATACTCAATTGTCTCTAGTCAAAATAGTCAATTGTATAGAATCCTGTGCTTGTGCAAGCTAACACGTAAAAATATGGATGTCAAAATATAGCATGAATAGGAGAGCATGGATAGGTTGGTGAACAGTTCAATATGGACCCTCTCCCATGATTGCTTCCAAGGTTTTTATACAAATTGAAGAGTCTCATTAGAAAACCTCATATATTCCATCCTTGTGGGAAATCAAGATATATTCATGTGAAAATGATTATTAGTCTACATTGCATAATTCATCTTGTATAGAGAATATCGACAACTTGGTGAATCCCTAGCTAGGGATTCTTACAATCCATCAAAAGTATGCTAGGATGACTCCCCATTGAAGGGCGCATCTTTCTGTCGAAGCAGAATTCGATTCCGAGCATTTTCAGTTTTGGTGTAGAAAATTAGGGCTTCTTGCAGAAGAGGAATTTTTGAGTGAGTGCAGCATAGGATTGCTCTCCTCATCAAAATTGAATTCTAGAGACATGGATCAATTTTTTTGGTTGGGTGAAACTCCAGGAAATTCAAACCCTAGTTTGACCCCGAGCTAGAAAAACCATAAATACTAAAACTACTAAGTTTTGGTACATTCACTATATCTTGATATTGGCGATGGATCAGGAGCATAAAATTGAAGAGGTAGAAGATAAAATACTTATGTACACTGTGTCCCACATTTAGCCTTATATTCTCTATATTCAGGGAGATATGATCCCTCCAAGTTAGGGTTCCAGCCTCTTTTAAGATTCATCCCTAAAAAGGACACCTTTGGAGAGTTGCTATATCTTGAGCTACACAAGTCCAAATTAGATTTAGAAAGATGTTCCAGAAAGGGAACGGAATGTAATTTTTGTGATCTGAGTTTCAGACTTAGAATATGAACTAGTGACATGTGGAAGTCCATACAACTTCACTATTCTGAACAGTCCTCTAATAGGTCACCTTGAGACAATGATCACAAGTCCCAATTGGTGAAACCAATTCTGATGAAACCTATGGTGTTGGATCAAGGACATGTGAGGCTACCTCAGTGCGAATGTTTTGACATAGAGGAGTAGTAATTTAGGAGATACCACATAAACAGTAACAGACATTTCTGCAGAAGAAATTGGAAAACTAGGGCTTCCTGTTCCGGGAGCTTCCCTCCACTATTTTCAGAAAAGGAGTACATTAGACAACTCAATTTGAAGAGAACTATATTTCTATCAAGTCAAATCTTAAATATTCCAAGTTTTGAAAATTAGGGTTTCTCTGACAAACCCTAGATCAGCGAGCTCCAGAACAAGGGCAGACACCTCAAATCAGTAAGATCTAATCTTTTGCTATTTTCATTTGAGGTTCTCATTTCAAAGTGATCTATCACACCAGCTTGATGATAAGCTTGGTGAAGTTGACAACTTCCAAGCATGGAAGCATATGATCTCCTTGAAGAAAATGAATTGGACACCTACACAAGTAGAGAGGTTCCAGTTCCAGAGGGAGATGAGGCTAGAATCCTTACGCAAGAAGAACTTGGTCAAGGCCAAGAAGATCATTGTTGATTCAATCACGGATCACATTGTACCACAAGTGTCTTCCCTAAAGACACCAAATATGTTTGATTCCTTGACCAAGCTATTTGAAGGGAGGAATATAATTTGGAATATGACCTTAAGAAACTAGTTGAAGAAAGTGAAGATCCAGAATGCAGAGACCATACAGTCATACTTTACAAGGGTCTCTCAAATCAGAGAACAACTTTAAGCGGTAAAACAAGAAGTGAAGAATGTAGAAGTTGTGATAGCCACCTTGAATGGCCTCCCGGGATCATGGGATTCATTCATTCGAAGAATGTGTGCTAGAAGTAAGTGATTACTTTCAGCAGACTCTGGGAAGAGCAGACACAAGAAGAAGAAGCTCGAGAAGAGAAGATGGGAGCAGCTGAAGATCAAGCTCTCACCATCCAACGAAGATCCCTCAAGCAATGAGGAATATTAAGAAATCAAATCTTGAAGAATCTCTTATCCACCTTAGAATTTGGATAAGAAATGATGCTATTACGAATGAAGAAGACGATGAAGTTGAAGGCTCAAGAAGGAGTCTACCAACGAAACAAATAAAGATAAGTATTCAATTGTCATTTCATTGTTTTGTTATGCATTTGTTTATATTCAGTTGATGTATTATGCATGATAGAATGTTTGCATTAATGACAATATACTACTAATATGTATGTGATGGGTAGGTAGCTCATGGTGCTATACAACTCTCTATTTCTACTTATCTAGAATGAAACCTCTTTGCTGGCATATTGGATTAGTGCACAATCTCAATGTTGTCCCGGTAGAGATGGAAGGCATCTAGAAAATTTTCGGTGAGATATGGATGAATGTTGTATTGGCTAAAGTAATTGCATGATCATATATTTATGCATAAGAATTTTCCAGTGTGAATATTCCTTATGAAATGTCTCTAACCATGCAAATGAATTTGACTTGTAGGAAAGATCACGTACATAATATCCTACAAGAAAAGAAGAATGAGACTTGTTCCGAAGAACAAGTAACGATAGTTCAAGATGAAAAATAATATGATGAATGCAGTGACATAATTGATGCAGAACCTTCCAAGAAGAAAGGGAATACCAGTTCAAGAAGAATGATGTCTAGGATGCAGTATCGATACATGAAGGGAAGTTTGCAGTTCCATCATGCAGTAGATGGAAACATTGTAGGATACAAGGAAAGATTCAAAGAGACATTTGCATCCAGTGGGTGTTGAGACACATGACAGGCAAGATCATGTGTGAAAATAAAATAAGGCCTTGTACGAGTTCAGAAGACACCCATGGGATAACACATACATGATGAGCTTGATGACAATATGAACCTATGCTACAAGGTTGATAGAGGATGACAAGCTCACAAATGGGTGTGAGAAGAACTTTTGAAAAAGTTCAAGATAGAGGATCTTGGTATCTAGTGTCACTCCAGTACAGAATGTTTTAGTGCATAGAGTACGGAAGACAGAGGGAGTATGATCCTAAGGTTCAACATGGTACGACAGGATGGACAGATTATTGATGACTCTAGGCTTTACTAATAGTAAAGTGGATTCCAACCTTTGCTTCAAGGTTGAATGTGGAAGACCAGTGATGCTCCTGTTATGTGTTGATGCACTATTTTCTAGGCATGGAGGTGTGGACAAGGGAAGTATGCAGTAGATATCCTGAAGAGGTTCAGGATGATGGACTGGAAGGCCATGACCACACCTATGGCATCGAACATGAAGCTATTGAGTGATGCTTCATCAGAGACAGTTGATGCTACGATCTATCGTCAAATGATTGGGTCCTTGATGTACCTAATGGATATGATACCAGATACTTTCTTTACTGTGAACACATTGAGACATGTTCACTTGATGGTTGCAAAGGGTACAGTTGAGTATGGGCTCAAGTGTGATATGAATAAGAAGATTAACCTGGAAGGTTATGTTGATTCAGATTGGGCAGTGCCATCGATATGAAGAACACTTCAGAGTGTTGCTTCAGTATGGGATCAGGTGTGATCTCTTGGTTTAGTAGGAATCAGTCCTGTGTGGCACTAAGTATAGTTGAAGCAGAGTATGTTGTAGCTTGTTCATCTAGTTGTGAGGAATTATGGACGAGGAAGCTACTGTCTGATTTATTTGATCTCCAGATGGATGCAACTTGTATACATTGTGATAACCAGAGTTGCGTAAAGTTTTTAGAGAATCCAGTGTTTCATGACAAGTCGAAGCATATAGAGATCAAGTATCACTATATCAGGGATATGGTGCAGAAGGGAGCAGTGAAACTCCAGTATGTTGCGACGGAGGAACAGATAGCTGATGTGTTGATGAAGTCATTGGCTAGGGTGAAGTTCGAGTACTTCAGGGAGAATCTTGGTGTTCTCTAGATTGAGGTTTCCCCCAAGGGAAAATGATGAGACCCATAGCCATTCTGACATGGTGAGAGGATTGGTTCCTTCCATCTCAAATATTAGTGTTGAATCCATAGCCATTCTGACGAGTAGGTCAGATGTAAGGGCTGAGCCATTCTGTCATGGTGAGAGGATTTGGTTCCTTCCATGTCAGATATGAGTGTTGAATTCCATTCTTGGAATGGAGGTACCTGGTCAATTACCAGGAACACTCAGTCTAGGACTAAGAGAGCCATTCTGAAGAGTAGGTCAGATGTAAGGGCTGAGCCATTCTATCATGTTTAAAGGATTAGGTTCCTCCCATGTCAGATGTGAATGCTGGCCATTCTATCGAGTAGGAGAGATGTAAGCGCAACTACCATTCTCCTGGAGAATGGAGGCACCTGGTTAGTTACCAGGTAGCTCAGTCTGGGACTGGGGGCCATTCTGATATGACTGTAAGATTGGTTCCTATAGGATCATATGTGAGTGCACTCCTTTTTGAACATGCATGTTGGATTAGTTCCTCGCATGTGTCGGATGTAAGTGCAGAGCCTTTCTTCGATCATTGGTTGATCAGATATAAGTACTGATCCTTTCTTCGATCATTGGTTGATCAGATATAAGTGTTGTGCCTTTCTTCGATCATTGGTTGATTAGATGTAAGTGCAATTGCCTTTCTTCGATAATTGGTTGATCAGATGTAAGTTCAGCGCCTTTTGGCATGGAGGATTGGTTCCTCGCATGGACAAGTGTAAGTGCTGGGCCATTCCGATCATTAGTGGAATGGATGTGAGTGCTGGGCCTTTCTGTTGTGGTTATAGGATTGATTCCTATATGATCATATGTGAGTATTGGGCATGCCTTTCTAATGAGTAGGTCAGATGTAAGTGCTGGGTGGGCCATTCTAACTTAAGTGTCAGATATAAGCACTGAAGAATACCTACATGGTGGCTAGGCCTACATCTAGCATGAAAAAGGGCTGCCTCTGTAGAACTTCCTATGA
This sequence comes from Pseudotsuga menziesii, assembly GCA_001517045.1. Taxonomy (NCBI): domain Eukaryota; kingdom Viridiplantae; phylum Streptophyta; class Pinopsida; order Pinales; family Pinaceae; genus Pseudotsuga; species Pseudotsuga menziesii. The sequence goes on from LPNX010433278.1 coordinate 43,413, forward strand.
CAAGAAGAATCATGAGATAGAACCTGTGAATATTCAGTATTGATGATCCAGCAAAGATGATCCAGATCCAAAGATGATGCTCCAGAGATGATCCAGATCGAGTGATGATCCAAATCCAATGATGATGATCCAGAACGAGTGATGATCCAGATTCGAAGATGACGATGACTTGAAGACAAATAAGACTTGAAGATGAATATGACTTAAAGATACAGATGATGAGATGATTCAAAGAAGAAGACCAGTGATGAAAATTGTGTCAAGAGAATACCTTCCTAGTTAAGAGGGAGTGTTGATGTAATTGTAACTTCAGAATGTATTCATCCATATATCTTATGTATTGTACCCCGATGTTTATTCTGGGATGTGTTTGTAATGTAATTGAGTCATTTCATACCCTAATGTTTATTCCGGGAAGTTTCTATAATATAAACAAGTCATGTCAAGTCACTGTGGGTAACCCTCCTATTGGTCAAGGGTTAAAGTCCCCAGAGTTGTGGAGCCCTAGGGTTATTAGAATATCCTATAGATTTCAACCCTAGGCGGGTCATTGTAAGTTAGTTCAATAGTCCCCACCATTTTGTTAAGGATAAACCTCCTTGTTGGTCGGAGGAGGCAAAGTCCCCACAAGTTGTGGGGCACTAGGGTTATTAGACACTCCTAGAGATGTCAGCTCTAGTAAGTAATTGTTAAGTGAGGCCTACATGTTGGAGTGGATTTCAAGTGAATGAAAGAATATAAATAGAGAGTGAGCCTCTCTATTTATCACACACACACTCACTCATTGGGGTGCATGAGTGAGAGGAGAAGTTACCAAGACAAGAGAGAGACTGCTGCTGTCGGGAGATCATCTTTATGTTTTTCAGGTTTTACTTTTTGTGTTGATTCTATCTTTGAGCAAGTTGCGGGTTTTTCTCCTTTATGGTTTCCCCGAGGAAAATTCTTTGTGTCTCTTGTCTCTTGTGTTTTATTGTTGTGCATGTTATTCTCTTAGTTAAAGATCCTAAGATCGTAATGCTAGCTTGAATGTTGAAAAATAACATCTATGAGAGATATATTGTTGTAGGCATATCATAAAACATAAATCAATGAAATGATCTGAAAGCTTGTGAATTAAAACAATTATTTACAATTCACCATACCTATTCAAACTGATCTCTTATTGCAATGAAAACTTGTAGTGTGAATATTTCCACTAACTTCCAAGACCACTGAATATGTTTGTTAGATTCCAAGAGTGAGCTTATATCCAATAGATCAAAGAGTGGCAATGGATTGTGAACCAAATTGTACAATTCAAGAGCACAGAATGCGCGAACAACAAAATAAAACCTATGAAAATTGGTAGCAATCCTGAGAATCCAGATCTATATTTTTTTACCTACTAACAGGTGCACACACGCGTATTTAAGAACATTCATGTGTGTATAAGACCGTGCATGCGCATTGACGTGCACACAAAATCAAACGCGCGCATGCCTTTTCCTAACACCTAGACCCTTTACTCACTAACATTTATATCATTTAATGATTAACGTTCTTCAACAATGACTTCGTATTCATTATTACTTTGAGTATATTTACAATA
>LPNX010433278.1:47500-65000 GCA_001517045.1 Pseudotsuga menziesii
GTCATCATCATTTCATTGCAAATGCTTGAAAATAAAATCAAAACAAAGTGTTTACTTAACAAATGCGTGCACGCATCTTTAACATGTGCGCACAAATTAGTGTGATCGCGCTTTTAGTGCATGCGCACAAAGTAGCACGAACGCGCTTCTGGTGCGTGCGCGTTGTGTTTTAAACTATGCGCGAGTGTGATTTAAATTTAGAATTTGGGTGGCACCTTTTTTCCAACCAACATGGTGGATGACTTGGCTGCTTTGGTTTTAGGTTCAGGTTGCCCAACCAAGTGGTTTGGACTATCTTATGACATAAAAACTTGTTGTGTACCACTTCTCCTATTTCATGCATGATTTTCCATATGCCACGCTTGTCCACTATTAATGAAAATTTACACACTTGTGTAACTCTGTATGTATATTTTGAATATGTAATTTTTATTTAAATCTATTATCTTTTTCTATTTTTTATTTAATTTTAAAAGGACTAACGTTAATCTAACACAAAAAGGTAGGCTATTTTCTTTGGCTATAACTTTTGACTGGCTCACCTATTTAGAAAACGGAAAAGAATCCACACAAGAAGACACAAAGACCTACAACCTAAAAAAAATATATCATTCATTGACTATGTTACGACCAAGATGTGGTGGACCAATGCCGGACCTTGTCATTTTAGGGCATCACTGACTTCCTTAATTTGAAAAATGAAAAATATAACATAAGTAAATATGGAAAAATAATGCTGCACTAGAGACACCTGTTATCTACAACTCTATATATTTTTTTCACAAAATTCTACCATTTGCATACCAAACAAGTGGACCAATGCAAACATATTCATTATTTTCTGGGAAAAATATAACATACCAACCTTGGAAGAACCTCGTTTTTTGGGATGTATGCTTAGTTTCCATAAATAAAATTTATATATTCTGGAAGGTAATCCGATTTTCCACATTTCATATTCTTACACTATATTCCAAAAATTTATGTAGGTACCTCTAATATTGCTTTTTGACGTTCAGATTTCTATTTTCCCTGAAGTCCATTGCAGTGATCGCGTCATAAGTGACCAGCATTAGCTTGCATCAGCCTATTTATTTAATTTATTTCGATCTGATCTGATTTATTTAAGTATCTACATGAAATATTTTATGAAATGTATGACTTATTTCTGGAATAAATTTCTTAGGGAATTCAATCTATTTATTGAAGTAAATTTTATGAAGGAATTGAAACTAGTTTTTGGGATTTTTTGCACAATTTGTTTGAGGAAATAATTCTTTGGTACCTCTTGTACATAAATGATCTTTATTCCCATGTTAATTATATAATGTGTATTGTGATGGTACATTAACCTAGGAATGGTTTAAAACACGTATCTTTGATGCTTCTACCTTTTATTTGAAAACTAGTTCTTCGATCGAACTATTTGGCATAGTTTGGAGAATTAACACATGAAGTGTTTGTAAAAATAACTAAGTGTTCCTTTTATGATTATGTCTAATAAATATTATTGAAATGTATGTGAATGTGTGGAGAAATATTATTAGTAGTGTTGGAGAAATGTCTACTGAAATTCTATATCAATTTCCAATTTGTAGCTCCTTCAATGGATTTGAATTTAGTAGACTTGTGACTTTGCATATAAAGTGTTTGAAAAAATGTTATAATGATTTATACCTTTGTTATGACTGATAAACCATGTTATTTAGATCTGAAATTTCATTTGAATGGTTCTATGAGTTGTGGATTTAATTATTCTAGCGATTCCTAGAATGACTAGTCAATTTAGATGAGTAGAATTAACTAGTTTTGTGATTTTTTAATGGAATGTATATGGGTGGAAAGCTACATCTATATGAATATAAGTAACCCACGATAAGATTTCCATGATATAAAATAGTCATATATTTCTCTTTATTTGGAATTTGAAAAGTCAAATTGGAAACTATGTGCATTGCAGTGAAATTGTTAAATAGTTTTTGGATTTGAATCTCTGTTTTGGTAAAATATGAATATACACCCATATTCTCTTTTCTCAGTACTTTAATTGTGCTATAGAATCCTATTTTCCAGAATTGTACCTTCACTTATATGTGCCTCGAAACTTGGTATGATTGGTGTGATTGAATTCTTGACAGTCTTTATTAACTAGTTGTATTGATTGAACTTGAAACATTCTTCCTTTATGTACTCGTATCAGATTTGAAAAAGTACATTATTTTGTTGTATGTTCATCCACAAATATGTGTATAATTGTTGTAGGTTCATTTTGTGTTAAATGGCATGATTTCTAGTCGAATTTTTGCAAGACTAGCTATTAGTATTGAACAAGTAGTTAAATCGTTCTTGTGGAATCATTTTCATAATTACTATGTTTATTTAATTGGAAAATGGTAATTAGGCTTGATTTACATGTTATTAGGTGTTTGTTATCCATTGGACTTGATGAATAGTGTTTAAGTGATTAAGAAAGGAAATTATATTAAGTACCGTGAATTGTGGGCTAAGTGTTGTTAAGTATCGTAATCATAAGACCACTAATTACTAGTTAATCATACTTAAGAGTAAATGGACTTTAGAGGTGAAATTTATGTCCGAATTAACTTGGAAATGATATGTGATGATGCTATAAGGTGTTAGTAATCCTTCCCAACTCTTGTATGAGATGTTGGAATAGTTATTGAATTTATTTTAATTTATTGGTAATTAAAGGGACTTTATCATTATTAAATCTCGAAAAATGAAATTTAATATTTTTTTAACTAATCTGATGTGATAAATTCATCTAATTATCATCATATAGGTAATGATATGTCCCTCAGACCCCTTGATAGCCCCAAACAATATTACAAACACCTATCATAAAAGCTCAGGAAGATAAATTCCACATTCGTCTACAATGACCTATGTGAAGGAGTGACTATTGAAATAGAAAGTATGGATCCTTGACCTCATACCCAAAGCTAATAAAAGAAGAGAAATATCTTGTTGGGTGAAAGACTATAAACAAGAAGGAATTAGCATTAATTACTCCAACACTAACTGAAGAAATGAGTCAACACATATTTAACCTAAAACACATTGTTTTGATGCCTTAAAGTGATTGAAATATTTGTATGACTCGCATTGTAAGTTGGAGTTGATTCAATTGATGTTAAATTTGTTCAATCTAGGAGTGAAAGATAAGGGCCTCGTCATTGTTTCATTTGAGATCAAATAAATTATGCATAAGAAAAAATCCATTGGTGTGCAGCCAAACCTTCCACTCATTGTATTCATTAATTTTCTCTACCACACACATTCATACTACCATGAATCACTTCAATCTAATGACTAAGTGAAGGAACTTACATTTGATTTTTTGGTGGATAAGATTTTAGATAGAGAGAAATATTTTGGCAAGACGAATCTCCAACCCACTTGAGAGACCTTATGTCTTACATAGAAAGGAAAGAACTACTCAAAAGACTCTTCTTAGGGAGAGAACAACAAAAGAGGACAAAAAATAAAAAACTAATAGGTAGTAGAGGCATAAACAACAAAAACAAGATACCATATTTACATTGTAATTGTTATGGGAAGAATGGACATGAATAATATTAGTCACTGGGGCCCTTATGATACCATTAAAGAGAAGCATAAACCCAATAGAGAAAACAAAGGTAATTCTCAAAATAATTGCAAAGCCCTTGAATCTAGTCATTAGAGGAAATTTTCTTTTAAATTTAACTCAAATTCCATGTCATCATGTGTTAGCCAATGAAATTGCTTTAAATTTGAAATACCATATAGGTCTTAAACATTTTTTTAATATAAATTTGGGGATAAGTATCATAAAAAAAAAACTACTTTTTTTGTTTGTATTTTCGACATATCTCCTCGTGTTTTTACTCAAATTTCGATCAGGAGAGCTCATTGGATGCAGAATTAAATTCCGCATCCAACGAGTTCGCACTCAGCATACTTTGACAGACCCCCCTAACCCAAAAACAAGAAATACTTGAAAAATGTGATGATGACATCATCATCACATTTTTTCAAGTATTTCTTGTTTTTGGGATAGCAAGGTCCGTCAAAAGTATGTAGAGTGGGCACTCATTGGATGCAGAATTTAATTCTGCATCCAATGAGCTCTCTCGATCGAAATTTGAGTAAAAACATGGGGAGATATGTCGAAAATACAAACAAAAAAGTAGTTTTTTTCTTTTCTTCCTCCAAAATTAATAAATATTATTTTATTATTTTAACTATTATTTTATTAATTTTCCTCTAATGCATTTTATTGTTTCATATTATAATATATCAATAAATGATCTAGCACTTTGTTTTCATCTAGGAAAATTGTTTGGTTTCTTGATATTGGTGCAACATCGCGCATGACATTAAAAAAAATGTTTTGAAGAACTAAATGACAATATAGATGGCATAGTATATTTTATAGATAATTCTAGCAACAAACCAAAGGTAATTGGTTCCATCAAGAATATAGTGACTCTACAAGAATAGTTACAAATTAGATGGCTCACTTGAGAAGCACAAAATGAGCCTCGTGGAAAAGGACAATGCACATAAAGAAGACATTGACTATGAAGAGACTTTATCCACCACAATAATACGAGTTTCCATCCACACCTTATTATCTTTCACTACTCATAATGGGTGGAAATTTCATTAGATGGATGAGAAGAATGCTTTCTTTAGTTGAGATCTTAAAGAGAATGTCTTCATGTTTCAACTAGAAGGCTTCATTAGAGGAAATTTCAATTTAAAATGGGCCTTCCAAAAATAATACAAATTCCATGTCATCATGTATTAGCCAATCAAAATGCTTTAAAATTCAAATAGAGAGCACCTCTTAAACAATTTTTTAATATAAATTTGGGGATAGGTATCACAAAAAAAACTATTTTTTTTGTTCGTATTTTCGACATATCTCCCTGTGTTTTTACTCAAATTTCAATCGGGAGAACTCGTTGGATGCGGAATTAAATTACGCATCCAACGAGTACCCACTTGGAATTCAATTACGCATCCAACGAGTACCCACTTGGCATACTTTTGACTAGCCCCGCTACCCCAAAAACAAGAAATACCTAAAAAAACATGATATGTCGAGTGGGTACTCATTGGATGTAGAATTTAATTCTGCATCCATTGAGCTCTCCCAATCAAAATTTGAGTAAAAAAATAGGGAGATATGTCGAAAATACAAACAAAAAATAGTTTTTTCTTTTCTTCCTCCAAAATTAATAAATAATATTTTATTATTTTAACTATTATTTTATTGATTTTCCTTAGGAGGCCCATTTTGAGTTGAACTTTCCTCTAATGAAATATTCTGAAAGGGAATGAACAAAAGGTATCTAAACTCATCAATTAATTGTACTAATTGAAACCTAGTTGAAAATATTAAAATTAATTTTCAAACATTTTAATCTTAATCAAGAAAAAATGCTTGTAAAGAAATTCGGAATATCTTTTGTGTATCGTGTATTGTATGTAGATGATATTTTGATGACATGGAACGATGGAAGCTATATTTCAGCCATAAAGAAAGAATTGAAGAAGGGCTTCGAGATTATAGATTTGGCACACATTCACTACTACTTGGGAATTGAAGTGGTCCTCAATATCCTCAGTAAATTTCCATCTCCGAAAAGATTTTTTTTGGAAAAATGTTGAATAGATTTTGAATGAGAGAATGCAACCTTCTTTCTACTCCAATGGAACATAATTTAAAATTTACATCAAATGAAGGAAAATAATTTAAGTATGAAATCAAGTACCAAAAACTTGTGGGAAACCTTATTTACCTTACAACCACCAGACCATGTATTTGATTTCTTGTTGGGATCCTTCGAAAGCTCATGGAAAAACCTTGTGAAGGGAATTGGTATGCTTCCAAAAGAGTCAATCTAATATACTTGAAGGTAACTCAAGATTTTTGACTCAGCTACTCTAAGGTTGATGATTTAGAACTCAATGAGTGCTCTTATTTAAAATCTGGTAGCGACAAAGAGACGTGAGTGTCTACTTTACGCCGCCACGTGAGTCTTGAATCAACAGTTGTCTTTTGAAGATCACACAAAAAATGAGTTCCTGTGAATTTGACAACAAAGGTAGAAGATGTGTTTGATATGGTATCAATGGAGGAGATTGTATGGCTTGGGGAAATAATTGAATATTTGAATAAGACATCAGAGAATTCCACTCCCTTACTGATAATGCTTCTGCAATCAAGTTGGTTAACAATTCAAGATTCCATGATCCAACCAAGCACATCAACATGAAGTACCACATGATTCTACATCATGTAGAGGACAAGAGAGTTCACTTGAGACATTATTCCATTAATGAGTGAATTGGAGACATGTTCACCAAAGCACATGGAAGAGAAAAGCTTGAAAAGTTCAAAACGATGCGTGGACTCGCAAACACCCCTTTAGATTGCCGTGGGGTGGGGGTGTTGGAAACCTAATCGACAATGATTATGGTTCAATGCATTGAATATGACACTCAACTCGGCTCTTCTATTGTATAGATAAGGCATTTGTGATCATTAAAGTTATTTATTTGGGAGTTATTCTCTGACAACAAATTATGTTGTTTAACAATTAGTTAATAAAGTCCAATAATTTACTTTATAACTAACTCATTTATAATAGGAAACCTAATTTGCAAGGAATATGGGGTTCAATGCAAATAATGTAAATAGTTTTCATTTTTAAATAAGAAGATGAAGCGACTTGAAGAAGTTGAAAGGACATGTTAGAAGATGAAACTCAACCAAGCTCTTCTATAGTATAATTAAGGCATTTGTGATCATTAAAATTATTGATTGGGGAGTCATTCTATGAAAGGTAATAAAATTATGTTGTTTAACAATTAGTTAATAAAATCCAATGGTTTAATTTATAACTATTTCAAGGATCAACTTCATTGTACAATTAGCTTGATAATAATAAATACATATCATTTCTATAAGTTCATTAAATGTATTTATTTCACCTTTACATGCTTTTATGCAAATCAATAAACTTAATTTCCACATTGAAAATTTAAACATTCATATTATATAGAAAATATATTTCTACTATTTAGAAATTTTGACATTTCTCTTCCAAATTTCTTGTCAATTTCTATTTGTTTCTAAAGCCAAAAAGCTTTATAAAATCCATAAAAATTTAAATAAAATTATAATAATATATTTACCAAAATTTCTATATTTATAGGCAGGAATGAGAAAGAAGGATTTGTCGGCGATCTTTTTTTTGAATTGAACGGCGCCCGTCGCCCAGCCTGTGAACGGCGCCCAGCGTGAAGGTCGCCCAGCCTGTGAACGGCGCCCGTCGAAGAAGGGCAACCCCACGCAGTTCTACCACGCTACGGCATTAATCGTGGAGTGGGAGAATGGATCGGCCGAAGGCGGATTGAAGCGAGGCGTCAATGCGGCTAGGGCCTAAACCCTAGTCGCCTTCGTTTTTTGCAGGTGCGTGGATCTCCCTCACAGGGCCGCGGATCGGTGTTCAAAGCGTTCATTGCATGCGTTTTGGAGCAGTGTTTGGCTCCTGTCTTCTGGTGGTCGTGCTTCGATGGCCCCAGATCCGATTAATGAGATGGGAGAAGATCTTCTGGAAGCTTTCAAAGCATTAGTCCATTCGGCAGGACCTAAATCTAAGCCTTCTCTCTCGTCTAAGTTTGTTAAGAAGATGGAGGAGATCCCTTCCCTGGAGCTATCTCCAGAGGAGCCTTACGATCTTGCCCTCCTTCTAGCAGAAAAAGCCCTCATTGGAAAGTTTACGGGGTTATGGCCTAGTCCCAAAACGGTGGAGGCATGGGTGGAAGACCGTTGGAAGCCGCTGATGCATGGAACTCTTTCTCTGTGTGCAGTAGGCAGGGGTTTTTTTGTCTTCAGCTTCTCGAGGAAAGATGACCGTGATCTAGTTTTCAGATCTGGACCCTATTTCATGGGATCGAGGGGGTTGTTCTTAGCCCCCTCGACTCTTGATTTCAATCCCCGAGATGAGATCACCGTAGCCCCTGTTTGGGTTAGGCTGCCTCATCTTCCCTTACATCTCTGGGGGAAAAGATCTCTGGAGGAGATTGGAAATAAGCTGGGGCGGGTCCTGGATAGTGTGGTGCCGAAAGGGGACCAATTTACCTGCGCTCGTATTTGTGTTGAGGTTAACCTCGAGAAAGGACTTCCGGAAGCCATTCAGCTCTCCCTGGGGGAATGGTGCCATATCCAAGAGCTGGATTACGAGCAGATACCTTTTAAGTGCCTCCGGTGCCATGCTTACGGTCATTTCGCAAAAAGCTGCCCCAAAGCCACTGAGGATGCAGGACTAGTCAAAGAAGGTGATTTTCAGCCAGTAACTAACAGGCGAAGGTAGCCAAGGCGAAAGGAGCCAGCCCAGGCTCTGAAGGCCACTCATTCAACAGAGGCAACTCTAGAAAATAAAAACAGCTTTGATGCGTTGAAGGAATATGAAGCCCTAGATCCAGAAGCAATAGTAGATAAGGAAGATCCCTCGGCAGTCGAAATCCTTCCGGATCCCGCCCCCTCAGAATCAGTAGTAGAGAAGGAAATTCGGGCTTCAGATCTTGAACCCTCTGCCCCTGCAGGTCTGGATGTCTCAGTCCCCTCTAGCGGCTCTGTGGAAACTTCTGATCCTGAAGACATTTTAGTCCCGTCTCCACCCCTTACCCGAGGGCGAAACTCCAACAAAGCGCGCAGAGAAAAGGAGGCGGCCTCGAGCATTTCTTTAGGCTCTCAGAAAAAACTGGATCCTTTCTTTAAGGGGCTTTCAACTCACTCGGTTTAATGCTTTGCTTCTGTCTTCTACTTTGCTCACAGTTTGTGAGAATTTACTCATGTAAGCATTTGTTGTTATTTTCTCGAATTAGCTCTAGAAGAAGATGGGATTTGTCTCCCAAGACATTTACAAGAAGGTTGGCAGCACTGTTAGAGGTCACCATCTTTCTTCAGATATGTAACTTTCGGATTCTGGCTTGCCAGAATGCCGCTTAATGCAACATAACCGTTCTTGTTAAAAAAAATAAAAATTTCTATATTTATAAAATGCAATTTTTTAATCCTTCAAATTTTTGCCTAATTTAAAAACAAATAAATATTCAAAAATTTGAAGCAATAATTACAAATCTAAAATCTATAATAAAGTTAGATAATATGCTCAACTCTTGAGAAGGAGATGTTCAAATTTGTACAGAAATAAAAAAATACTCTTTGTTACCCACCGTAACCGCCTCTTCTCCTTGACCACCGGATCTCCCCTAAAATGAATTTTGTGACAGAAGCAGACTATACCTAATAACAACAAGAGTCAGACATAGACACTTATCACTTTTAGTAAAGCATAACAGAGTAAACAATGCACATGTAAATAGAACACAGAGGACATGTAATTGAAAACAACAGCCTGTTTTTCACTTTACATGTTCCTAACTCTATTTTTATATTAGAGAGATAGATGTATTTCTGAATTGAAAACAATGATACGACCAAACTCTTTTGAAAAAGAAGAGTTTCGTAACCCAAGGTGGTCAGCCGAATTTATTGATACATTCATTCTAATATTTGCAGAGACAGCAACAGCCATCGCCAACCAAAAAACCGACTTCTCTGTTAGCCTCGCTAGGCAAAAAAAAGGTGTATTGTTGCATGTGGTGGAGATTCTGCATTGGTCTCTGTTATTGAAACGAATATTACAGTGGACATGGAAAGCGGAGGCTATGAATGTGCGATGGCTTGCGAGGAGGCCTTAGGGATTCTCTACAAACTTCCGATGGCAAATGAGACTGCAGAATTGCTTACTATGTCCAAAACCCTAAAAATCATTTCATGGATTCTCAAGAGAGGCAGCTGCAATGCGAGATTTCATTCGGATATGTTACTAAAAACCCTTGCAAGCAGTGGGCAGAATAGGCTGCAACAGCTCATTGTGAATGCGAAAGAAGATCTGATTAAAGGACTCCTTGAACTTCTCACAGAGGAAGTCTGCCCTCATGCAACTACTTCATCTCTGGAGGTTTTGATGGCAATCTGTTGTCAATCCACGAAGAACAGAATCAAGGCGATAGAGGCCGGAGCCATTTATGTATTGATTGAATTACTTCCTGAATCGCAGAGAATAACTTAACTTGCGAGAAGACGCTGTGTATTCTGGATATTTTGTGTGAATGTGCAGAGGGAAGAGCTACAGCAATTGATCACGCCATGGGCATAGCTTCAATCTACAAGAAGATATTGAGAGTCTCACAAGCTGCAACCGAGAAAGCAGTTCGAATACTCTTCTGCAAGTTCTCTCCAATCCGTGGCCTTCCTAACGAAATGGCGCAGATTGGCACCGTCTACAAATTGTGTATGCTACTTCAACTTGAATGCACATCAAAGACTAAACAAAAGGCCAGCGAAATAGTCAGAGAGCATGGTAAGCATTGGAGGAGCTCAGCTTGCGTTCCATCGCAAGTGTTTATAATCTATGGACAGTCTTGAATGAGTAGTGTGCATTACTACCCTGAAGAAAGTCTCGCTTAGAATAAATTTAATTATTTTGATAATTCCTTTGGCGCTATGGCATTTTTGGACTCTGCAATATATATAAGCAAAATGTGCTTCAGTTTTCTACTGACTTATTTATCACATTACTGTATGGCTCCCTCCTTGCTCCTTGATCAGATTTCTCTTGTGATTATATTCTCTTTTCTCTTCTCTGCACATTAAACAGCTCTATGTCTTCTTCCCAATGTAAACATGATTATTTTCTTCATCAGTTCTTCCAATGCTCCGCCATGAAATAAAGGAAACAGAGACAGAGTACAGCGATACACACAAGGAAGCCTCCAGGGGAACCTCGCATGTGGAGAACAATAATGATCACATCAAAGTATTAATCTTAGTTATTGGAGAGGTCTGATTAGATGAGAGATTTTTTAGTTTTGCATTTTCTGCTCTTCAAACCATAAATAAAATATTTTTTTCCATTTTAAATTGTGCATAGAATTTTTTTTATATATAATTTTAAATTGTTTATAGAATAATTTAAATACTGTATCGTAATTTTTTTGAAGTTTTAAAATTTAAGAAACAATAAAAGAGATTAGATTTAATTTTACAATATATTTTTTCGCAATGATTTTAATATAAATACTGTAACGTAAGTTTTTCAAAGTTTTAAAATTTATAAAACAATAAAAGAGATTAATTTACTTTTACAATATTTTTTTCAATGATTTCGAGCATAATTGATCTCCAGCTTTGATCGAGTGATGTCTTTTAAATTTCACATGAAGCGACCTTTAGCCAGATTACCTTGACTTCTTGGCAATAAATTATTAAATTCATTCTTATATAATATTTTAAATCCAAATCCAAATTAGAACACACAATTCTATATTATTAAAAAACTATACTTTTATAAATTATAAACTTATTTTATAAAATCTTCTAATTTATATTATAAAATTTTATAATTAAAAATAATTTTAAAATCTTATAATTAAAAATGATGCAATTGGAATGATGTTTCAAAAATACACTCTTTTAAAGAAAGAAAACAAACAAATAAATTATATATATCCAAAGTGATTAATATGATATTTGAGGACTAAATGTTTTGTTATATATATATATATATATATGTATGTATGTATGTATATATATATATATATATATATGTAATTTTTTCTATATTAATTAAAAGTTCAAAAAACTACATTTCAAATCATAAATAAATATATTTAAAAAATATGTTAAATAAATTATTATATATACACTTTTAAGAAAAATTGTCTTAAATAAATTATGTCCTTAACATAGTGGCCACTAACCAACCAACCAACCAAAAGAAAAACATAGTGGCCACTAACCACTATGATGACCACTAACCAAGAGAAAAATAATGAAATGGTTTTAGGATAACCACTAACCATATCAACTAGAAGCTCGAATGACTTCTGTTCAAAACGGATATTGTACAAAGAACCATGAAAAGATTGTTTAAAGGTTACCAAAAAAAATTCAATAAAACAAGTATACTCTCATGTATTGATGGTTCTTGAATCTTTAACTTTCACTCTGTCTTCAAATTCAAAATTTAGGAAGAAGGTTGTATACTTGTTCCACATTTGTTTTGTTCACACGATCCATATGTTCACAAGCTAATAACAACTCTTTAAAACTTGCAACCTGAGATCAAAGTGTAGATATTTATTCCCCTTGTCAGGTACAAGGTGAGAAAATGTAAATTCTCTTGCTCAAATGTTCTTGTTTATGACTTTTTGTCATCCCCCCTTCCAATAAAAATCTATTATAGCTATTATCTGCATTAACTTCATGTATGAACATAAACAAGTTTATAATGATTACTTGGTCCTTCATGGGTGTTGGATTCAACCAAAAATGCACCCAATTATAATCATTTTTCAATTGAACAGAATCATGATTCTCACAAACAGAACAGTAAGCACCGAAAAAACTTGCAAAAATACAGAATGCAAAGATAAAAATATGAACAGGCACAAGTTCAGAAAAGAGGTGTTGAATTGTATTTTAAATTATGAATTCTTTGTATTCATGAATGTCGAAAATGTTATAATATTGGACAATACTAGGGGGGGGCGGTGGGGGGGTGAATATGTATTGATGACTTCTAACAATTTAAACCACTTTTAAATTATTTATTAACACACATGATCAACAAGAACAAACAGAACACAAATTTATCATGGAAGCCCAATTGGGTAAACCACCAATACTTTCTATTACTACAAAATTGTGTTTACAAATAGTTGTTAGAATATTTAGACACTTAGGAGTTAATTAAGATCAACTTGTGTAATATATCTGTTAGGTAAAAGTGTGTTTCTTTAGTATGCATTAGTATGCATTTGTAAATATTCTAATCCGACGATCATGATATGTTCTAGACATAGAGTGATCCGACGGTTCAACTTCTCTTAGATCATACCTACCATTGATCCATGGCTTAACACCCGATTGGTCTATGATCTCTATTTAAAGAGCATAGAGGGTCCTTGGCTAGTTGATCGATTATGAGAAGCTCATGTAACTTTCTTTATTTTGAATAATAACTTGCTCCAAGTAGCTATTTGGCTAGGGCCGTGGACTGATTTCCTCTCGAGGGTTTTAACCATGTGACAAACATCGGTGTGTTGATCTGTGATCTATTTGTGTGAAGCGGTTGTTCAAGGTGTTTGGTCTTTTGGGAGTACCATCTGTACTTGAACATGGTATTAGAGCATTTATGAAGAGCCGCTTTCGGTTTTGTAAAAGTGAACCTCACTTATTCTACAAAAGTGATTCACTTCAAAGCAACTTTATTGTAAAGTGATTGTCAAAGGTTGATCTTGGGAAGAGGGGGGTTCTTTTTTTTAGTTGGTCAAGTTAATATCTGCCACGTCACTATTGGTGACATCTTCAACATTTTCTTTGATCAAGCATAACTTCATCATCCGGAATCAGTTTTCAGTGCTGTTTTTTTTAAAACCGCATATTTTTTCGAGCTCTTTGCAACCAGATAGTTAGTTTCTGTTTTTTTAGCCATTATTTTATAGTATGGCCGCCCCTTGTGATATTATACTTACAAGTTGTAACTATTTCTCATGGAAATCATGTATGGAGGATGTTCTACAAAGTAAGGGACTTTTCAGGATAACCTCAAGGAAAGAAACAGAACCCAGTTATGATGATAAGAAAATTAAATGGGAAAATAGATGTGATGAAACTCGTGGATTGATTGGGATGTCAATCTCTACTGATTTGTAATTCCACATATCTGGAATTGATGAACCTGATAAAGCTTGGGAAAAGTTGGAATTTGTGTTTGGTAAACACAATGAAATTCGGGGTCATCAACTTGAGAATGAGTTACTTTCCTTGGATCCAAATGATTTTTCATGCATTCAAGACTATTTATCTAAGTATAAAACTCTTAGACTCTTATGTGTAGAATGCAAGATTAAGAAAGAAGACAAACAATGTATTTATCATATTCTTTCCAAACTTGGACTTGCATATTCTGTTTTTGTATCTACATTCTACTCCATGAAATAATCCTTGACTACAGCTAGCTATCATGAGCCTAGTCTTGAATCCTTTTGTGATTCCTTAATTAGAGAGAAAGATAAGCTCATTCATATTGGAATAATTAACAATTTAGATACATCTCGGAAATCCTTATTGTCCCAACAGAAAGAAAAGTCCAAGCCTCCCAAGAAACAGAATTTTCGCAATAATAAGCAAACAACAAGGGTCCCAAACCCTCTCAGTCAACTCCTTCTTTAAAAAATGACAAAGGATCCAAGAAAAAAGGAAAGAAGACTGAGTGTCATTGCAATTTTTGTGGGAAAGATAATCATCATGAATCTAAGTGTTTCAAGAAGATGGCATCCTTGGAAGCAGCAATGAAGAAGCACCACATCAGCCTAGATTCGTCTTTAGAATCTAACTCTCATGGACATGCACTTTGTGCTTCTGGTTACTCTTATACTGCATCTTCTTCTTCTACTTCAAATGAATGGCTTGTTGATTATGGAGCATCTTATCATATGGCTAAATATCAAGCCATATTTTCTACTATGCATGAATGTAACACCAAACAAATATTTTGTTGGTGATAATAGATCTCTAAGTGTTGTAGGATCTGGAACAGTTCCAATAGAAAATGGTCATTTCAGTGATGTACTATGTGTTCCAAAAATTTCTTGCAATTTGTTATCAGTCTATCAAATTACTCATTCAGGTGAAGGTAAAAATATGACTTTTACACCTCACCAAGTTGTAATCAATGATTTTAAGAATCCTCAAAATGTCCTTGCTACTGGAACTGTTGATGATATTACCAGGTTGTACAAATTTAACAACTTTGGGTCATCACCTTTTCCTTCAGTTTTTGTTTCTCATAGTGATAACTTGAGCAAACTTTGGCATGAACGATTTGGTTACTTAAATTATCGCTCATTGCAACAACTATGTAAAGACAATACGGTAACTGGTCTTCCAATGGTATCTTGCAAGGATGGTGTTTGTTCTGGTTGTGTACTCAGAAAACATCATCGGGACATTTTTGACAAATGTGCCTCTTGGCATGGCTCGGTTCCTTTAGAGCTTGTGCATAGTGACTTGTGTGGTCCTCTTCCATCTGCTTCCTTTTCTAGTTTCAAATATTTATTAACTTTCATTGATGACTACTCCAGACGCACTTGGGTTTACTTCCTAAAACTTAAGAGTGAAGTATTTAACATGTTCTTAGCCTATAAGGCCCTTGTTGAAAAACAATCTGGTCATCAAATTATTAAGTTAAGATCTGACAATGGAGGAGAATATGTTAACAACAATTTCACTACTTTCTGCACTGAACAAGGAATCCAACAACAACACATTGTTCCATATACACCACAACAAAATGGTGTAGCTGAACGGAAGAAATGCACTTTAAAAGAAATGGCTAATTGTATGATCCAATCTAAGGGACTAAGTCTTCAATATTAGGCTGAGGCCATAAATTGTGTAAATTACATAGTTAATCGCACACCCACTAAATTTTTACAAGGTATAACACCGGAAGAAGCATGCAGTAAAATTAAACCATATGTAAGTCACTTTCGTGTGTTTGGTTGTGAAGCATGGGCTCACATTCCGGATGACAAACGGAAAGCATTGCAACCTAAAAGTGAACATTGCATATTTGTTGGATATTATGAAGATGTAAAAAGTTATAGACTTCTTCAACCCCATTCACATGATATAATCATTAGAATAGATGTTAAATTTGATGAAAATCTCTTAGCCTGTGAGCATAACTTAGCGGGTGTGCCATCTTTGGCCTGGGAGCTTGATTTGATGATAGTGCCTTCTTCTTCTTCTTCCAACTTCCTTGATAGGTTTCCAACTCCAGTTTCTGATGATGACAATGAGCATGAAAATCCACCTCCACCTGCTCATGTTCCTCAAATTGCACCAGCACCAATACTTCCTCTATGGGTCTGTTCAACATGTGAAGCAGCTGGTGATCTTGTCGGTGATCCTAGAGATCAACGTCGAACATGTTCTTAGTTTCAGTGAGCCTCTTCTCTTTTGGCTCAAGTTTTTGAGAATCATGATCCAGAAACTTTTGTAGAAGCTTCAGGAAATCCAGATTGGGATGCAGCTATGGATGAAGAATATCATTCCTTAATGGCGAACGATACTTGGGATCTTGTTCCTCTTCCAAAAGGAAGAAAACTTGTCAGATGTAAATGGGTCTACAGAACTAAGTATGAATCAGATGGAAGTGTTGAAAGACTTAAGGCAAGGTTAGTTGCCAAAGGTTTTTCCCAAGTTGAATGGATTGACTACAACGAAACCTTTTCCCTTGTAGCAAAAATGAACTCCATCTGCCTTGTTCTTTCCCTTGCAGCCTTACATAACTGGGAAGTCCATCAAATGGATGTCAAGTTTTCCTTTCTACATGGTGATTTACATGAAGAAATTTACATGGAACAACCTCCTGGATATGTTCAGACTAACTCTAGCCTTGTTTGTCTCCTTAAGAAATCCTTATATGGCCTTAAGCAAGCTCCTAGAGCTGGTATGCCAAAATGGATAGCTTTCTCCTTAACATTGGTTTTTATAGATTCCATTCTGACCCTAATGTCTATACCAAGAAAGTAGGAAACCATCTCATCATACATGTTCTTTATGTTGATGATCTTATCCTTATTATTAGTGACCCTAAACTTATAACCCATGTGAAATCCAGTCTTAAGCAAAATTTTGAAATGTCAGACTTAGGACATTTGCATTATTTTCTTGGTCTCCAAGTCTTGCAAACCAAAGAATGAATCTTTCTTTCCCAGTCTAAGTATTCTTGTGACCTTCTTCGTCGCTTCCACATGGAAGATTGTAAACCAGCCCCTTCTCCCTTCCACTCTGGAGTCAAACTTTATGCCACTTGTACTTCCCCTGAAGTAGATGCCACCTTGTATCGTCAACTTGTTTTATAGTCTTTTATACTTGACTCATTCCCATCCTGACCTTTCCTTTTCCATTGGTCATGTTGCCCGTTATATGCAAACTCCTCATGAAAGCCACTGGAAAGCAGCAAAAACAATACTTTGATATATTCGAGGTACAATTTAGTTTGGGATTCATTACAGTATAGGGGGGGAACCTTTGTTAATTGGTTTCACTGATTCAGATTGGGACGATGATCTTGATGATCGAAATTCTACTGCAGGTTATGTTTTCAGTCTGGGATCTGGGCCTGTCACTTGGGCTTGTAAGAAACAACAAGCTCTCGCTCTTCCTTCAGTAGAAGTAGAATATCAAGCTGCATTTAATGCTAGTCAAGAAGCTTTATGGCTTCAACAGATCCTTTCAGTGTTTGGATTCGAGTAGCAGTAGCCTACTCCACTTTGGTACGACAATCAAAGTGCCATCAAGCTTGCCAAAGATCAAGTTCTACATCAGTGTAGCAAA
>LPNX010433278.1:72500-77500 GCA_001517045.1 Pseudotsuga menziesii
GTTGATGAAGGACTCCTCAATTCCATTGAAGGTACGCTATCTAAACGTAGTATTGCTTATCAAACTCAACAGATACTAAATAAATATTTTGAGGAGAAATGTGATGGAGATAAATGTAGATTATTTTTATCATTGTTAAAATCTAGGGGCATGAACATTGTTAGGAAATCGTTAGGGATAAAGATGATAAATCCTTCTAGACGAAGTTCTCATATAGTTAAAAGCTTAGTAGATTCCTTTGGTAAAATTGGTAAGAACACACGGTCAAAGGACCGCAATGCGGCTCGTCGTGTGTTGTCACAAGCAATTGTAAATAAGAACACCAGGGTCCTTCGTTTTCTCAAGCCTACATCTAAACTAGTTAATTTGAATGTAAAAACCCTCCGTGGGTATTCTATTAGAAGAGAACATCTCGACACAACCTCCCAGACAGATTTTTGGGCCTTTATTGGTCGGTTTCCACATCGTGACATGAAGCTAGTTGATGTAGTAAAGGGACTAGTGCAGAGTTTTTGACATGATCACACAAGGCCTTCTTTAAACCGGAAGGATGTACTAAAACTGAGAAGTGGTTCAGAGGACCGTGAACCACATATTAAGCATCTTCTTGATATAACACAGACAGAACTATACGAGAAATTTAGGAATGAACATAGACAATTGAATTTGGGGCAAAGATATTTTGAGAAATGTAAGCCCTGGTATGTTAGAATAAATACTCTTCGTAACACTTGTTGTTGTAGATACCATGTAGAATATGAATATTACTATGAAACATTTTTGTACATTCGTCGTGTGTTGCATACTAACCATTTGCAAGATTGCTCCTTGACAATACCACCGACCTCATCAAGAGAATTCATTCATAGTATCATGTGCAATAGGCCTGAGGGGAGAACTTACTATGCAAAATCCTGTTTGGATGGAACTTGCTCCAACTGTGCTGGAATGGCATTATTGAGCCAATGTATGCACGAGACTGGAGACAATGAATTTGGGAATATGGTTACAGACATGAAAAGTTTCAAATATATCAGCTATGAAATAGTCCCAGGGAAAGAAAGCAAAAAAATACAATTGGTGACATCTTAGGTACATCCATTTATCTATAAATTTATGTTTGAACAGTTGCATTTCATTCCTTACTTACAAAAAAAACTTGATATTGAGATCATTTTGTGTCAACAGGTACAAGTTAGTGTCTTCATCAAGGAATTTATTGAAAAGACACGTCAATATGTTCAGCATGTCCACTTGGCACTATGGCAGGATGAGAAGTTTAGAATATGCAGAGATACATTTCCTCATGGTACTATACTTTCAATTGTTGATTTTGCCGAGAACTACACTCTACAACCTCAAAATGAGATCCAAAGTCGGTATTATCACTCTGAGCAGGTTTCCTTAATGGTGCATATCACATATAGGCATGGCCCAAACAGTAGTGAAGAGCAAAGAGAAATTCTAAAGGAATATCACTTATACATGGGTGTGTGCAAGAAGTTGAGGTTCTCTTTTGGCGCGTTAGATGCAATACAAAACTGAAAAAACAGGCATCGATAAACTTGGACGCATATTTTGAGACACTTACACAATGAATCTTGCGATCAATAAAAAACAAGAAATGTAGGAAATTGAACGACCTTTCCAAATATATATTTTTTTTCTATTGAAAATGCTGTTAACTATCTAAAGTTAGATAAATTTTAACGAGAACTTTCTATTTTTTGGACAAATTATAAGGTATATGTTTTTGTGGGTGCAGCGTCTGAGTATCTAAATGATGGAATAAACTCACAAAAACTAGTATACATATAGAGAACATATAGGACTAGTGCACGAATATTTTTCCAATAATAAAAATAATATTTTTAATTTTTTTTTAATTATCTAAGAGATCAAACCTCGAAAACGGTACGTCAATTGTGGGTGCAGCATTTGAATGTCTTAATGCAATTATTTGGAAATGGGTTTTTTATAGCATGTAGAGGTTGGTGTTATTTAGTGCACCATACAATTTTTCTTTTTAAATGGTTGAGAAACGAAAGAGATATGGACGAAACACTACTAGTGTGTTTCTTGAGTTGAGGAGTGATGACGAAAGATAAATAAGAAAAAAATAGAAAAAATTATGTATTCTTGTTAAAATTTACATATTTAGAATCTGCAAAAAAAACCATATCTGTTTCTAAAATCTCATAAAAAATGGAGGTGTGCAGCATAATCAGACAAACCGCTAAACATGAGCATATTGAAAATTTGGATATAATGCTGAATTTGCCATGGTTTATCATACTCCAAGGCACAGGCATGTTGAATCCGAAGCAAAGTACAAAGAAGACACATAGGCATAGGAATTCCATGAAAACATGGGTGTAGGCTCGTCCTTATCCTTTGGAGGGAATAACTTTTTGAATTTAAAAACTACGTGAGTGCGATTTAGTTAAAGAAAAACGCGTGCGCGTTGTAAATGAACAAAATGCGTGCACGTTATATACAAACACATCGTGTGCGTGTTTTGTAAAAGAAAAATAGCGTTCATCATCAACATCATAATGCTCATCTTCATCATCATGATCATCATGTTCATCTTCATCATCATGATCATCATCGTCATCATCATTATCCTCATCACCATCATCATCATCATCATCACCATCACCATCGTCATCTTCATCATCCCCATCATCATCATCACAATCAACATCATGAACATCATCATCAACATGATCATCATCATCACCATCAACATCATGAACATCATCATCACCATCGTCATCATCATCACCATCAACATCATGAACATCATCATCACCATCGTCATCATCATCATCATCAACATCATCCTCATCATCATCATCCTCATCCTTTTCCTCATCATCATCATTATCATCATCATCATCATCATCATCATCTTCATCATCATCTTCATCCTCAACATCAACATCATAAACATCGTCATCACCATCGTCATCGTCATCATCATGATCTTCATCATCATCATCATCATCATCACCATGACCATTGATCATCGATCATCATCATCAACATTTCCATGTTCATCATCATCATCTTCATCATGTTCATCATCAACATCATCATCATCATCATCTTCATCTTCATCACCATCACCATCGTCATCATCATCACCTTCATCATCATCATCATCATCATCATCATCACCATGATCATCATCATCACCATCAACATCATGAACATGATCATCAGAATCGACGCTGTCATCATCAACATCATCATCACCATCGTCATCGTCATCATCATCATCATCATCATCATCACCTTCCTCATCATCATCATCATCATCATCATCATCATCATCATCTTCATCATCATCATCATCCTCGTCATCATCATCACCTTCATCATCATCATCATCCTCGTCATCATCATCACCTTCATCATCATCATCATCCTCGTCATCATCATCACCTTCATCATCATCATCATCCTCGTCATCATCATCACCTTCATCATCATCATCATCCTCGTCATCATCATCACCTTCATCATCATCATCATCCTCGTCATCATCATCACCTTCATCATCATCATCATCCTCGTCATCATCATCACCTTCATCATCATCATCATCCTCATCATCATCATCATCATCAACGTGATCATCATCATCACCATTAACATCGTGAACATCATCATCATCATCCTCATCATCATCACCATCAACATCATGAACATCATCATCATCATCATCAACATCAACATCGTGAACATCATCATCATCATCATCCTCATCATCATCACCATCAACATCATGAAGATGATCGTCATCATCCTCATCATCATCACCATCAACATCATGAACATCATCATCATTCATCATCATCATCATCATCATCACCATCAACATCATGAACATCATCATCATCATCCTCATCCCCATCATCATTATCACCTTCATCATCATCATCATCATCATCAACATCATCATCAACGTGAACATCCTCATCATCATCCTCATCATCATCACCATCATCATCATCATCATCATCATCATCATCACCATCATCATCATCCTCATCATCATCACCATCAGCATCATCACCATCATCATCATCGTCATCACCATCAACATCATCTTCCTCACCATCATCATCATCATCATCAACATCATCATCATCAGCATCATCATCCTCATCATCATCATCACCTTCATCATCATCATCATCATCATCATCAACATGATCATCATCATCACCATTAACATCGTGAACATCATCATCATCATCCTCATCATCATCACCTTCATCATCATCATCATCATCATCATCAACATGATCATCATCATCACCATTAACATCGTGAACATCATCATCATCATCCTCATCATCATCTTCATCACCATCAACATCATGAACATCATCATCATCAACATCACCACCATCAACCTCTTCTTCATCATCTTCATCTTCATCATCCTCATCATCATCCTCCTCATCCTCATCCTCATCATCACCTTCATCATCATCATCATCATCATCATCATCAACATGATCATCATTATCACCATCAACATCGTGAACATCATCATCATCATCCTCATCATCATCACCATCAACATCATCACCGTCATCATCATCATCATCATCATCATCACCATCAACATCATCTTCATCATCTTCTTCTTCATCTTCATCATCATCATCTCCTTCATCATCATCATCAACATTGACATTGTGAACATCATCATCACCATCCTCATCATCATCATCCTCATCATCATCACCATCAACATCATCACCATCATCATCATCATCATCATCATCATCACCATCAACATCATCATCATCATCTTCGTCCTCACCTTCATCATCATCATCACCTTCATCATCATCATCATCAACAACAACATGATCATCATCATCACCATCCTCATCATCATCCCCATCATCATCACCATCAACATCATCAGCATCATCATCATCATCATCATCACCATCAACATCACCTTCATCATCTTC
>LPNX010433278.1:82500-84362 GCA_001517045.1 Pseudotsuga menziesii
TGATAATTCCCTTTAAACAATGGCATTTTGTAGGGAAAAGCATGCAACATATTTAAGAAATTAGTAATTAAGGAAATAGGAAAGCCTTAGCCATGCACCCACCTCATTAATTATAGTTAACAGTATCGCGTGCACGATTTGCCTTTATATACCCCGTGCGCATTTTTTTACTGTAAAAAAAAACACAGAATTGTCTTTGTCCGAGAGCAACTCCAATTAGTGCGCATTTTTTTTTCAACAGCACGAGTTTGTCCATAATACTCACAATCTACACATTCTACAGCATTCTCTTTGTTATGCAGGTGTAGCATTGAAGACATCTTTCATGGTTGAGGAGCACACATGATAAGATATCAAGATTCAATGTCATTTCATGGTGATGGTGGATATAACTTTCATTTGCTTATTATTCAAGAGAAGCAAAGGTAAATTTTCCCATTCATTATTGTTTTGATGGGAAACAATTGAGAAGGAAGATTGAAACACATTGACGAATCAATAGTTATAAAGCAAGTTAAAGGTTTGGAAGCTTGTAACTGAAATGCAACAAAAACAAACTATATTGACATTGATCATTGTGGTGATGGGGAATGTATGTAACCGAGGAAGAAAATCAGCAAGGAAGAAGAGACCTCAAGAAGTCATCGAAGAAGAGAAAGAAAAGAAAATAATAGACATGATGAATCAGATGCTTTCTTTGGAAACTAATCCAAATCCAATTATAGAGGATACAGTGGTTCATCCTATTAATCCAGTACAAGAAAAAAGGAAGCATTCACTAGAGGGACCTTCAATTTCCACAATAGTTGTTAAACAAGAACCCCATGGAAGTATTCAAGAAGCAAAACGTAGGTGCTCATTAGGGGATGTTTCAAATCCCACATCAAGTCAAAGTGATAAGTTACCATCTCAAGACGAAGCTCATGAAGAGGTAGTGTACATGGAGCCTACTGTTGAAGAGGCGTTGGACATGGAGCCTACTGTTGAAGAAGAAAACATTAACCGGACCATCGATGAGGACGTTGGACTTCCACCATCCAACTACCAAAAAGACAATGAAGGACAGCAAGTTGCTACTGAAACGCTAGAGCATATTGTTGATGCACTAGAAGATAGAAATCCAACCCCCTTACCTCCATTAGAAAGCACATGTCAAAGAACTTTGAAGTGTATACAAGTTGATGAAGGACTCCTCAATTCCATGGAAGGTACGCTCTCTAAACGTAGTATTGCTTATCAAACTCAATAGATACTAAATAAATATTTTGAGGAGAAATGTGATGGAGATAAATGTAGATTATTTTTATCATTGTTAAAATCTAGGACCGTGAATATTGTTAGGAAATCGTTAGGGGTAAACATGATAAAGCCTTCTGGACCAAGTTCTCATATAGTTAAAATCTTAGTAGATGCCTTTGGTAAAATTGGTAAGAACACATGGTCAAAGGACTGCAATGCGACTCGTCATGTGTTGTCACAAGCAATTGTAAATAAGAACACCAGGGTCCTTCGTTTACTCAAGCCTCACCTTCATCACCTTCATCATCATCATCATCATCATCATCATCCTCACCTTCATCATCATCATCACCATCAACATCATGAACATCATCCTCATCATCCTCATCATCATCCCCACCTTCATCATCATCATCACCATCAACATCATCTACATCATCCTCATCATCATCCTCACCATCAACATCATGAACATCATCATCATCACCATCAACATCATGAACATCATCATCATCATCCTCACGATCACCATCAACATCATCACCATCAACATCATGAACATCATCATCATCATTCTCATCATCATCCTCACCATCAACATCATGAACATCATCATCATTCAT
>LPNX010433278.1:85415-134027 GCA_001517045.1 Pseudotsuga menziesii
CAACATGTTTATGAGATGAATGGAATTTATCTTTTGTCACGTGTTGGATGTGGAGAAATTATCGGCTTCAAATTGGAAGTGAGAATCAATACTTGAAGCATTTTACACCCTTTTTATATGCCAATATTGAAAGTGTTGAGTTTACGTTGGTGTCTGTACCACTATCTTAGTTCCCTATGATTTATTATTGATTTTTGGCCACATGAGACGTTGGTCATTTCTTTTTCTTTAAAGCAAACATATCTTGATAATTGATTTTGGGTCACATGAGACCTTGGCCATTTTGGTCATTTCTATGAATCTGACATGTCTTGCAGTGATACTTGTTCGACGACCATTCGCTCCTATACTAGTTGGATTGGGTCTATGGGAGGGTTTAGGTTTAGCTACTAGTATGAAATTGATGAAGGGTTCTTGTTCTATCACATGGAATAACTTGATTATGTTGGTGTCATGTTTAGCTTGATTATGCAACTATCATGTTTTGGTGTATTTGTTGTACCAATTGGAGAAGTCCACATATCGATGCTCAGGCCTTCGATCGACGAACCGTCGATTCCTTTGGATTCGTGACATGGGATTTTAGCTAGGGGGGGGCCTCTCCCTCCTGTCCATTTCCCGGTGACCTCCATCTACGGTGGTTTCTGAAGCTAGGGTTTTGCTCAGTAGGGACAATGCAGTCACGCGAATGAGAGCCAAAGCTGGAAAGCCACGGATGGTGGGGATGCAGTTGGCATTGCCATATTTCCCATGCCCAAACACACTATCAGGAGTTGACAGAATTCAAAATTTCCGCTCCGTGAGGTTTTTTGCGCACCGGGCCCAAGTCCACCAGATGTCCCTGAACGGTATCTGGAGGTGACCTACAACTCGCCATAGATTGATGCTCGGGCCTCCGATAGACGAACCGTCGATTCCGTTGGATTCGTGACGTGGGATTTTAGCTAAGGGGGGGGGGCTCTCCCTCCTGTCCATTGCCCGATGACCTCTGTCTACGGTGGTTTCTGAAGCTATTGTTTCACTTAGTAGGGGACAATGCAGTCACGCGAACGAGGGACAAAGCTGGAAAGCCATGGATGGTGGGGATGCGGTTGGCATTTCCATATTTCCCATGCCCAAACACACTAGAAGGAGTTGAAAGAATTCAAAATTGTTGCTTCGTGAGGTTTTTTGCGCATTGGGCCCAAGTCCACCAGGTGTCCCTGAACGGTATCTGGAGGTGACCTGCAACTCGCCATAGATCGATGCTCGGGCCTCTGATCGATGAACCGTCGATTTCATTGGATTCATGACATGGGATGTTATCTAGGGGGGGACTCTCCCTCCTGTCCATTTCCCGGTGACCTCCGTCTACGGTGGTTTCTGAAGCTAGGTTTTCACTCAGTAGGGGACAATGTAGTCACGCCAATGAGGGACAAAGCTGGAAAGCCATGGATGGTGGGGATGTGGTTGGCATTGCCATATTTCCCATGCCCAAACACACTAGCAGGAGTTGAAAGAATTCAAAATTTTTGCTTCGTGACGTTTTTTGCACATCGGGCCCAAGTCCACCAGGTGTCCCTGAACGGTATCTGGAGGTGATCTGCAACTCGCCATAGATCGATGCTCGGGCCTCTGATCGATGAACCGTCGATTTCGTTGGATTCATGACATGGGATTTTATCTAGGGGGGGAATCTCCCTCTTGTCCATTGCCCGGTGACCTCCGTCTACGATGGTTTCTGAAGCTAGGGTTTCACTCAGTAGGGGACAATGTAGTCACGCCAATGAGGGCCAAAGCTGGAAAGCCACGAATGGTGGGGATGTGGTTGGAATTTCCATATTTCCCATGCCCAAACACACTAGCAGGAGTTGACAGAATTCAAAATTGCCGCTCCGTGAGGTTTTTTGTGCACCGGGCCCAAGTCCACCAGGTGTCCCTGAACGGTATCTGGAGGTGACCTGCAACTCACCATAGATCGACGCTCGTGCCTCCGATCGATGAACCATCGATTCCGTTGGATTCTTGACATGGGATTTTAGCTAGGGGAGGGCCTCTCCCTCTCGTCCATTGCCTGGTGACCTCCGTCTATGGTGGTTTTTGAAGCTAGGGTTTCGCTCAGTAGGGGACAATGCAGCCATGCCAACGAGGGCCAAAGCTGGAAAGCCACAGATGGTGGGGGTGTGGTTGGCATTGCCATATTTCCCATACTTGAACACACTAGCAAGAGTTGACAGAATTCAAAATTGCCGCTCTGTGAGGTTTTTTGCGCACTGGGCCCAAGTCCACCAGGTGTCCCTGAACGGTATTTGGAGGTGACGTGCAACTCGCCATAGATCGATGCTCGAGCCTCCGATCGACAAACTGTCTATTTCGTTGGATTCGTGACATGGGATTTTAGCTAGGGGGGGTGCTCTCCCTCCTGTCCATTTCCCGATTCCCTCCGTCTACAGTGGTTTCTGAAGCTAGGGTTTCGCTCAGTAAGGGACAATGCAGTCACGCCAACGAGGGCCAAATATGGACAATGCATTTCATGCCAACGAAGGCCAAACTTGGAAAACCCTATCCCTAAATAGGGTTTATTGTTTAACATGCATGTCCCATTACCATAACCCTACCAAGGAAACCCTACTCCTAACCCTAATCTTATCTTACTGTCACAACTCAATTCAGAATCAATCTAATCTCGAACTGAACTTTTTCAAATCTGATGGACTTATGCTTTAGATCATGTTGATTCAAAAAGTTGGTTTTCAGTCTTTGGATTCTATTGTAGTTCATTTAATGCTGAGTGATTAGTCATTGGGTGCATGAGGTTTGTTGAATAGTGTTGTTGGTTGTTGATGAAATGTAAAGCATGTATTGCACTTAGTTTTATTAAATTACACGAGCAAGAACTTTGACTTTAGTGTGCATGTATTGAGATCATTGAAACCTTTAAATATAATAGTTTTTTCTTTTGACATAGTGCATTCATAAGTAATAGATAATCCTCACAAATCAATACAATAGATTGACACAAGAACATGTGGAAACCAAAGAACAAATTCAAAGTGAAATGTATATTGCCTCCTAACAAAGCTTTTTCCTATAGACACATGATTATGATTGGAATGTTTTCTGGATTATCAAGAATGGGAGTGAATGTACATTTTTGTCATTACGTATTTTATTGTAATTGTGGATTGTTCTCAAATTTATAACTGATATCTCCATACAATCGTAAAATCTATAAAAAACAGGGAACATTACACATAGAAACATTCTTCGCCACACATGTATAATCACACTTAAAATACTGAACCATGAATATCTCAAGAGCCTTGATATGAAATATTTTTTATACCATGAAAGTTATAATACAAAAATATAAGGCCTAGATCTATGGCCTGTCAATGTACATGTATCAAAAACATATTTGATGTACATGTGCAAACAAAAGTACATTTATCCTGGACCGTGCCCCTATACTCTAACTCCGGACTGTACATAAAAATACATATTTGTCCTGGACTAACACATCAAAATTCTAACTTTCTCTTGTTTTTCCCGGACCCTGATGCTCTTCGGCTCTGTCTACGACCACTGTGCATCTCTGGCGACTGCAAATCAATGAAAATATTTCTTGATTAGGTAACTGAGCTAGTACTGTCCATGTCAATAACAAAGTTTGAAAATTTAAAATATGACTCAATTGTAAATAAAACAAAGACTCATTGCATCCATCGGGGGTATAGGTGCCTATGGTGTCGAGGGTGTAGGTGCCTCTGGTGTACTCGACCTTGCAGCAAGCCTCGTTGCCATGCTTCTCTGCGAATAAAAAAAAATATGACAATTATCTCAAGAATTATCAACATGTACCTGAATGAGAAAGTACTAATCTATTATGTAAAAAATGAACATCTCACTGAAAAAACCATTTCTAGGAGATGAGGCTGGTGCTCTTCAGTAGTAAGAGGAGCCGTAGGTTGAACATCAACCTCAGTTGCATGCACTAATGGACCAGGGCATGGCTACATTCACCAAATGATTAAATAGTTAGACATCGTGCATGTCCAGAAACAATACAAATGAAATGTAAAATTACAAATATTCAAGTAGATGTACCTCACTGTGACTTATCCCTATTGTAGATGCGGCATTGACAGCGGCATCAACAATCCCACTAAGGTCTGGCATGGATGACTCTACATGCTGATGTTGTAAACATGCGAAAATAACATTAAGAAAAAACACTTGTGAAGTGAATACATAGCTAACCAACAACTGCCATTGGAAGTGTGTACATTACCGTGGGATGAGTAGGTTGATCCTCATGCACAGCCGCTCTGTTCAAGGAAGAGGGACCTCGTCTGGTATAAACAACCCCCTTATCTATGTTTGGACTACTGGGAGATCTATACCAAAGAGGTGGTGCAGGGATCTGTGATGACGCCTGCATTCATAAAGTGTTACCATAGTTATACATGGATTTGAATGGATGGAATAATATGTACTGGAAAAATAACATGTTGTAATATACTTACCCCTTCCTGGGACATATCTCCACCACGGGAGTGACCGCTTCCATCAATTTGGTGCTCCTCTTCAGATGCGTCTAGCATCTACAAGTTTAAAAATTATATTTACATTAGCGATCTCTATAAAGGAGTGTACAGTAAGAAATTTAAATAATTCGAACAAGATTCAATCATAACCCATGTACTTACATTCTTTAATTAGTCGTAAATTCCACCTTGGACTATGTCGTTGATATCAATGTCTTCAGCATCATGTTCCAAGTGGGCTTGCTGCAACGTCAAAAATTGTAAATATTAGACATTTTAATAAATTAATCAAGACTAACACATGCATTAACAAAATTATACATGTAATAACAAAATGAAAAGTGTTTAAATATTACCTCAATTGTGGTTCTCTGGGTCTCGGGTACAACCACACCAGGTATAGTACCACCCTCGTGAGAGGCATCAAACTCCTGCAAGAGTAAATATTGCATATATATTACGAATCTTTTAATATGTTAGATATAGTATGGAACAATTAAAAATTGAGTTCAATAACAGAGTTTTAAAACAAAGTCCTTACCTGACCACCAGTCATCGTACTCGAACCATGTCTTGGTCCAGGACCATAACAGGGTCCCCCACACAATGTGCAGATGTGCGGCTCTCTCTGAGGCACATCTGATGTCAGTCTATCCTCACCAACATATGTCCCTCCACCACCAGAAGCTGGTGGTTGTACACCAGCAGAGGAAGAGGGCGCTCTCTGGTCAATATTGGCCGTATGTCGAGAGACCATCTCAGCTAGAGTAAAAAATGCATCCTGTGTCTGGGAAACCATGTCATGTGCAGGAGGGATGTCTGGCCTCGGTAGCTGGGCACGGGGTGTAGGTATCTGTGGATTGGCATCTCTATGCCTAGCATGGGGTCGATGTTGGGGCATTCCCCTACCAACTCCCTGGAAGCCCAACATGTCAAAATAGTTGACATGTTTCCCCATCACAAACTCTGCATACAATTTTCGGAGGAAGTACATCGGTACTTCCCTATTGTTGTGAGGGGGGATGTCAAAAACCATGTACCACCTATCCATCCAGTTGCCTCTGATGGGTGGAAAAGTGCACCACTCAATAAAAATATGTGGCCTACTGATCTCCGGGATGTCATCCTTCCCAGGCAGTCTAAACAATGAATAGATGGCTTGTTTTGTTATTTTCAGCTTTTTTACCTCATTGTAACTCAAGCCATCAGCATATTGTTTCCTTTTTCTCTCCCTGTAAGATGCGATGCTATACAATGCATCATTCGATCTTGCGATCGTATCAACAATAGATAACAATGAATCTGACAGGGAGTGGCGAAGCTCATCTCCACCCCTCCAAGCTGAACCTATCTCTCTCAAATGGCCGATGAACCTCAGTATCTCTACCGTTGTTGCGATCCATAGTAGCCACTGCAATCATAAATACAAATAAAATATCATTAGAAATATAAATACATGATATAATGACATATATAAGAGCTGAAAACTGTATAACTATTGACATATAAACTAAATCTATCATGTAAATTTAAAGATTGATCTTGAATTTTACATAAAAGAATAGGCGGCATAAGCTATTTAGAGTGTTAGTCTATTCATAAGCTATTTATTGTTAATGAGAGGGGATATTGTTGAATGAAGTTGGTAATCAATTTCTAAGCCATTTATTAATAATGAAGATTATTATCATTTTGATGAGGGTGATATTCAACCCCAAGATTTACATGGAAAGGTTGTTGGAGCTTTTTAACTCAACACGGATAATGCCTCAGTGCTGTTTTGATTTGAATTTTTGTTTGAATAATGTATCACTGCTTGAACATAGATTTTAATGGCAATTCTTCACATAACATGCTCATAAATTATAGCAAGGAAATAACATTAACAATGATTTAAATGGCTAATAAACAGACACCCAAAAACATAGTAAGAAGGTGCTTTTTACATGCCTGTAGCAACCCGTACTTGACAGATCTGGAAATGAACGTTGAGATACCCAAGTAATGTGGCCATACAATGTGAAAGCAGTGAGAAAATCTTAGAATGGCTGAGTTCTAAAATGTCCTGTAGATGACTATTGGGAAAACTTCATCTTTTACTTAAATATTCAGATCTAAAATGAGAGTTAAATATTCAGATCTAAAATTGCGTAGATTCATAGCCTATCTGAAAATTGAATGTGCATAGCCTAGATTCTTAAGATAGGGGAGGGTAAATGAAGTGAATGTGTACTTTAGGAAAGAAAGGGGTCTTTTAAAATTAACTATCATAGTAACTGAGTGTGATAGGTCTACCATTAACTTTTGGGAGCTAGGGTTTAACATTTTTCTTCTACTTGTGTACCTTATAATGAAATGCTACCACGGATCACCTATCCTTGCACCTCTTTTTTACAATCCCATTTTACTTTATTTTTCATTTATTTGCATTTCTTAACCTTTTCATTGACTTAGTCCCTTTACTTTAGATTTGGATTGGATAACATGGGACATAGGAAACCTAGCTTTTTGCAAGGGGAAATTTAATTCAACAACATAGACCTTAGAGTACTAGAATATTTTAACTTTATTGAGGGGTTCATACATGGGAATAACTATGAGACATTAGATAGTTATAGTGAGTTACAAAGGGGAACATGAAGGGGATGGATGAACTAGATAGTGAAATGAAAAGTGGTTAGGAAAAATGGTATGTGACGGGTTAAAACACTCAATTCACTAGGGTACAACTTAACGTTCAAAATGACACACTCGTAAGGCATAATGATGATAACACTAGGGTTAGACCAAGTAATGATTAAGAACTTTAAGTGTTATGAGTCATTTTATAAGCATAAAAGTAACATCCCATGAAATCACATCGTCATATAAGCAAGCATTCTAAGTGTTAAAGAGGGTAAGAGATATCACAACACTAGCGCATCTCACACTATCTTTGCTAGGCACATCCAAGGCACATAGAACATATGAATATGGGGAAAGGATATTTGACGAATGAACTATGAAGAAGCCATAGATCTCATCTCAAGAACAATTGATCAATACATCACCCCTTTTTGAAAAAGTAGTAACACTGTATATATTTTGAAATTTTATTTGTGATAGTATTGACAATAATGTGGGTGCTAATACAAGACTAATAGGATCCAATGTAAACAAGGTGATTATTAGACACCCTAATGCCACTTATTTAGTTCTTGGTGTTTAGATTGGGAATCAAGGTGTTCACAAGGTTTGCAGCCATGCTTCTCATGGCAAGCACCTCCAACTTGCATTCAATTAGTGGTTGGTGCACTGGATTTTAGAGTTTTATAGGGATGTAGAATTACAGTAAGTTTATTATTACAAGTCCATTCTTTAAAATCAACATTTATCTATTTGGATTAATGTTATTTGTATATTAATAATCAATTTTTCTATTCATGTATGATATTTTACTTGCTTGCAATTCTCATATTGCATTATAGAATTTTGAACCAAGATAATTCTTGTAATTATGCCTTCTTCATGTTCCATCCTCGTCTTTCAAAAACAAAATTGAATATAACCTATCGGCTATATTCAACAATTATTATATTTTCATCTTCAATTCCAAGAGTTTGAGGGAGATTATTTTTGTAAGGATCCGTAGATATAGGTTCACTTACAAGGTCAAGTTAAATGAAAAGACTTATCTTTCTTCTAAGAGTTAGTCTTGACAACTTGTCTGGTAATACATTAGAAAGTCTTTTAGAACTAGAAAGTTTACAACATGTACTCTGCAAAGTTCATAAGTGTTTCTTCAAGACTTTCTCACTTGACAATAATAATAATGATGGAGGATATAGGCCTAAATGTCCTTTGAACTCTATTAGAATCCCCTCACCATGAATGCAATCAATTTTTTTTCAATCCACTTTGTTTTAATTGGATGTGGGTCAATGACCTTAATCTAGAATTTTAAATTACTTTGAATAACAAAATATGATAGCTATTTTAAGGTTTTTAAAGATTCTTTTAGAAATGAAGTAGCTACAAATGATTCAACATAGAGAGGACTGACGTAGCATTCTTTTAGTGCAATTGTTTTACCTCCTAATCATACTACAAAATTATTGTAGACAAGGCAAATAAATTGATGTAGAAAATGAAAAAAACATGAAAAAAATTGAAGAAAATACCTCACAAAGGGAAGGTTAATCCAAAGGTGGTGATGGAGGGCTCAAGCACACCCAAAATCGTGTATTGACAGTCGAGGTTTTGTCTTCGTTCCTCCAATAGCCACGTCGAAAATGAGAAAAAGACGGCCTCGGCTGGTTTAAAATAAAAAATAGGTTTTAAGAATCGTGCCTCTGTTTTAGCAAAGGAAATCGCGCACATGATTTCCTTTGCTAAAACGGAGGCACGATTTTGTTTACTAGACTAGTTGGCATGACCATTGCCAGCCTTGGGACTAGGCTTGGCAGGTTCGGTGTTGCTTGGGTTGATTTCGTTTTTTTGGATCAAGAGTGAATGACTTCACTCCACCATTGCATCTAAAGGGTCCATCAACTTCTTGCACACACCCACATAAGTGATGATAGGTGCCATGACTTCCACTATGTACGCCATTGCTTCATCATGTTCTATGATCATTTGAAGGGTAGGGACATACAGATGGATCAACACTAGATTTGGTCTGATGGATGTGCTGGTCAGTTCAAAAATGCACGCATATTTCAATGGTTGTGTTCATTGCATAAAAACTACAAAGTTCCACATATGTGGAACTATTTTGAGACTGGGCATGGTAAAGGAGAGCATGATGGAGCCGGAGCATGTGTCAAAATAGCCCTACGAAGAGAGGAATTGAAATTATCTACAATATCTACTATTCAAAATGCTCAATCTATAGTCAGGTGGTGCACGTCAGTAATGGGAGAGGAATCAGCTATGCAAGCAGAATCCACAAGAAAGGGACACGTGGAGATATTTTTTGGGGAGGTGGTAGACATAGATCGTTCACATGCATGGGAATGCAAGACTATTCCTAGGACTTGTGGCTTTCATTCGGTTCGAAGCTCTGATAACCCAGTATTTGAAATTTGGACCAGAAAACTCGCTTTTTTTGCCCGCCTTGCTGTGATGGTGACTGGGATGTGTGTGAATCATTGGATTGGGTTGATGGATGGGATTGCATATCAATTCCACTTTATCAGCGTACAATTGTTGAGTTAACTCCGTTGGAAGAAGACCAATCGTCTATTTCTATAGATTTTGATCATGTATCAGACCTTGTACAACCTGGTATGATGCATTTCCTTAACATTTTTTTGTAAAATTTACGTAGTTTTGAAACTCACATTAATGGCCTTGTATCACATGAAAAATATTTGATCATATACCTACAATCATACTATGCAAGACACATATATGCAATGGTTGCCTCAAAAGATAGTGAATGGGGTGGTGATTACTGGTTGGCACGTTGTATAGAGGGAAAGCAAACACTCATTATGTCCATGAATGATGATGAAAACAACCACTTCCCCATCGGGTCTATGGTTGTTAAAGGTGAATATATTACACATGACAACAATGCAAGAAAGAAGGGTGGATATGTTTACAGGGATTACAAACCAGGTGCAAGTGTGTATCACTTTACCAACTTAATCATTGGTACAAACCTCCAGGTACGAACAATGCCTAGTCGAAATTCATCGAAGGTACGCTACTTCTTACCAGATACATAGCACGAGAGACTAATGGAGACCATCATTATAAGAGATGATCCGGAGGC
This sequence comes from Pseudotsuga menziesii, assembly GCA_001517045.1. Lineage (NCBI taxonomy): Eukaryota > Viridiplantae > Streptophyta > Pinopsida > Pinales > Pinaceae > Pseudotsuga > Pseudotsuga menziesii. The sequence goes on from LPNX010433278.1 coordinate 95,700, forward strand.
CTTGGTTGTATGAAATTAGGTGGGATATAGCACAATGAGGTATGTATCATAATTATAGTTTTCCCAAATTACGTATGGATCTAGCACAAAGAGGGAAATTCTCTTGTATGTCAAGTTAATGAACATGCCAAATTTTACGTATGATCAATAAACCATATATATCAATATTGTCAATGTTTTCAGCCGATATATACAACTAGGATGATGGAAACAAGATGCCGAAATGATAAACCTACCTAGGAAACCCTAATCCTAACCCTAATCTTATCTTACTGTCACGACTCAATTCAGAATCACTCTAATGTCGAACTCAACTTGACATTTGTGTTTGCAAGTATATGATACCTAGTACGTTGTTATGATGCAAGTGCAAAGTAACATCAAAATGTGATATACCTTGGGTATTTATTAGTTGGTTTCAATGCAATACATTGTATTATGGTTTAAATTTGGTGATTTACATCCCATATTGCCTCCTAACAAAGCTTTTTCCTATAGACACATGATTTTGATTGGAATGTTTTCTGGATTTTCAAGAATGGGAGTGAATGTCATGCAATATTGAATTACAATGATGGAAACATAATTGGGATTTAGTGGACACATTTAATATTACATGAACCTAATTTATTTGATGTGATCCATTGATTTGGATCATTTTGGTTTTCTAACAAGGCTAGAGTTCAATGTAAGCAATTTCTTATTGTAATTAAATACTAAATTATAATATGTAATAATAAGTTCTATGCATTTTTCAAGGGTTCCCCTATAACACATGCCTAAACATGCTTGCATGACCCACCGGAAGCCATTTTTTATGCATGGTTTCCATTCTATGCCCCGAGTAGGGATTCGACAGGTGTCCCTGAAAACCTGTAGGAGGTGGAATTCAACGTGCCATAGAATCATGACCGTTGCTTAGATCGATGAACCGTCAGCTCCGTTGGATTCAGGAAATCAGGATAGTGCTAGGGTGGCCCTCTAATTTGGTTCCATGGAGAAGAGACCATTATTTTGGTCAATTTCAAAAACTAGGGTTTTGCTCAGTATGTGAACATAAAATATTTCCACATAGGGGTCAAATTCGCATATTGCTCAACCGTGAAGGTGTGGCTAGTGTTCCCACATAAAAAATGCATAAACACACTTGCACGACCGACTAGAAGCCCTTTTTTATGCATGGTTTCCATTCTATGCCCCAGGTAGGGATTCGACAGGTGTCTCTGAAAGCCTGTAGGAGGTGGGATTCAACATGCCACAGAATCATGACTGTTGCTCAAATCGACAAACCATCAACTCCGTTGGATTCAAGACATCGGGATAGTGCTAGGGTGGCCCTCTAATATAGTTCCATGGAGAAGAGACCATTATTTTGTTCAATTTTGGAAACTAGGGTTTTGCTCAGTATGTGAACGTGAAATTTTTGCACATAGGGGTCAAATTTGCATATTGCTCAACCATGAAGGTGTGGCTAGCATTCCCACATAACACATGCCTAAACACACTTGCACGACCCACCAAATGCCCTTTTTTATACACAGTTTCCATTCTATGCCCCAGGTAGGGATTCGACAGGTGTCCGTGAAATCCTGGAGGAGGTGGGATTCAACGTGCCACAGAATCATAACCATTCCTCGGATCGATGAACCATCAACTCCGTTGGATTCAAGACATTGGGATAGTGCTAGGGTGGTCCTCTAATCTGGTTCCATGGAGAAGAGACCATTATTTTGGTCAATTTTGGAAACTAGGGTTTTGCTCACTATGTGAACGTGAAATTTTTGCACATAGGGGTCAAATTCGCATATTGCTCGACCGTGAAGGTGTGGCTAGCGTTCCCACATAAAACATGCCTAAACACACTTGTACGACCCACAGGAAGCACTTTTTGATACACGGTTTCCATTCTATGCCCCGGGTAGGGATTCAACAGGTGTCCCTGAAAGCCTGTAGGAGGTGGGATTCAACATGCCACAGAATCATGACCGTTGCTCAGATAGACGAACCGTCAACTCCGTTGGATTCAATACATCAGGATAGTGCTAGGGTGGCCCTCTAATATGGTTCCATGGAGAAGAGACCATTATTTTGGTCAATTTTGGAAACTAGGGTTTTGCTAAGTATGTGAACGTGAAATTTTTGCACATAGGTGTCAAATTCGCATATTGCTCGACCGTGAAGGTGTGGCTAGTGTTCCCACATAACACATGCCTAAACACACTTGCATGACCCATGGGAATCCCTTTTTGATACACGGTTTCCATTCTATGCCCCGGGTAGGGATTCGACAGGTGTCCCTGAAAGCCTGTAGGAGGTGGGATTCAACATGCCACAGAATCATGACCGTTTCTTGGATTGACGAACCGTTAGCTCTGTTGGATTTAGGACATTGGTATAGTGCTAGGGTGGCCCTCTAATTTGGTTCGATGGATAAGAGACCATTATTTTGGTCAATTTTGGAAACTAGGGCTTTGCTCAGTATGTGAACGTGAAATTTTTGCACATAGGGGTCAAATTCGCATATTGCTCGACCGTGAAGGTGTGGGTAGAATTCCCACATAACACATGCCTAAAAAATCTTGCACGACCCACCGGAATCCCTTTTTGATACACGGTTTCCATTCTATGCCCCGGGTAGGGATTCAACAGGTGTCCTTGAAAGCCTGTAGGAGGTGGGATTCAACATGCCACAGAATCATGATTGTTTCTCGGATCGACAAACCGCAAGCTCCGTTGGATTCAAGACATCGAGATAGTGCTAGGGTGGCCCTCTAATCTGGTTCCATGGAGAAGAGACCATTATTTTGGTCAATTTTGGAAACTAGGGTTTTGCTCAGTATGTGAACGTGAAATTTTTGCACATAGGGGTCAAATTCGCATATTTCTTGACCGTGAAGGTGTGGCTAGTGTTCCCACATAACACATGCTTAAACATGCTTGTATGACCCACAGGAAGCCCTTTTTGATACACGGTTTCCATTCTATGCCCTAGGTAGGGATTCAACAGGTGTCCATGAAAGCCTGTAGGAGGTGGGATTCAACATGCCACAGAATCATGACCGTTGCTCAGATCGATGAACCGTCAACTCCGTTGGATTCAAGACATTGGGATCATGCTAGGGTGGCCCTCTAATTTGGTTCGATGGAGAAGATACCATTATTTTGGTCAATTTTGGAAACTAGGGTTTTGCTCAGTAAGTGAATGTGAAATTTTTGCGCATAGGGGTCAAATTCACATATTACTCGACCGTGAAGATGTGGCTAGCGTTCCCACATAATACATGCCTAAACAAGCTTGCACAAAGCACTGGAAGTACTTTTTGATGCATGGTTTCCATTATATGCCCTGGGTAGGGATTCAACAGGTGTCTGTGAAATTCTGGAGGAGGTGGGATTCAACGTGCCATAGAATCATGACCATTGATCGAATCGACAAACTGTTAGCTCTGTTGGATTTCAGAAATCGAGATAGTGCTAGGGTGGCCCTCTAATTTTCTTCCATGGAGAAGAGACCATTATTTTGGTCAATTTTGGAAACTAGGGTTTTGCTCAGTAAGTGAATGTCCAATTTCTTCACATATGGGTCGGATTTGCAAATTCATTGACCATGAATGTGTGGCTAGAGTTCCCACATGGAACCTACCTAAAAACGCTTGCACGACCCACTGAAATCCCTTTTTGATGCACAGTTTCCACTCTATGCCCCGGTTAGGGATTCAATGGGTGTCCCTAAAACCCTGTGGGAGGTGGGATTCAACGTTCTATAAATTGATGACCGTTGCTCAGATCGTTGAACCGTCAGCTCTGTTGGATTCAGTACATTGCCATAGTGCTAGAGTGGCCCTCTACTCTGGGTCCATGGATAAGCGATCATTTTTTTTTGTCAATTTTGGAAACTAGGGTTTTGCTCAGTAAGTGAATCTAAAATTTTTCCACATAAAGGTCAGCTTGAAGGCGATTGTAGATATTCCCCTCATATAAGAGATGTGGGCATTTGTACGATGAAATGCAGGAGGAGACAATGCCATTAAGTCAGTAACCATGTAATGGAACATGTTTATGTTTAGAAACAAGTGGCCATTCTATTACGCCATTATTACAAAATATATATATCTTCACGCTACGAATGCTTCGAAAATGCCATGTACATTAATCACACATAACTTTCATCTCTTTCAAAGTTGTTACTTGAGGCCATTCATCAAAGGCCATGTACATTAACAAAATGATAAAATAATGTGCAGGACATACATAATGTGCAGGATATAGTCAGAACTGTTATTTTGAATCAACCTTATAATACTCGGATACTTTTAGGTTTGATGTGTATCCCATGTACTCGTTAGATGAAAGACATCATGCCAAAAAATAATTTTATTTACGTAGACCACACTGGTGCATCATTTAAGTGTGTCAACTTCGTGCATCCTTTAAACGTTTGTTAGGTTGTTATGTGGGTAAGGTGCTTTTGTATTCCACCAAGTTGTATCATTTGCTTAGCTGTGACGGGTGCTTAAATGTGTATTAGACCTATGTTCCATCTTTTGGAAATCAATTTGACATTGTTAATATAACATTGTATATGCAATTGGATTGTGGTAAAAAACAATTAAAATGTACATTTTTGTCATTAAGTAATTTATTGTAATTGTGCATTGTTCTCAAATTTATAACTGATATCTCCATACAATCGTAAAATCTATAAAAAATTGGGAACATTACACATAGAAACATTCTTCACCACACATTTATAATCACACTTAAAATACTGAACCATGAATATCTCAAGATCCTTGATATGAAATATTTTTTATACCATGAAATTTATAATACAAAAATATAAGGCCTAGATAGATCGCCTGTCAATGTACATGTATCAAAAACATATTTGATGTACATGTGCAAACAAAAGTACATCTGTCCTGGACCGCGCCCCTATACTCTAACTCCGGACTGTACATAAAAATACATATTTGTCCTGGACTAACACATCAAAATTCTAACTTTCTCTTGTTTTTCCCGGACCCTGATGCTCTTTGGCTCCGTCTACGACCACTATGCATCTCTGGGGACTGCAAATCAATGACAATATTTCTTGATTAGGTAACTGATCTAGTACTGTCCATCAATAACAAAGTTTGAAAATTTAAAATATGACTCAATTGTAAATAAAACAAAGACTCACTGCATCCGTCGGGGGTATAGGTGCATGTGGTGTTGAGGGTGTAGGTGCCTCTGCTGTACTCAACCTTGTATTGAGCCTTATTTCCACGCTTCTCTGCGAATAAAAAAAAATATGTCAATTATCTCAAGAATTATCAACATGTACATGAATGAGAAAGTATTAATCAATTATGTAAAAAATGAACATTTCACCAGAAAAACCATTTCTAGGGGATGAGGCTGGTGCTCTTTAGTAGTAAGAGGAGCCGTAGGTTGAACATCAACCTCAGTTGCATGCACTAATGGACCAGGGCATGGCTACATTCACCAAATGATTAAATAGTTAGACATCGTGCATGTCCAGAAACAATACAAATGAAATGTACAATTACAAATATTCAAGTAGATGTACCTCACTGTGACTTATCCCTATTGTAGATGTGACATTGACAGTGTCATCAACAATCCCACTAAGGTCTGGCATGGATGAATCTACATCCTGATGCTGTAAACATGCGAAAATAACATTAAGAAAAAACACTTGTGAAGTGAATACATAGCTAACCAACAACTGCCATTGGAAGTGTGTACATTACCATGGGATGAGTAGGTTGATCCTCATGCACAGCCGCTATGTTCAGGGAAGAGGGACCTCGTCTGGTGTAAACAACCCCCTTATCTATGTTTGGACTACATGGAGATCCATACCAAAGAGGTGGTGCAAGGATCTGTGATGACGTCTGCATTCATAAAGTGTTACCATAGTTAGACATGGATTTGAATGGATGGAACAATATGTACTGAAAAATAACATGTTGTAATATACTTACCCCTTCCTGGGACATATTGTTGGAGACATTTACCATCATACTCAATCTTCGGTCAAATTGGCCTAGTTAAACCACTATCCTAAGTTTAATTGACATCAGTGGAGCATTAATTACCATCATCCCAGTCATTCCCACGCCTACCTACAGTCAAGGAGGCTAACTGGAGCACTCCAGGGGTGATCTATGTGACATTCATGCACCTAATTGCTAACTGGTGGTTACTTTCAGTTCAACCAATCAGTTACAGTCAGTTAAGGTGCCTCCATTCATTAAATATATTATTTAATGATTATTTATTATTATTTTAATGAACTGGAGTGAACAAGGCGCCTTCACCAACTTCTGATGGTCAGTTCAGCTTCAGTTAACCTCATCAGGGTTTATTGGAGTCATGCAGTACTAGCACTTGATGATTGGATTGCTATGACATGTGTTTGATCTCCTTTAGTTGAGATTCAGTCATTTATTGCACTCCAACTTTAGTTAGGGTTTGGTGAGTAAATTAGGGTTTTGGTCAAGTGGTTAACTGAGTGAGATTACATGGCAAAGAGTCAGTTAAGCTAGACTCACTCACTGAATTCGAATTGTCCCTTAGGTATTCGAATTCTTCATGGAGTTAAGCTATTGCTATGCATGGAAATTGTAATCCTTTATTGTTTATATAATATACAGAGAGGAAACCTATTCTAATTTCCAGTTATTTCCAATTCATGAGTATTTGTTAATTATTCTTTGATGATTTTGATTCCTAGTTCCTAGATCATGTGCAAGAATTAATATGGTATCAGAGCATGCGGCGGGATGAAGATCGATCTCTCAAGAACAAGATTTTTGACAGATTTCTCCATGGAAAGTGAGCAATAGCTCAAAAATCCAGCACTGCACCAGAAGCCAAGGCTTACCACTCAATATCCCAAGTAAAGAACTTGTTGATCAAGCTTGCTTGATTGACTATGCTGGGTGTGATGAAAGCCTAAAATGTGCAGGCTATCCGACCTTACAGTGCCTTTTTTGTTTTGATTTGTAGGTTTTATCAGGTACAAATTCAAATGGACTCATCAATCCCTCCTCTCACCCCATTCACAAGCTATTCGGAATGGAAGCTGAAGATGATTGCATATCTCAAGAGACGAGGTATTTATGAGGTGTCTATTGGAATTGGAAGAGAGACTTATGAGAATGAGAATGACTGGCTAAATGACAATGATAGAGCTGTTGGAACAATATGTCTGGCCCTTGATGATAGCTTGTACTACCTTAATCTTGGTTCTACTGAATACCCAAAGGATCTCTGGACAAAATTCGACAGAACCTTTGGCAAGCACAATGAGGATCATAATAGTACTTTGGAGATTACAGACAGCACCACAAGAGTTCTTTACTCAAAAGTATCAGCCTCTACTCTCTCTAATGAAGTTGTTCAATATGAAGATGAAGCGGAATCTTCTACACATTCAATTCGAATTGAAGAAAGTCTCCATGAAGTGACTCCTTCTTCTGATGCTCCGGAAGTTCATGAGATATCTGATATCTCATCTTCTCATATTGCTGAAATAGAAGAAAACATTCGAATCTCCGATATTGAAGAAAAATACTGCTGCACTTCCATGCAAACATTCACCAGTGATTTTCCTTTGAATTCTGTGCAAAATTTACCAGTAATTGCTTCCGAAAGTGAAGAGAAATTTGATTTTTCTCACTCTAATGTTGCTGCTGGTGTGAAAATATGTGATACCTTGGATATTTTGGAAGAAATATCAGATTAACAGAGTGATCCATTCGCTCCCCATGATCTATATCTTTCATCAAAATCCTACAGGATTGCATGCACCAAAATTCAGAATTTTGAAGAAGAAGAACACTGTGCATCCACCGTCTCGGTTGGCCATAATTTTGGATCTGATATGAACCTTATTGGTTCTGATATGATTTTATTTGGATCTAATCTGATATTTCTTGGTTCAAAATATCAGGTTCATAAACCTTCAGTACTGCTTGTAGCTGTTCTCATCAACGGTGTGAAGAAACAAGTACCGCAAGTCTCCTTCGAAACTGCTGCTGGGGATTTGATTTCATTTAATAGTTGTGGATCTGTTATGAAATTATTTAGATCTTATTTACATTCTGATCTGATATTATTTTTTTCATATTTTAAAATCCAAGAGCTTTCAGTCATGCTTGTAGCTGCTCTCACCAATTCCGGTGTGAAAAATCAAGTACCGCAATTCTTCTTCAATTTTGGTGCTAGGGATTTGGTGTTAGTTTCCTCTTATGAGGTTACTGATATTTTATTTTGTGATTCATTAGCTATTTTAGAAGCTATATCAGATTATGGAGCTTAATCGTTCGCTCTCCAGAGTCCCAGGGATTCTCTACCTTTGGTCACAAGCTCATATCCTCACAGATCTAGTAAAGAGGAAGACATTCTGCATCCACATGGACACTTGCTCCTAATATTTGGGGCTGATTTTACCACTCTTGGTTTGCTGTTCAAGGCTGCAACATATCAGTTTCTTGAGTGTTCCACACATGGTTTGAATACTCAAGAACATTTTCTCTCTCTTCAGATGATTTCAGTTGCTCTACAGGGGTCTAGTTTTCACTGTGCAGCTACTTATATTTCTGATTTAGTTGAGTGCATTGTTTTTCTTCCAAAGTGGAAGATTCCTACAGATATATTCATTTAGTTTGGATTCATAGGTTCACATGCACATTCTTAGGATGCTGCTGCATAGAAGAACCAATTCTTGATTTACTGCTTAGTTTGAGGGGGGGTATTTTTCCCATGAGGTTTTCCCCGTTTCCTTGGTTATATTAAGCAGTTACTTTATTATACAGGGTGACCTATGGCCTTAGTTTCCAGGGCCCTATCATTTTATGCATCTATGTTTTCTAACTCTTCCTGAGTATAGCTTAAGGGGGGGTGTTGGAGACATTTACCATCATACTCACTCTTCGGTCAAATTGGCCTAGTTAAACCACTATCCTAAGTTTAATTGACATTAGTGGAGCATTAATTACCATCATCCCAGTCACTCCCACGCCTACATATAGTCAAGGAGGCTAACTTAGCCTTCTCCTACAGTCAAGGAGGCTAACTGGAGCACTCTAGGGGTGATCTGTGTGACATTCATGCACCTAATTGCTAACTAGTGGTTACTTTTAGTTCAACCAATCAGTTACAGTCAATTAAGGCGCCTCCATTCATTAAATATATTATTTAATGATTATTTATTATTATTTTAATGAACTGGAGTGAACAAGGCGCCTTCACCAACTTCTGATGGTCAGTTCAGCTTCAGTTAACCTCATCAGGGTTTATTGGACTTATGCAGTACTAGCACTTGATGATTGGATTGCTATGACATGTGTTTGATCTCCTTCAGTTGAGATTCAGTCATTTATTGCACTCCAACTTCAGTTAGGGTTTGGTGAGTCAATTAGGGTTTTGGTCAAGTGGTTAACTGAGTGAGATTGCATGGCAAAGAGTCAGTTAAGCTAGACTCACTCATTGAATTCTAATTGTCCCTTAGGTATTCGAACTCTTCATGGAGTTAAACTATTGCTATGCATGGAAATTGTAATCCTTTATTGCTTATATAATATACAGAGAGGAAACCTATTCTGATTTCCAGTTATTTCCAATTCATGAGTATTTGTTAATTATTCTTTGATGATTTTGATTCCTAGTTCCTAGATCATGTGCAAGAATTAATACATATCTCTACCATGGGAGTGACCGCTTCCATCAATTTCGTGCTCCTCTTCAGATGCCTCTAGCATCTGCAAGTTTAAAAATTATATTTACATTAGCGATCTCTATAAAGGAGTGTCATTAAGAAATTTAAATAATTCAAACAAGATTCAATCATAACCCATGTACTTACATTCTTTAAGTAGTCATAAATTCCACCTTGGACTATGTCGTTGATATCTTCATCTTCAGCATCATGTTCCAAGTGGGGTTCCTGCAACTTCAAAAATTGTAAATATTAGACATTTTAATAAATTAATCAAGACTAACACATGGATTAAAAAAATTATACATGTAATAACAAAATGACAAGTGTTTAAATATTACCTCAACTGTGGTTCTCTGGGTCTCGGGTACAACTACACCGAGTGCGTACCACCCCCGTGAGAGGCATCAAACTCCTGCAAGAGTAAATATTGCATATATATTACGAATCTTTTAATATGTTAGATATATTATGGAACAATTAAAAATTGAGTTCAATAACAGAGTTTTAAAACAAAGTCCTTACCTGACCACCAGTCATCATACTGGTACCATGTCTTGGTCTAGGACCATAACAGGGTCCCCCACACGATGTGCAGACGTGCAGCTCGCTCTGAGGCACATGGGATGTCAGTCTATCCCCACCAACAGATGTCCCTCCACCACAAGAAGTTGGTGGTTGTACACCAGCAGAGGAAGAGGGCGCTCTCTGGTCAGTATTGGCCGTGTGTCGAGAGACCATCTCAGCTAGAGTAAAAAATACATCCTATGTCTGGGCGACCATGTCATGTGCAGGAGGGATGTCTGCCCTCGGTAGCTGGGAACGGGGTGCAGGTATTGGTGGATTTGCATCTCTATGCCTATCATGGAGTCGATGTTGGGGCATTCCCCTATCAACTCCCTAGAAGCCCAACATGTCAAAATAGTTGACATGTTTCCCCATCACAAACTCTACATACAATTTTCGGAGGAAGTACATCGGTACTTCCCTATTGTTGTGAGGGAGAATGTCAAAAACCATGTACCACCTATCCATCCAGTTGTCTCTGATGGGTGGAAAAGTGCACCACTTAATAGAAATATGTGGTCTACTAATCTCTGGGATGTTATTTGTCTGAGGCAGTCTAAACAATGAATAGATGGCTTGTTTTGTTATTTTCATCTTTTTTACCTCATTGTAACTCAAGCCATCAGCATATTGTTGCCTTTTTCTCTCCCTATAAGATGTGATGCTATACAACGCATCATTCAATCTTGCGATCGTATCAACAATAGATAACAATGAATCTGATAGGGAGCAGCGGAGCTCATCTCCACCCCTCCAAGCTGAACCAATCTCTCTCAAAAGGCCAATGAACCTCAGTATCTCTGCATTGTTACGATCCATAGTAGCCACTACAATCATAAATACAAATAAAATATCATTAGAAATATAAACACATGATATAATGACATATCTAAGAACTAAAAACTGTATAGCTATTGACATATAAACTAAATCTATCATGTAAATTTAAAGATTGATCTTGAATTTTACAGTAAAGAATAGGCAGCATAATGTGTTGTTGATGAATAAAATACTAGTATAGGCAACAATTTTGTTAGATATGTAATTATTTGTTGTAGTGTGATGTTTTTTGGACTCCAAAGGCTATTTAGCATAACTTTATGGATTCTATGGTTGCAAGGGTTCCACTGGATTAAATATCATGTATGATCTAGTATGTGATTGGCATGTTTAATCAAATACATCAACCTACCTATGTATCTTCACGTTCATAGAGTCTATTATTGAACTTTGTTGTCTTGACCTTAACCGAAAAGTACCTTTCATTCAAGACGAAATATTTGTTAAAAGCATGGGAAGATGAACTATACCTTATTTTGACACTTGGATTGGGAAGTTTCATCAAAACTATACGGTGTTTATTAATGTTCTTGGAAGAGCAACTTCGAGAAGTTTCATCGAAATTATAAGGTGTTTATTTGTGGATTCTGGTATGGATTCACAAGGATCCTTGTGAGGATCCTTATTTCATGTTTTAATTATTGTTAATGACGGGAATTGTAATATGGATGAGGCTAGTAGTTAGTCTCTATTCTAGTTATGGATCACTTTGTTAGAGTGTTAGTCTATTCATAAGCTATTTATTGTTAATGAGAGGGGCTATTGTTGAATGAAGTTGATAATCAATTTCTAAGCCATTTATTAATAATGAAGATTATGATCATTTTGATGAGGGTGATATTCAATGGTTATGGTAGCTATTTTTAATGAGGGTGACTATATTTCTATGAGAAAGGCAAGGTAATTCCTTTAGATGAGGCCACTTGTCAATTCCTACATCAATAATTGTTATCATAGATACAATGGGATGGTTTGGATCATATCACAACCAACTATATAAAATACACAACTTAAAGACTCAACATTGGAGTGTATAAAATGTCCAAAAAAAAACATGACAAAGAAAAAATCCCAATATATTCATTTGTTTCTTGAGTTAATTGGGGTTTTGGTTTCCATTGGGCATGGGAATTTTGTTAAATAATCAAAATTATTTCATTTTTATCATTAAATTGAGGAATTGGTTTCAATTGGCCAATTACATCGGGTTTTGGTTTCAACTGAGCAATTCCATTGGGTTTTTGTTTCAATTGGCCATAATTTAACTTAATATGGTTTAATTTTTCAATCTAAGGCAAATAAATTGATGAAGAAAATGAAAAAAACATGAAAACAATTGAAGAAAATACCTCACAAAGGGGAGGTTTATCCAAAGGTGGATATGGAGGGCTCAAGCACACCCAAAATCGCGTATGCACAGTCGAGGTTTCGTCTTCATTCGTCCAATAGCCATGCAGAAAATGAGAAAAAGACGACCTCGGCCGATTTAAAATAAAAAACAAGTTTCCAAAATCGCGCCTCCATTTTAGTCAAGCTAATCGCGCATGCGATTATCTTGACTAAAACGGAGGCGCGATTTTGTTTACTATCCTAGTTGGCATGACTATTGCCAACCTTGGGACTAGGCTTGGCAAGTTCGGTGTTGCTTGGGATGATTTCTTTTCTTTGGATCAAGAGTGAATGACTTCACTCCACCATTGCATCTAAAGGGTCCCTCAACTTCTTGCACACACCCTAAGATCAACTTGTGTAATATATTTGTTAGGTAAAAGTGTGTTTCTTTAGTATGCATTAGTATGCATTTGTAAATATTCTAATTAGATGGTCATGATATGCTCTAGACATAGAGTGATCCGAGGGTTCAACTTCTCTTAGATCATACCTACCATTGATTCGTGGCTTAACAACCATTTGGTCTATGATCTCTATTTAAAGAGCATAGGGGGTCCTTCGCTAGTTGATTGGTTATGAGAAGATCATGTAACTTTCTTTCTTTTGCATAATAAATTGCTCCAAGTAGCTATTTGGATGGGGCCATGGACTGTTTCCCTCTCGAGGGTTTTAACCACATGACAAACATCGGTGTGTTGATCTATGATCTATGTGTGTGAATCAATTACTCAAGGTGTTCAGTCTTTTGGGAGTACCCTATGTACCCGAACAATAGTTTCCTACTACTACATACAAGGATTGTTTTACAGCATATTTACTAGCAACTACTGGAACGAGGCTATGACCCCCTCATTTATTAGTTGCTATTGAAAGGATGCTATGACACCCTATTTACCATCTACTATTTGAAAGACGCTACAACCCCCTCATTTATTAGCTACTACTGAAAGGATGCTTCTATACCCTATTTACCAATTGCCACTGGAAGGAGGCTACGACCCCCTGAAGGCATGTGTCTTCCGTAGCGCCACTCTACCACCCTAGTATGTTTTTATTTGACTTACATATCTTGTTTTTGTTCACTCTCTATCACAAATTCTTCTACATATTTTTGGTCTCTGCCACTTCTTAGCTATCGCTGCAATTTGGACTGTATAGACAATTTCTCTCACTTATCATTCTATCTATAAATACCCTCTAACACGTTTTCTATGAATACATCTCTTCACTGTTGCGCCTTTTCATTCTTAGATCATTTCTCTTCATGAAAACTCAATTCTTCATTTTAACAATTCTTCATTGGAGGAAATTTGAGGTCTAAAATGGGCCTCCTAAGGAAAATAATAAAATAATAGTTAAAATAATAAAATAATAGTTATTAATTTTGGAGGAAGAATGAAAAAAACTACTTTTGGTGTCGTATTTTCGACATATCTCCCTGTGGTTTTACTCAAATTCTGAGTGGGAGATTCCGCATCCAACGAGTACCCACACTACATACTTTTGATGAACCCCACTACCCCAAAATCAAGAAATACCTAAAAAAATGTGATGATGAGTCATTGGATGCGGAATTAAATTCCGCATCTAACAAGCTCTCCCACTTGAATTTGAGTAAAAACACAAGGAGATATGTCGAAAATACGAACAAAAAAAGTAGTTTTATTTTATGACAAATATGTTAATTCAACCATTATGGTTGACTCATTTTATTGAAATTCTATTGGTTCTTGAATTCCAACTCACAAAATTTATTTTTGGCGTGTTTTCTTATAAGGCCCATTTTATACCCCAAATTTCCTCTAATGTAACTCTATTTAGGTTTATGAGTCATACCTTTTCACAACAAAATCTTACTAGAATTTTCTCTCCCCAATGATAATTCTTCAACATAAATTCATTCAAATTTTCCTTTTTTCGCAATGATATTTCCACAATAGATCCTTTCTGCAACCATCATGATTCACTGATCCATTGCACACTCTTTCCTGTTCGTCGATCTAACACACATATTTCCCTCCATAATCTTCTTTCTGAAATTTCCTTATCTTTCCGCAATTGTTTTTTTGCAACAAACTTTCTGCGTAGTTGATTTCTTGCGAAATATTCTATGCCTATTGATCTGTGATCAGATGCAGATTCCAGATTTGTGTTTTGACTTTTCTCAAAATGTTCTTCCGTAATTTTCTTTCCGCAAGATACTTTCTGCACCATTGATTTCTTGCGGACTCTTTCCTAATCGTTGATCTTTAAATTATATCTGGATTGTGGATTGTTGGTTTTCCAATTTTCTTAAAAGTGCTTCCATAATTTTCTTTCCGCAAGAATTATTTCATGTCGTCGATCTTATGCGGACTCTTTCCTAATCGATGATCTTTAGATCAAATGTGGATTGTGGGTTTTTCAAATTTCTTAAAAATACTTCTGTAATATTTCTTCTGCACCGTCGATCTCTTGTATATTTGTTCCTGACCATCGATCTTGTAAATTCTCCAATTGCGAGAAGTATTGCAGACCATGCAAGACGCTCTGAGGTTGCTAGGACCGATGACGATTAATTGGAACACGAGGTGCTATTATCCACTGGTCAGGGTGTCATGTTGTCTTGCGACTTATGGGTTCAAGCTGGTTTGGTTAATGGTGCACTTGGTTACGTTGAAAATGTGGTTTATATGCCTAGGTCGAAGCCACCTCAACTTCCATTGTGTACAGCTGTTAAATTTTACAATTATATAGGATTCCCATTTGATCCACAAAATCCCGCCTTTGTGCCCATTCCTCTGGTTGTCAGAGGAAATAGGAAACAAATCCCTTTGAAGATGGCATGGGCATTAACTATACACAAATCACAAGGCCTCACCTTAGAGCATGCAAATATTGATATTTGCACCATTGAGCAACAAGGGATGAATTTTACTGTGATTTCCCGAGTTAAGTCCCTTCATGGGTTGCGCATTTCTCCATCATTCTCTTGTGAATGCTATGCAAAGATGTCAAACTCTTCCTATGTAAAAATTAGGAAGAAAGAAGAAGAACGCTTCAAGACCATGTTTTTGTAGTTCTGTTATGATATTCCAAACAAAACATATCCATGTCTTCATCTTCTTCTTCTCAAGGTTATCATGCTTTGATTAGTGTGCTTTGTCTTTATGTACTTCTTCATTTGTCACTTCATATCAAGTATTATGGTTCTCTTCTGTCGCTTTACTGTATAATGCTATCTCTTTTACAATTGACAAGTCTCTCATACATATTTCTAATTCTCTTTGTTTTATTTTCTGTGTTTTGAAATATTCTATTATCGGAAATCCATGTTATGAAATGCCATGCTTATATATTCTTTGCTTTGTTTAATTATTGTTGATGCCTCATTCTCACTGTTCTTATTTCCTTTTGTAGGTATGGAATATACACAATCGAAAATTTTCAATTCATCTATCCATGATGTTCTTATGCAAGAAGAATTTCTAGAATATTTTCACAACATGATCTGTAAAATAAGTGGTCTTGAATGCCATCTCTTTTATGCTAGCTTTGTCTTTGTTTCTAAAATGAAATTTATGTTGCGCATGCTTAGACATGCATGCCATCGAGAAGTTGGTCGAACACTAAGGAGAGAATGGTTTTCAAGACAAATTCGGACGAGAAGGAATACATGTTGATTTTAATTGGTGTTGTGTATTCCATCGATCTGGATGCATATTAGAATAATTTTTTTAAATGCGTATACCTATAACTTTTTGTATTTTTGTTTCTTTTTATGGAATGCTGATAAGACATTTATTACATTCATTTTTACAACTGCTTGAATTTCTCTTCTTCGTATCTTGGAAGAGTTATGTAATTTTTATTTTTAATGCTTGTTTTATAGTTTTTGAATAAGTGGGAAGTTGGATGACCAAGCATATATGTTTACCTCGTTTTCTATTTTTGTGCAATGATTCTAAAATATTATTTCCATTTATTGCCTGTTGTATTGTTGCTAAGATGTTGCTTGCATTTTGTAAGTCATGCATTATAATTCCCCCTTTATTTATTCTCACAATACTGATCTCCTTTTCACTTTGATGTCATTTATTCCTTTTTTCCAATTCTCATTTCTACTTTAAAGCATTTTTTAACTCTTTAATCAATGCTACAATGACAAAAAATTCACATGTGAACTGTACGTACATTCAACCTATATGTAAATTTAAGCTTCCCAATAAGTTCAATTTTCAATGACCAAACAAAAAAGTGCATGTTATTTCTGTGTTTAAGCTATTGCAATTCATTTGATTACATCGTATGTATTTTTGCTTTATTCCAATTTACATTTCTACTTTAAAGAATTTTTTAACTCTTTAACCAATGCTACAATGACAAAAAATTCACATCTGAAGTGTACGTACATTCAACCTATATTTAAATTTAAGCTTCCCAATAAGTTTGATTTTCAATGACACAACATAAAAGGGCCTATTATTTCTATGTTTAAGCTATTTCAATTCATTTCATTACATCATATGTATTTTCCCTATAACAATGTAATCTGAATCATGGCATCGTGTTTTTTTTGTTGAGAGCTTCCTGTGTCTGGCTCTCTACATTCGCAGAAACACCAAATTCAAAAAACCAAAAAAATGCAACCTCGTAGAGAAATGTCTCACCAAACCTGTTGTCTCCTTCATGGATTCTGCAACTTGCAGTCCACAGTCATTTTTTTGATGGACTTTGTTCGTTATTTATGCATGGAATCCGAAAATGTAATAGATGGAAGATTGGATCCGCAAACAAGATGAGAACAATGGCGATGAATCGATAGGTCGCCAACAAGTGAATCAGGTATTTAGCGATGAAATAGAACGTTTGAAAAGAAAACAACTAGAGTTGGAAGAAAGGGTGAGCTGCATTGAAGGGGACATGAACATTGTAGCAGACCATGGAGGCATACCAAAATCTAACAAAAATATAGTGACTTTGAACTTCCTCCATCATTAATATACAAGTAACAAATCCTCGATACAAGACAACACAATCATTAGAGAATGCGTTGTCGAACCTCGAAGTTATCATGTCCATGACAGTGAAATTTCCTTTCTTGTTTTATGCAGTTGAAAGATTGAAGCTTTATTCTATTTCAATAATGTTATCTGCGAATGAATTTGCAGTACTACGCTTATTTAGTACTTTGTCAACAATGTGGAAAAACAATGTCTGTCAAATGTAGTTGAATAAAAAAAAATTACATTTTCAACTGTGCGTTTCTACTTTTGAAAGAAAAAAATGATGCCTTAAGTTTTGTTTGCAATTGGCAGTACTATACTGTGGTTTCTCTTTCATTTCTTTCAACATGTTAAATGGCAAGTAAATGTGGCCGTGTTCAGTTCGGGATATCGCACTGTGACTATTGATATTGTTATCACTCAAAACTTATAATATTTGTTGCCCAAACTGTCAAAGTGCATATTCATTTATGGCATACTTTCAACAAATATAGCGATGAATTTTGATATAATAAATATTTATTTTTACCCTATGATTTTATAATCATAAAACAATGGAGGCCAACTTTTCATATAGAGACGGAATTTGCATATAATAAAGAACCAATGCAGAAATCATGTCATAGATCCACAAACATTTCATATAGTGAGAAGCGTTTGATACGAACAATGTAACTACTCTAATGCCATTCCTGAAACAATTTCAATAAACTTTTAATATTTTGACAAACAATGACTACAAAATTTTAATATATCGTCTAACTTTAAATACAATGACAAAATGTTGATACAATCGCCAAAATTTGGAATTAACCATAAAACCATACTGAGCAACTTTTCATACAGGGATGAACTTGTGAAATAACAACAACTTTTTCTAATTCATCATAAACCCATAGACTTTTGATATACTGAAAAACTTGACATATATGGACAAAGTTTTTATTTTGCGAACAACTCTTTATGTAGCGACATACTTTTCACTTATTCATAAAACACAGAGACAATCTTTTAATATAGCGCAAACCTTTTAGGGTAGCTAAAAATTAGATATAGTGACAAACTTTTTTTATGGCGAGAACCTTTTCATAAAGCAACGAAACTTTTGACATGAGAAAGAAACTATAGCGGCCCATTTTTAATATACTGACAAACTTTACATATAGCGACTAACTTTAGATGCATAGAGTAAGTTGTCATATACTGATAAACGTTTCATAGATCACAACACCTTTTGGCTATACCTTCAAACTTTTCATACATTCGTAAAACCATAGCTTCAATCCTTTTAATATAACGACAAATTTTTTCTACAGCACCAAAATTTTGGTAAAACGACACATTTACAATGCAACAAAAATTATCTAGCATCTTTTAATGTAGCGCCACTCATTGTATATACTGACCAACTTTTGGTATAGCGAGAAATAGCAACATACTTTTCATATAGTGCCAAAATTTTGATATAGCGACAAACTTTTCTTACAGCGACAACCTTTTGGTGTCATCATAAAACCACATAAACCACACAAACTTGTGATATACCCAAAAAACCATAGCAACTAACATTTACTTTATCGACAAAGTTTCCATATCGTGAAAAGCATTTTATATAGTGACTAACTTTTGCTATAGGGAAATATTTTTTTATGTAGTGCCAAACTTTCGCTATAGCGACAAACTTTTGGTATAGCAACAAACTTTTGGTGTCATCATAAAACCATAGCGAGATATGTTTGATATGAATAATGTTACTACTATAATTCCATTCATGAAACCATTTCTAGAAAATTTTCATATCCCGACAAACAATAACGATAAACTTTTAATATAGCCTCTAACTTTTAATGCACTACCAAACTTTTCATACAATCACCAACATTAACAATTAATCATAAAACTATACCGAGCAACTTTTCAGTTTGGGACAAACTTTTGAAATAGCGACAACATTTTTTATTTCATCATAAATCCATAGTGACACTTGTGATATATCGACCAACTTCTGGTATAGCGAAAACCTTTTCATATAATCATAAAACCATGGTGCCAAACTTTTCCTCTAGCGACAAACTTTTTATATACAGACAAACTTTTGATATAATCATAAAACCATCGTGACAAGGTTTTGGCATAGCGTCAAACTTTTGTTATACCGACAAAGTTTACATATATCGACAAAGTTTTGTCTTTGCATTTACAAATTTTTATATAGTGACACACTTTTGACTTATTCATAAATAATGGTGATGAGATTTTAATATAGAGAAAACCTTTTGATATAGAGACAACTTTGATATAGCGACAAACTATTCATATATTCATAAAACCATTCCCACAAACATTTCATATAGTGACAAACTTTTTATATGGCCACAACCTTTTCATAAAGCGACAACACTTTTCATCTTACCATAAAACCATAGCTACCCACTTTTAATATAGTGATAAAATTTACATATACTCACTAACTTTAGATCTACCGACAAATGTTTCATAGATCGAGACAAAATTTTTCTATACCTTCAAACATAGCAACCATTGAACTCAGGTCAACCGTGACTATCGCGTCAAACATTATAGACAAGGAAACTATGGTCAATAAATGCAACAATGTCAAGCATGCCCAAGTATGGTCATGCCAAGTACGTCAAACAATATTGACACCTTGGTCCAACATACTGAACCATGATAACCATGTCCATAATATCACAATCATGTCAACCATGCCCATGGTCTCACAACCAAATCAACCATGTCCATGGTATACAAATTAGATGAAGCAAGCTATGACATGACCATGGGTGACCATGTAATATGTGCTTTGCATGACTATGTTCAAGTATTGTCATCCATGCTTATGGATGTCAACCATGGTTGATTGTGGTCAACTTGGTCAATCATGGATGTCATGAGGGTGGTCTTGACTACATCATGTCAAAGATATGCTTCCCATTTCCAGGTTGACCATGTGTTCAAATAGGCTCAAAATAATTAACCATGTTATCGTCAACCATGGTCCTCTTCATCATTGCACATGGCCAACAATGGTCGAGATGACCATGGTCAACTATGGTAAATGTTCATGGTTGACCATAGTGTCCATCTTTAAGCATGGGTATTGTCGACCATGTCAACCATACCCATGAAATTCATTTCCAAAAATATTTATTGTGAATAAATAAAATAAATATTCAAAAAATAAAATATTATACAAAAACATATTTTCTAAAGCTATATTTTTTTAATGTTTACTTTTAAATACAATAATTTTAAATATTTAAAAAAAATAATATTTACAAAAGAAAATTACAAAAAGAATTATTCATTTGTTTACTATAGAAAATATTTTTTTTAAAACTTTTTTTCCCATATTTTATCACACTATTATACACGACCATACAAATTTAAAAATTAACATCATCACCATCATTTTTATACTTATTTTTATTATTGTAATAAAATAATAATACTAATTATATTTATTATTATTATTATTTTTATCATTATTACTATTATTAAAATATTACTACTAATAATATTACTAATTATTATTGTTAGTTTTATTTGTTTTATTATTATTCTTATTATTAAAAACAATTTAACAATTTTAAGGGTATCATAATCACATAATCATAGGTGTAATAATACTAATACTAATAATTATAATAATACTAATAATACTAATAATATTTATTATTATTATTAATATTAATAATGTTTATATTAGTAATAATAATTAAATGATTCAATATTTAATTTCTAAATAATAATAATAATAATAATAACAATAATATTAGTACTGATATTTTCATGCTCAAAAGCCCTCTAGTAACTAGCACAACATAAAATGTTGTTGGTGTAAGTTGATCAGCCTCATTTAAGGGATGAGAAAGGACACCAACAACATTTTATGTTGTTGTGCTAGTTATAGTACATTTGTCTTATCCTTTTGCAATCTAGAAAATCATAAACCCTAGTCTACACCAAATTCTAACATTTTGTTTTTTTTTAACTGAAAAAATCTATTTTTTAATATTCATTCTAGAATAAAAAAAAGCAATGCTGATTACAATATAGTCCTTCATCAAAATTACTTCAAGACATAGCAATTTAAATATATGCAATGATAAGAGTTGTTTTTTATATGTAACTTAACCCATGCCACAACCAAAAACCACATAGTTGAGCATTTTATCATACATACCTTAATTCTAGGTGGCTGTTTAGTGTATAAAGTCCAAAGAAAATACTGTAACGCTTTATATAGGTCAATAACTTGAAATGGTACCACCTACAGTGTTCTCCATGTCTACTTCAAAATGTAGCACCTTCTTCCCATTCAAGAGCTTCTTTAGACACACTGCATTCCAAGTTCAATTATGGATATAGGGGTTCGAAAAATAAATAAGTGTACTCTAATATCAATAACACATTTGAATTTCCTATAACCCAGTATAGTATTACGGGTGAGTACCCTAATACCTTTCTATCATTATTTTTCCAGGATGCCTAACTATTTGAGAATTTATTGTCATTGGCTTGTATAAAATTGTACAATTCGATCGCTACGACTTAAAGATAAAAGGTATCAGCGACTTTATACGTAAAAAAAAAAAGTGACAACCTCTATAAATCTGAGCATAAAATTAATAAAATTTGATTCCATTAGCAACTCAAAGACAAATGGAATTCTGTAAACAGTAATTTATGACCTTTAGAGCTTCCTCGCGGCTCCATAAGGAATCCAAGTTACAAACAAAATATGAAGATGCAGCAATCAAACCCTTATCTTCTTCAATTGAAAACGGTAAAATAGTACAATATTTTTCTTTCAGCACCCTTTCTACGAAGAAAGTGACGACTCACATATCAAATCGATATTTCGCTGACAGTGTCAATATACATAGCAGTGTTCAAATAATTGGTAATAATAGGTCAACTAAGATGGACAAACACATATATAACTAGTTTTGAAAACGGATTGTTAAAATCATCGTCGGACAGACAAATAATAAACCTAAACTCTCTTGTCGTTTAATTAATACTATAATATGGCAACATAAGTTACAGTTCTACATATATCGTAATGCCGGATTATCACCCGCGTATGCAATGGTATTCGCATAGGTTCCAGTTTCCAACTTTCCTCCTGTGGAAGCTGCGGTGACAATTGCAAGCTGCACACTTCAGGGCTGCAGCCGTTTCCTCGTCTCCGCTCGCTAAAAATTCTGCACAACCATCGACCTCGTAGCCCCCAGTGCTGGCAGCGTGATTCTTTCGGCACTCTCTATAGCGCACACCATCCCTTGATGCAATACCTCCTAGACTAACCGTTGAGGCTGTGCCCTCTTCGATCTGCTGCTTTATTTCGGACGGCCCCATTTCCTTAGAGATATTATGGATTGATATTGTCACAGGGCCCTTGATCTCGATAAATCTGCGGGCAGGCAATTAATGTGTGTATATATTTGCAATCACAGAGAATTGTTGATGAAAGAAAGCATCTGGAAGTGATTGGCCTCCAAAGTCGTACCTCCTAACATTCCTGATTGTATTCCACCGATAGCAGCACGAAATCTAGGGTTTTAGATATTATTTTATATTTATAATTATAACAATTTAAATCATCTCCTCCAGGAATTGAAAGCCGACTTTTGTCATGGTCGATCATCAAACCTGTATATCAAACCTGCATGCTGCTCAGCCATTACTACCACTAACCATGAAGTTTGAACATAAAACCTCATAAAAACTAAACCCCACTAAAACCAAATGAACTACACCTCATGCCTGGGATAACAGCCTAATGCCCATGAAGTCCTGTTAAGATTCGGATTTGAAGGTAATCTCGACAAAAACCTAATCAAACCAGCCAAACGCAAACGGAGCGGAAACATCTCGACGAAAGATTATAATGGCGAACACAGGGTCCCGCGAGAATGATGTGTTACATTAGAAATAATATGAATTGCCGTATTACATTAGAAATAAGTAACAATCTTTGCTTGTGATCGGATTAGCGTGTACAGGACTGAACCGTAAAAAGTAAATGCACGGATTTGCGTTCCGTGAGGACTGACATAAATGAAAGACGTAAAATTATTGAAGGTGGGGACGTTATGTTTCTCAACAACCCCACCTAGCCATTGATCCCAAGCTAATGATGTGGGCTAGCGGCTAGCCCATTCGTGAAAAGATCCTTCCAGCATATTTAGGGCGAAACCAGAAAGAATGTTGGAACTTGGATATCAATTAAATGAGATGGGACGTGAGTAGTTTTAGGTTGTTGGAATAAAGTAATCGAAAACAAATGGAGATTGATAAAAATCTTATTGATAGGAGAAGCCCATATCACACTTGTTTAGGTTGTTTATCTAGTCCATGGGAGAGTGCATTACTACATCAATCCCTCAAAACATTTCATATTCAGTTTTTAGCTTTATTTTTAATTTTTAAAACGATTTTGAAATATTTTGTATATGATAGTATAATTAAATTATATTTTTTTATTAATTATTATATTATCAATAGTTATATAGTATTATTTTATTAATATTTTATAAATATGTTTTTTTGCTTTTATCTACCATAATAATTTAGTTAATAATGTTAATATGTTTGGATAGGAGTATATTTCTTATATTTTATAAGAAAAAAATTATTAATATAGTAAATATACATTTACAAAGAATTACAATTTTAATTGTATTTAAATATAACTAGAGTTTTTACTTTATTTTAATTATATATATAATAAAATATATTTCTATTTATTGAACTTGTGATTACAAATATATGTATTCATAGAATGGAAGTTCATTATATTTTGTTTTCACATCTAAAAACAACTTTTTATAATAAAGAAAACTTGTATCAATACATACATCTAAAGAAAGAGACGGGATTCATTCCCAACTCCAAAACCTACAAAAGGCTTCTACCTATACTATCATCAAACTTCTCACTGTCCATGGTGGTTAAAAAAATGGCATGTAAACATTGTGTGGTAATGCTAAATAATGGAAGTAGTTTATGGTGGTAGTTTATGGTGGTTGCTATAAAGGACGGTTTTGGTTTGAATTGGGGTTTTGTTTTACTGTAAGTTAATTAAATCTGAAGATTTTCTTAATGTCTGTAATCTTTCTTGATTTGGTCACCTTGTATATGATTTAACAATCATGAATCTAAATGACACTCAGTTGATTATGGATTTAAATAGTAAATTAAGGTTTTCTCTAAGTAATTGGATTCCGATTGCAATATTGAATATTATGGATATATACCATAAACCAGCATTATTATTTTAGTCGGCATTCTAAATTCGAGAAGAAGAATTAAGGAATATTTAAGGGGAATTGATGCACACAAGAAAACAAAGTTAAATGTAGGAATACATGATACAGTTTAAAACAGAGGATTCAATCTGTTAGATGCAGACTCATCAATTCTAAATCATCCGAGTAATGGTTTCGAAAACCATAAAATATCAACAATAACCATATCTAACTAATTATGCTTAGAACAACATACTAATTACCACAGTAATAACATTTCTAGCAGTCCTTGATGCGGGTATCGATGCTCGACCATAAATGAGTTAAGAAGTAATCGAACATTGTAGTTTTTCTATAGAAATGCATAGACACTATTTCATGTAAGTAGTACTTCAATTCAACATTAAAATACACATTCCACTACAACTAAAATCAATCATAAGAAAACAGAGTAGGATCCTCGAACCAATGCTAAGAAAACAAAAGTGGAGAAGTTGTTCCTCCCAACCAACTCCTAGAGCAGCCAAATTACTTGCTCCAGATTCTCCGAGCATGTTTGCTGAACCAGAAAAGAAAAATATTTCAATGCTCCATCTCTTGCATTTTACAAATGTAATCCCCGTCCAATGCTAGCCTCCTGCTGCTCATGGACATACTAAAATATAGTATTTTTCCTAGGACTTGGTCATCTATGAGCCTCCTTCTCTTTAGCACTCAACTAAGAGTGCACACCTAATTTTTGGGGATGATTCCTCCTGCATCTTGAGTTCTCACTCAGTGTTTTTTTCCACTTGTTTTTTTCTTCTTGTGGATCAGAAAACACTCTTCAGCAACTATATCCACTTTTGTCTCCTTTCAACATATTATATTAAATAAAAATGTTTTTATTACAAATAGTTTTATTTTTTACTCTCCTCTCAAAAATAATAAAAATAATCAATAAAGTATTTTCCAACAGAATTAATGATAATAATTAATTCAGGGAGTATTACATATGTTAAGATTTCATATGATAGACTAGATACAATAGTATTCAATTCAAAATCATAGCAACAAGATATCAATCATCACTGATAGAAACACAATCAAAAGATAGACACAACTTTTATCCTCAGAAACCCTCAAGGGAAGGAAAACTAACAAAACTTTCTTTGTATAAGATGTATAAAAGACAACCCCAAAAACATGTGTTCTCCTCCTTTTGTTATGTCTCTCTCTCTCCCCTATGCGCTACTCAAGTGAGCGAGTCCGTGTTCATATAAGAACCACAACTCCTCTATTTATACACGAAGAGTCGACTGACTTTTACCCCAGACAAGTCAGCCCCACTAAATTGTCTCGATCGACTTCACCTAGGAAGACTCAAAACAATATATTATATTATTTATTAGGGTACTAAAGACTCAACATAAGTGGAGTCTTTACCTCATGACTCTATGATGACCAAATACAATAGTAACACCTCTTTGGAGGAATAATAACATATCCCTTGGGCTATATCAGTAAAATACATTTAGAATATCCTTTGAAGTTACAATATTTCAACACTCCCCCTTAACGAGAAGGTTATTCTACCGACAACATCATCACAGACTATAGGAAAACAAAGAGACAATAATTACAATAGTACATCGAGGTAATATATCTATATGTCATAGGATTTTTTCTCAATCAGTAACTGGAACATTTACTCTTCATCTTCTACATCGCATGATCACTTGATCCTTTTGTAGCAATGCTTTGATCTTTCAATCCTTCACAGCAACACTTCGATCTTCTTAATCCTTTGTAGTACTTTGATCCTTTACAGCAGCGCTTCGAGCTTCTCGATACTTTGCAGCAGCACTTCAATCTTATCGATCCTTTGCAGCAACACTTTGATCTTCTTAATCCTTTGCATTAGCACTTCGATCTTCTTAATCCTTTGCATCAACACTTTGATCTTCTGTAGTAGTCTTCCGATCTTCTTGACCCTTGTCGCAACACTTCAATCATTTCAACCCTTTTGCAGCATTACTTTGATCCTTTGCAACTGTACTTTGATCCTGTCAATCCTTTGCGGCTGTACTTCGATCTACTTGACCATTTTCTGTTGTACTTCGATCTACTTAATCCTTTGCCGCGATGCTACCTGCAATAGACATGACCATTTTGCGAGATGATCGATCCCGATTACTTTAGGACCTGAGTCCAAGGACGATGCAATCCTCCATCAACATGATCAATGAAATCAATCTGCTGAATTGTCTACAACTAAATGTAGATCTTTACCGCACCCATTGATGGCCCTATCGTCCATGAAAAATCATCGTAGACCATCCATACCACACAGGTTAGGACGAATCCCAAGTGACTGTTATACTACGGTATCTACACTTACGTGTAGGTATACTCTTCCAAGCAAAAGTATTTTCTGTAGAGCAGATATCGACTACATAAAATTTTTTGGCTCTACGTAGAACATCCATACCACACACGTTAGGACCACTCCCATGTGAGTGTTATACTACGACATCCTTAAGGACTCATCATAGAGAATCCGTACAACTGAGGTTAAGACCACTCCCAAGCGAGTGTTATTATATGGAATCTACATATCAATGTAGGCATAATCTCCATACAAGAGTATAGTCTGCAAGTGAAACCTCGACTGCATACATAATGTCAGTCCTGTCGTCTGTGAGGACTCATCGTAGAGAATCTATACCACAATGGTTAGGACCACTCCTGAGCAAGTGTTATTCTATGGTATCCACAACTGAATGTGGGTAGTCTCTATGCAAGAGTAACATTTGTAAGGCAATCCTTATCTAGTAAGGACGGCTCTCATCAATCGAGTGTTATACCTACCATCCTCAAGACAGGATACTATCATACACAAGTGAATGCAGGTACTCTCCATGTGAGAGTAGCATCTGCAGGGCCATCCTTAGCTAGTAAGGACCACCCTCATGAACATAGTGGTATACCTGCCATCCTCAAGAGACGATATTGTCGTCCACAAATAAATGTTAGACCATCATCATAACTATCATCCATCATCGATGTCAATATCATCATTACTTTCCCTTTCCTGGGAAGTTCATATTATCAACCTTCTCCCCCTTTATCCGAGCAGGGTTCATGTGTTCAACCCAATCTTCCTTTTCAAAGAAGGTCGATATCTTCATCATATGCAGTCCCATCACTATTCCTCCTTGCAAGGAAAGTCCTTTCAAAATACACCAAGATTATCACAGAAATATTCAAATTTCACTCGTGATAGTGGCTTGGTCAGTACATCAGCAACTTTATCATCAGTACTCACATACTAGAGCTTGATAGCTCCCTTTTGTACCATATCCATTATATAAAAACATCGTATTTCTATATGCTTCGAATTTTCATGGAACGTCGAATTCTCTATCATCTTTATACAACTTTGGTTGTCACAAAGAATTATTGTGGTATCCAATATCAATGTCAAATAATCCTGACATCAGCTTCTAAAGCCATATCTCTTCACAACAAGCAGAAAAGTTGCAATGTACTTTGTTTCAGTTGTATTGAGAGAAACACTGGATTGTTTCTTACTAAACCATGAGGTCATGACGGATCCTAGACAATAACATTCACCTGAGGTTCTCTTTCTATCTGCGACACTTCCTACCCAATCTAAATCCGTATATCCATGCAACTTGTAGTCATGATATCTTCCATAGTATATTCCCAAATCAATCGTACATTTTAGGTACCTCATCACATGATTTCCATCTATAAAGTGAACCCGTATAGGTTTAACTAGATACTGACTCAAGGTGTACACAACAAATCATATGTTTCACCTTGTTTTCATCAGATACATTAATGATCAAATAATCAGTCTTTAGTGAGTCATTTTCATTAGCTCGGATGTCTCATCAAACAACAACTTCAAGTTGGTGTCCATGGGTGTGGCCATGGATTTACAATCAAACATATCAAATATTTTCAATATTTCTACTACATACTTTCCCTGATTCAGTAATATTCCTTCTGGGATATGCCACACTTCCATCCCTAAAAAATAATGCATCAATCCAATATCTTTTATCTGGAATTCTTTAGCTAGCTTCTTCTTGCAATCTTTGACCTATTTCTCCTTTTCTAGTCATAAATAGATCATCCACATACAACAATAGTATGACTGGTTCATCATCCATAATATTCATGTAAATTCATATTAGCAACAACTTTACTCTTGGTAAACCCCATGCTTGTCAAGAATATATCTATTCTTCCATACCAAACTCACGGAGCTTGCTTCATTCCATACATAAACTTTTTCAACTTGCATGCATGAGTTGCTCTGTCTTCGACATCAAATCCTTGTGGTTGTTAGCAGGGATGATTTTAAGGAAGCATACTTATTTAAAAGTGTATAAATGTTGGCGAATCTTACCAATTCTTAAAACGACAACTATAAAATGTTTGGCGATATTTTTCAAAAAATATTTTAATTTCAAGTATTTTATGTCATTTATATAATGATTTGGTGATTTTTAGAGTGAAAAAAGTTTACCCCATCAAAATTGGGCGAAACAGGGCTTCAAAAAATGCAAAATGGCGAATCTTTTTTTGGATAAAACCCCCTAAAAATAGCCCATGGGATAAATTTAGCCCCTAAAATCATCCCTGGCTGTTAGATGTAAACATATTCCTCAATCACACCATTAAGGCAGGTTGTCTTTACATCCATGTCGTGTAAGTCCCACTTCATCATGGAGGTAAGGGCCATGATAGTTCTAATGGAAGTGTACCTTTATACTAGAGAAATTGTCTCTTCATAATCGATCCCCTCTTTCTGAGAGAATCCTCTAGCCATAAATATTTCTTTTTTACTTTTCAAAACTTCCATCAACATCATGTTTTATATTGGAGATCCATTTCTAAGATACCACACTCTTGTTTTCTGGTTTGGGAACAATATCCCAAACATCATTATTCATGATCGAATAGTATTCTTCCGTCATTGCTTAAACCCATTCTTTCTTTTGTGCAAATTCCTGATAGCTTGTTGGTTCTTTATCTACAACATTAGACATCAAGGCTACATAATTGGAATATGGCTTTGATCTTTTGCTGGTTCTTTTGGAGCCTTTTGGCGCTTCATATCTTTATGCTTCTTGTATGATTTCTCTTACCCAAGCAGGTTTTCTCTTTAAAGAGATATCCATAGTAGGGGGCTCCTGAGACTCTAGTATGTCATGATCATCTAATGCTACTATTTTAGGAGATGGTTCAACTTCTTTCCTTTTGGGATGTACATCCTCTTCGTGTACTTCTTCGGGTTGAAACCTTCTAGACTTCTTAAGAGTTGTCTCTTCATCAAATGTTACATCCCTACTAATATTGATATGGTGGAATACTGAAATGTATATCCTGAAGGATTTGGAGACTTCACAGTATCGTACAAATATTCCCTTCTTTCCAGAAGGATCCAATTTGGTTCTCTTCTCTTTGAGAATATGTAGATTTATTGGGCGGAAAAATATCTTGAGATGGGTTACTTCAGGTTTCTTTCTCGTACACATCTGTTCAGGAGTCTTGAATGCAAGAGAACCATGAGATAATTTATTTTTCACATATACGGTTTTTCTTGTTTCTTCCCATAGGTGCATAGGGAGGTCTTGGTCATGAATCATGGTCTTCATTGCTTCCATGATATTTCTATTCTTTCTTTCTACAACACCATTTTGTTGGTGATTATAGGGAGTGGTTATTTCCATCTTGATTCCTTTCTCCTTATAGAATGCTTCAAATTCCTTTGAAGTGTATTCTCCACCATTATCTGATCTCAGCATCTTCATTCTCTTTTTTGAGTGGTTCTCTATCAAGGCTTTGAATTCCTTGAATTTCCTGAACACTTCACTCTTATTCTTCAAGAAGTATATCCAATTATTTCTTGAATAGTCATCAATAAATGTGACATAGTACTCATATCCACTCAAGGATATGGAGGGCATAGGACCACATACATTAGAATGGATTAGTTCCAACGTACCTTTGGTATTTGTTTCACTCTTCGAAAAGGGATTCTTGATGTTCTTTCCCTTTGCACATTCCTTGCAAGTTCCCTCATGTTCGATCTTTATATTTGGTAACCCCGTCACCTACTTGCTCACATAGGGCAATGCTTTGTAGTTGATGTGAGTAAGTCTCCTATGACACGGTTCACTTGTGCTAGTAGTCTCATGGACAAGGGTTGTCTTTGGATTTCCTTTGAGTTTGTACAGTCCTCCTTCTTCCTATCCAGTGATTACAACATCTTCAAGTATATTTCCTTTGGACCACATAAGTACTTGTCCATTTATAAAAGCATCTCTATATCCTTTCTTATTTATAGATGATATGGAAAGTAGGTTCTTTTTTGAACCTATTACATACACTACTTCCTTCATTTTCTTGGAAGTCCCAGATTCATGCTTTTAGCTTGATTCACCAATACCTTTGATGGGATATTGATAGTCATCTCCCAATGATACCTTCTGGGGAGAGTTCCTCTTCAAGTCTTGACAGAGTTGTCTTCTTTCCTGTCATGTTCTTAGAGGCACCACTATCAATAAGCCATGTATCTTCTTCAGATGTTATAGACCCAAAGAGTATAGAGAATAACACATATTCTTCTACATATTCACTTCTAGTTTTGTTTCGAGGTCTTTATTCATCCTCATCTTTAGCTAGATGAACATGATGTCTTTTGTTGTTTTTGTTCTTCTTTGGTGATAGACATTCTCTAGCAAGATGTCCTATCTTATGATAGTTTTAGCATTGATACTTTGAGTAATCCTTCTTCTTCTTTTGGAATTTCTTCTTTGAAGTATTATGATTACTCTTCTTGAATTTTTATTATTTTCTTGCTTTAGTATGGTTAGCGAGGGCCTGATCCTATTCTCCGAGGAGAGATTCTCTATTGGCTACCCTAGCTTCTTCTTGTATCCAATCTTCCCATACTATGTAAAAATTCATACTTTCTTTTCTGGCACACAAAGTCTGAATGAATGAGTCCCAAGGGCCAGTGAGACCATTGAGAGAAGTAATGACTAGTTCATCCTCATCAAGGGTATCTCCAATAGAACTTAGTTTCTCTTTGGATCGAGAGACCTTTGTGAAGTAATATTGCATAGATTATCCTTTGCTCATCTTGGTACCCTTCAGTTGAGCTCTCATATTCATATTTATGTTGATGTTCCTTCCCTCATACATTCTGAAAAGTGCATCATACATTTTCTCAGGTGTCTTCTTAGATGACACTTGAGGGATTAAGTGATCCTTAATAGAATCATCAATGATCCTCATTTCCTTGATTAGGTCTTTTCCATGCTTCTCCTTAGCTTCATATTATTTAGGTTTTTCAATCTCATCCTTGATGTAATTCTCAAGTCTATTCTCTTTCGGAATGAGTCCAATCCTATACTTCCAAGCGAAGAAGTTTTCTAGACCTTCCAATTTTTCCTCAAGCTTAGTGCTTGGGTCCACCTTGTCTAGTAGGCCACTAAAAAATGAAATTTATTAAAATAGGAGGCTGAAATTACTAGTAGATTCGATTAACGGAGGTGAGTTGGTTGACCCAAATCCTTTCTGGAGATCCCAAATCTTTAGTCTTCAAGTCCTACTTGTGAGGTTGCAGCACTCCATAAATTCTGGTCGAGTTTCATTGCAATTTTCTGGTTCACCGCCAAACTAGGATTTTTCTTTCCCAAAGATTGATCCACCCAAAATTTTTGATTTAGGGATCAATATATGTGCTCGAGGAGGGAACAAATTTCTATGCAAGAAGATCTTCAAATCTCCAACTTTTGCAAAAACCCTAATTTCTTATGGAGAGGGAGGAGAGAGGATTTCACCTAGTGAAAGATGCTCTAATCAGGTCAGCTCTAATACCATGTTAATATTTCATATTCTAGACTAGATTCAATAGTATTCAATTAAAAATAATAGAAACAACATATCAAGAATCACTTATAGAAACACAATCACGAGATAGACACATCATTTATTTTGGAAAACCCTCAAGGGGAAGAAATCCCAGCAAAACTTCCTCTGTATAAGATGTATAAAAGACAACCCCAAAAACAGGTGTTCTCCTCCATATTTTCTACCTCTCTCTCTCTCCTATGCGCTACTCAAGTGAGTGAGTGTGTGTTCAAATAAGAACCACAAATCCTCTATTTATACACAATAAGTCAACTAAAATTTATCCTAGACAAGTCGGCCCCACTAAACGTTCTGGTCTGACTTCACCTAGGAATACTCAAAAAAATATATTATTTTATTTATTAGGGCACTAAAGACCCAATACAAGTGGAGGCTTTACCTCATGACTCTATGATGACTAAATACAATAGTAACACCCCACCAGAGGAATAATAACATCTCCCTTGGGTTACATCAGTAAAAAAACATTTAGAATATCCTTTGATGTTATAATATTTCAACAACATACACCTCCCCTTAAAAGATAACATCATCCTCTATGTTATAACTTTTGTTTTTATTCTTCCATTCCAACTTCTTAGAACAAGTCTAGATATGACTATTACTTTACAGCTCCCAAGTAGCTTCTTCCCGACTAAGGTGCTTCCATTGCACCTTTACCTATCTGATGGTATGGTTCTGGAGTAAAATTTCTCTCCTGTAGAGAATGTGTCCCGGTCCCTCTTGGAACTTTCCCTCGGGTTCCACTTGGATTACATTCCAATAAATCACATGAGAGACATCATGTACATATCTTTTCAATATAGAAACATGAAACAAATTATGCACTTTAATATTGCATGGTAGGGCTAATTGGTATGCAACCGACCCTACTTTATCTAGAATTTCAAATGGCCCGCAATAACCTGGTGCCAATTCCTTATGCTTGCACAATCTCAAGGTACTTTTCTTGGGATTTACCTTTATGTAGACATGATCACCCACCTGGAACTCTCTAGGAGATTTTTTTAAGTCAGCATAACTTTTCTGCCTATCTTGGGTAGCATTCAAGTTTTGATGTACCTGTTTCACGGTTAGTTCCTTATATTTTAATAAGTCATGTCCTAACATTAATCTATCAACTGGGATACTCCATGAAATTGGAGTATTACACTTACACCCATATAACATTTCAAATAGACTCATTCCTACAGAAAATTGAAATTATTATTATATGCAAATTCAGTTAAGTGCAGGTAATCTTCCCATTTACCTGGTTTGTTCATGATATACATACTTAGAATGTCCTCTAAGACTTGATTTATTGTTTTAGTCTACCCATCCATTTATGGATGATATGCAATACCAAATTTAACTATGTGCCCAAACCTTTGAACAAGGATTTCCAAAAGTTACTTGTAAACTTTGCGTCTCTATCTGAGACTATTACCTTCAGTACACTGTGTAGCCTGAATATTTATTTTATGAAGATATAGGTAATGCTAACAACTTTATAGGTATATTTAAAAGGTATAAAATGAGCAACTTTACCTAATTTATCAACCACCACAATGATGGAATTATGTTGTCTAAAATGTTTGGGTAGTCCAGTGATGAAATCCATACCGATTGTCTCCCACTTTCATTCTGGAATGGGTAGTGGCTACAAAACTCTTGCGGGATGTTGATTATATGCCTTAACTTGCTGACATTCAAGACAACGAGCTAAGTATTGAGCCACCTCTTTCTTCATATTTGGAAAAAATAAATCCTTTATGATCATAGTGATAATTTTCTGATAGCCTAGATGCCATGAATATGGTCTTTTATGTAGTTCTTCCATGGCTGTGAGTTTAATTTATGCTATGTTTGGTATGTACAGTTTGTCTTTATGCAGAAATATTCCTTGCTGGTTTAGGATGAAACCTATTTTTACTTGACTTTGTTCATTTTTAGTAGTCTTTTCTTTTAAAAACTGATATTCTTTATCAGATTTTTCAGTGCCTAGAATCTGATTTTCCAAATTAGATTCATAGCTTCTACTTGCAAACAGTAAATTCGCATGATGAGTTTGATTGTACACCACTTTATTTTCTTTTCATTTTATATGTTTTATTTCTAAATCATATTCTCTTAAAAAGGACATCCATCTTGCCTATCTCGCATTCAAATTTTGTAGGTCAAATAAGTATTTAAGACTTATGTTGTCTGACATAAGCAAAACATTTCTTCGAATTAAGTAGTGTGGCCACATTTTTAAGGCGTGAATTATAGAAGAAAGTTCTAAATCATGTGTTGTATAGTTTTTCTCATGATCTTTTAGTTTTCTGGATTCATATGCCATAACATAATTTTCTTGTAATAAACCTCCGCCTAGCCCTTCATTGCAAGTGTCAGTACATACAACGAAACCCTTGAATGGATCAACAATCTTTAAGATCGGAACAATATTTAATAAGTGTTTTCATTTGTTAAAACTTTCCATGAATTTTTCTGTCCATTTGAACTTTTTACCTTTCTTTTGTAAATAGGTTATGGGGTAGGAAATATTAGAGAAGCCTTCGATGAACTTCCAATAGTATCTGGTAATCCCCATAAATGATCGGAGATCAAAAACGTTCTTAGGAACCAACCATTCCATGATGGCCTTTAATTTGTATTGATCAAATGAGATTCCATCCTTGGACACTATGTGTCCGAGGTACTGAATCTTATCTTTAAATAAATCACATTTACTGAATTTTGCATAAAGTTGTTGTTCTCTTAGTACTTGCAAAACTATTCTTAAATGTTCTTTATGTTCTTGTTCGTTCTTATAGTAGATTAGTATGTCATCAATGAAGACAACCAAAAACTTTTATAGGTAGTTGCTTAAGATAATGTTCACTAAACACATAAATTATGCAGGTGCATTTGTCAACCCAAAAGGCATTATGACAGACTCATAGTGACTGTAATGGGTCCTAAATGTTGTTTTAAATATGTCCTCATCATTTATTTGTACTTGACGGTGACCCAACCTTAAGTCTATCTTTGAGAACATAGTTTCTTTGCGGAATTAATCAAATAGATCATCTACCTGAGGGAGTGGGTAATGGTTTTTAATGGTCATTTTATCTAACATTTTGTAATCTATACATTATATTAAGGTTCCATCCTCTTTTTTCACAAACAAGAACAGTGCTCCCCAGGGAGAGACACTTGGTCAAATGTACCTTTTATTGATTAGTTCTTGTAGTCGTTATTTCAATTCAGTAAGTTCTATTATATTCATTTGATATGGAGCTTTCAATGATGGCACCACTGCAGATATCAGATCGATTGTGAAGTCAATATCTCTTTTTAGAGGAATTCCAGGGAATTCTGAAGGAAACATGTCTTCAAACTCTTTCAAGACTAGTATGTATTCTAGTTTAAGTTTGTTATCATTTTGATTACCATTAGTTATATAGACTATAAACACTTTACATCATTTTCTTACTAATATTTTCATTTGTAATGCAGATATTTCCCCGATGGTGACCTTCCTAAAGATCCCTTTAACTTTTATAGTGTTTCCATTATCATCAGTACAAGTAAAGGTTTTATCAAAACAATTTAACATGAATTTATGTTCCTCTAACCAATCCATCCCTATTAATAATTCATAGGATCCTAAAGACATAATATTTACATTAACACATGTAAGAAAACCATTCATCATCACTTTACAATTTCTAACAGGACTAGTAACTTTCCATTTCGTACCAATGGATAACTCTACTAGCCATGATTTGCAAACTTTTTAGGTACCAAATTGCATCAATCAAGTATTCTAGGTGATATATAGCTTAGTGTTGCACCTGGATCAATTAAAATAGAGATAGGTTAATTGTTTATCATACCTTCAATTTCAACCATAGAAGTATGGTGGTCTGCCTACCTATTTTGCAATGCAGTGTAGATCCTGAGAATGCTCTTTTCCATATCCCCAACTTTGACTGCTTCTTGGATAGAATGAACATTAAAATTATTTTTCCTTACTAGAAAGTATTTAAAGTAGTGTGTCCCTCGACACTCCCAGCATTTTAAGAGTTCTTTTTGTGCTGGGTTTTTATTAAGAACAATTGCAAGTTATTTTATTGCAGATTCTTGGGGTTTAAATATTTTGTAATTATTACCCTCTTACCCTCTATAGTTATTTCCCATGTGTTTATGGAACTTATTTTTATTTTTACTCGGGTCAAAATTATTTGTCTTTTGATTTTTCCATGCTGGTATACTTTCCCTTTTATTGTTTTTTTGGTCATAACAGAAGTTTTCCTTCCTCATCGCTTCCTCTAGCGTCTTCGGATTTTCATACTGAATCTGTTCTTTGAACACGATGGGAAAAAAATTGAGGAACCATTGAATTTTAGGTTTCTCATCAATTATATAGGGAACATAGTGAAGTAGGATTAAAAACTTACTACAGAGTTCTTTCATTGGCATGGCTCCTAGCCTTAGTTCATAAAATTATTTTTCTTTTTCTTCATAATATTTTTCTGATAAGTACTTTATTTCAAAGAGTTTCTTAAATGTTTTCCAAGTTACATGTCTCTTTTTTATCCCTTTAACGTTCTTTATGTATTTCCACCTTCCTTTCCGGTCAGATTATAGATGGCCATTTTATCCTTCAACTCATCGGAGTAGTTATATATCTGAAAATAATTTTTCATGCTGGAAAACTAGGCCTCTGCCTCTTCTCCCTTCTCAATTTCCCCATTAAATAGGGGTGGATTAATTTTCTTAAACTCCCAAGATATTTCCTCTTATGGTCTATATTTTCTTTTCTTCTTATTATTGTCACTTCTTTCGCTTGACTCTTGCTATTTGGGTGATTCCATGAAGATGGGTAACACTTTTTGGCCAAATTTGGCGATGAAAACCTGATTTTTTACTCATGTGCTAGATAGAAGCCCTCAAAACGCATATATGCCATGTGAATTTTGACTTGCAGTAAGAAAACAAATTGTAGAATATTATGTTGGCTTCATAGTGATATTTTTTAAAAAATATTCCGATCATTAGAGGAAATTTCAACTCAAAATGGGCCTTTTAACTTTTATTCAAATTCCATGTCATCATGTGTTAGCAAATGAAATTGCTTTAAATTTGAAATACCGTATAGGTCTTAAACACTTTTTTAATATAAATTTGGGGATAGGTATCATAAAAAAAACTACTTTTTTTGTTTGTATTTTTTACATATCTCCTTGTGTTTTTACTCAAATTTCGAACAGGAGAGCTCGTTGGATGCATAATTAAATTTCACATCCAACAAGTACCCACTCGACATACTTTTGATGGACCCCTCTACCCCAAAAACAAGAAATACCTGAAAAAATGGAATGATGATGTCATCATTCCATTTTTTCAGGTATTTCTTGTTTTTGGGGTAGCGGGGTCCATCAAAAGTATGCCGAGTGGGTACTCGTTGGATGCACAATTTAATTCCGCATCCAAGGAGCTCTCCCGAACGAAATTTGAGTAAAAACATGGGGAGATATGTCAAAAATACAAACAAAAAAGTAGTTTTTTTCTTTTCTTCCTCCAAAATTAATAAATATTATTTTATTAT
>LPNX010433294.1:1295-57124 GCA_001517045.1 Pseudotsuga menziesii
ATTGTACTGGATGTGAGTACTGTATGGTATTGGATGTGAGTATTGTATGGTACTGGATGTGGGTACTGTATTGTACTGGAAGAGAGACTGTGAGAGAGTGAATAGGAAGTGCAGTGGTTTTGCTGCAGGGTGTATCCCTTCATCTTTCTGGACTAAAATAAAAGGACTGGCAATTTTTTTTGTGGACGTAGCCCATCGTTTGGGTGAACCACGTTATATCTATGTCTCTCTATACTATTTAATGTGTTTTTGCATCTTGTTTATTGATTTAATTGTATAATTGTTATTTCTCTACAGTCCTATTTTTCTAACAATGGGGTGTGTCCCAAAGACAACTTCCTAGCACCCTTCATCGATTAGATTATCGATGCATGCGCTAGACATGAGGTTTTTTCCTTCATGGACGGATATTCTGGATAGAACCAAATTTAGATCCGGAAACAAGATCATTACAAGACTTCATTCACAACCCCGTGGGGCACATTCACTTATCGAGTCATGCCCTTTGGCCTGAAGAATGCTGGAGCCACCTTCCAGCACACCATGACATATTATTTCCATGATCTAATCCATATCATATTGGTCTACTTGAATGATCTTACTACTCGATCACCAAAATGAGCACAACATATGGATGACTTGTGGCAGGTATTTTTATGTTGCTGCAAATACAAAATTCACCTGAATCCCATAAAGTGCATTTTTTGTGTCCCAGTAGGCAACCTACTCGGGTTCATCATATCCCAAAAAGGGATAACAGTAGACTCCCTCAAAGTTCAGGCTATCCTTGATCTTCCTTCACTAAAAACACAGCACCAACTATAGAGCCTCCAAGGCAAGGCCAACTTCCTTCGCCGCTTCATACCAGAGTATGCAACAAAATCCCATAGATTCATCTGCCTGCTCTGCACAAAAATCCTCTTTTCTTGGGATCAACAAGCACAAGAATCATTTGATGCACTCAAGAAAGCCCTGGCTTCTGCACCATTACTCTCAGCATCAGACTTCATCTGAGACTTCATTCTCTATGTGTTGGCCTCACACAACACCTATAGTGAGAATTTCTCCTCACTACAGGGGTAAAAATAGCTCCCTTATGCCTATAGGGCACAAGGGTAGGTTTCTACCCTTAGAAAATAGTAAAAAACATAACTAAAAATGACTAAAACTAAGCTACGAATTGA
Source organism: Pseudotsuga menziesii (assembly GCA_001517045.1). Lineage (NCBI taxonomy): Eukaryota > Viridiplantae > Streptophyta > Pinopsida > Pinales > Pinaceae > Pseudotsuga > Pseudotsuga menziesii. Next base: position 2,480 of record LPNX010433294.1, read on the forward strand.
AACTAAACTACGCTACACTAGAACAAGTAAATGGCAGCTGTAATAAACTATATCTAAACCAACAACATAAAGAAAGAAGAGATGGAGTATTGTTGAACCCATCTGCACACAATGGGTTAGGGTTCCGCCTCCAAAACCTACCAAATAAACCTATACTACCATGGAAACAACTTGCAAACAAAGTTAATGGAAAAACCTACAACTAGAAATATTAGTTAGAAAACAAAATAAGCAAATGAACATAAACAGAAATGAGATTATACCTCACTTAGGTGGAAATGGGCCACCATGCCCTAGCTCATGGGAGCACCTCTCTCTTGGTTGGGAAGCAATGGCTTGGAGAAATGGAGATGGAGGAGAGGGAGAGTGGGTGGTTTGAGAGCAAGAGGTCTCAAAGCATCCACGGGCAGCATAAAAATATGCAAATGAGGAGTGTTTTGAGAGTGATCCCCCACCCTCCTTATATAGTTTTTCCAAGGGGTTTTAGGGTTTTAATCCCTTGGTCAAGGCTTTAGCCCCTTTCTCCCTAATTTTAGCCCCTTTTTTAGGGCTTTAGCTCTTGGGGGTCTTTTTTGGGCTCTTTTTTGGGGTTTTTAGCCCTTTTCTTCATCCTTGGGCTCTTTTGGAGGTGTGGGGGTCAAATGGAAGGACTTATGGAGTGAAATGAATGTTGTGAGATGGTGTCCTTGGGTGGTGTAGGCCATGGAGAGCTGTGTGGGGATTTTTGGGTTAACAGATTTCCCCCTGATGTGTGAGGGCAGGATCTCAACGTATGGATGATGGACATCATAGGATTTGCTGTCGAGAGGTGGTGCTTCCGGGGCTGGGGCATGGTGGCTTTTGGTTTTGTATTAATTTGGTTCCCATCAATGGGTGAGATATAGTAAATGTGTGACATGTATATGGACGAGGCAGGCATTCCCATGCTCATGACAATGTCAAAAGAATCATTTGATCTATGCTCTAAAATACAAGAGCCGATCATATACAACTGATGTTACAATGCTGGTTTCCTCTATGTGAGGATGAATACAATACTGATCTGGTACATTGGACCCATGGCATTCTCATGGAATTCTATATCTTCATGACTTATGGTCTACTAGATCTAGAAAGGTACATAGCTGTATGGACTTGCTGATTGAGAGTCAGAGTCTTTGTGGTACAAGTATGCTGGTTCAATCATAAAGGTATATCAAAGCACTGTTGGGGCTTCTGAACACTATCTCCAACGCAACTTGGATTTCACAAGGGACATCACATGTTTAGGTCCCTCAAGTGGACTCACTAATGTGCTAGAGTCGGGTGACATCCGGGGTCTTTGACCAAGTACTGTGCGGAACAAACCCTATACTAATCTCAATGGTGCGATGATGGAGTTGAAGTCGAGCATGTGAGAAACAACCATCCCGAGAGGCACTAAGGACTCCTCTCAAGTGGTCCAAGGAACTCATAAATGATGTCAATGAAACCAATGTATAGGGACCTCTGGGTCTATACTCTGGAATATATGTGCTAGCGTCGACAGAGAGAGACCTGCCCCTAGCCAAGGCAATGATGTTTCCTTGACCAGGAGCACGAGGGATAACCGAAAGGTGTGAAGCAATATGTGGACTGACTCACTGAATTGGGGGGGAGAGGAGGGAAGGGAAAGACTGAACAGGGGCAGGGGGGGAGGGAGACTCAAACCTCCTTTTTTCAGAGTATGATGGCAGGGCGGACCAGGAAACAAATGAAACTGACTCAAGGGAGTGGGATCATAGCTGTAATACTAGGAATATCACTACAGATGGGAAATACTTGGAGGAGATGGACACTTTTGTTACTGATGGGATCCAAGGAAGACACATTCCAGAGTACTTTGAACAAAGGAAACCCAATGTGGGAATGCTGCCAGACTGTTTTCTATGGGGTGGTGTCTAGGGACACCATTGTGGTACGATCCCATGGATTTTTGGCGAGCCCAAGAAGGTAAGTGCTCGATGGTGCTTTCAATTTTAGAGAGTATAAAAGCACGAAGAAGACTCTAGTGGGGGATCTTTTTCATTGGTAGTTTCCTATGCCCAAAAAAGGATAAAAGTATACACAGGATAGCTCGCCCATCTTGAAGGGTATGAGAGACTTCTTTACCATTGGTAGTTCAATCAGGCCAGAAAATGTTAAACCTATACTGATTGGATGGTCATTCAGATACTTTTATGAGCATGAATGAAACCAAGTTTGCTTAGCAATCTTTTCTTATTGAGATGGCTGGAAAAGAGCTTAACGACAATGGGTGGTGAGATTTTCGTAAAGTGCGGCCCCTCTTCCTGAGAGAGCATAAAAGTATGCAGAGGGGAACGATCTTGGCTTAAGTGTGCCAAGGAGGTCCTTTTCATGAAATGGTCTACATGATCTATAAAAGGAAGTAAATGAGATGATGTAGACGCCCTTTCCTATACCTTAGCGAGTGGGAAAGGAAGCAGTTGCGCTCGACGATCTTTTCATTGTTTTAAGGAGTCAAAAAAGAGCTTAAACAAAACTTCAATGTGGTAAACCGATGGTGGCACATGCAGTGTCCCATGTCGGGATGGTGGACATAGGTCCGAAGGTCATCCATGTAGTATGAACGAAGCATAAGGCTCTCAAACATACTAATACATGTGTGGGATAGATCACGGTAGAGGCTGGCGAGACAATGTGGCAGAGGCATGCAAACCGAGGTGGCTCTCGGATAGAGGTCAAGAGAGCGTGTGTGTGTCTTGCGGTGGCCAAACTTGATTACATGTGATGTAAGTACAAATACAGAGGAATTTATATGCCAAATACATGCAAGAAAAGAAAACATTTTGTGTACAGTGGTCTAGAGGTCCGCGTAAGGTGCGGTAAAAAGAAAAGACAATCTATGTGTTAAAAATAAAATAAAAGCTAAAATTACAGTCCTTGATGGGCGACGGCCTGAGGACGCTTCTATGCCAAATACATGGAAGAAAAATAAAGGTTCTTATGGATGATGGTCCAGATGTCTGCATGTGTTGTCGTGAAAGAGACAATTATAAATGCAAAAACAAAAGTATAGTACAATCCTTAATGGGCAGCAGCCTGATCACTCGCGTGAGTTGCGACCGGGCAGTACGATATGAGTATCGGTCCGTAGACACTCGCATCGTCATGTCATGGATCGTGAATCGAGGTGACTTGTGGGAGATGGTCCTGAAATTAATTAATTAAACATGAGACAGTGGTCTCATGAAGAGATAGAAATTTGATCCCAGAGGTGTGAGAGGTGTCTCGAACAGGTTTCGGGTGATGTTTGACTACTAGATGATGGTGTTGCCTTTGATTTTTTCTAAAAAAATTTGAAAAACAAGAAAAATTAAAATCAAGTGACTCATTGGTGATGTTAAATGCAAAATATCTTAAGGTAGAGCCCATTGCAGGGGTTCTCCAAGAGTTGTCCATCAGAGTCAATGAAGAGGTGTGCCCCCTTTCCAAGACAAAGGTCATTGGCAAGGCGTGGAGATGGAATTTGGTCTTTTATGGGAAGAACCGATTCCATACTATGGTTTAAATGGAATGGGGTAAAACTGTAGGCGGTCTTAAATATCTCTCCATCATCGTGTAAGTGGTGTCAGGATAGATCAGGTGGATTTTCCAAAAGCGATGAGACAAAAGGGCAACTGGTGCTAGAGATCATGTAAATGGTATTGGTTATGGTTTTGGTGGCCTTGCCGCTAGTCTTTGTTGTAGGAAGAGGGGCAGGACTGGAGATAAGAGGAGTCTTTGATGGACCTGGAGGTAGGTGCAACATCATCTCAATTGGATAAACATGAGTCAACACATCTTGGGGCCTTAGAGGTAGGGTAGGTGGTTCAAGGCACCACACAAGATCTCCCAGTGTGAAATCCTGTAGATTACGGGTTTCCAAGATGGACTTACTCATAGTATCGGATGGTAGGAAAAGGAAAGGGAAAAGAAAAAGGAAAAAGAAAATGATCATGTTGATCAAGAATGAACCCCAATGTTTCACTGGTAACTGAGGTTGAGGTTGCAACTAAGGTTGTGGCTGTGGCTATGGAAACAATGGAAGAGATAGGTCTGATGGACTGTCAATGATGGTGGAGACAAGAGGGTCTGCAGAACTGGACATCATGCAGATGGACACGGTGTCTGAAGAAGGTGGTGGTGGGTAAACTTCTTCGATCAAGGTGATCTCAAACTCAAGGGAATGGTGACGGAGGTCAGCGAGAGCCATTCAAAATTTGGGCAAGTCTTGGTAATGGTGGGAGTAGTGTCCATACAAGCCAAAAAGGGCGTAAGAATGGTTCATCCTTAATTCCTTTTTCTTTACTACCGGTGCAGTTGGGAGTTCAACCACGGGGATGTTCTCATTCGTATCCATGGAATCCAGATGCACATGGATCACTAGGATTTCAGGGAAATCTTGAGTTTGGTATCCCTGTTGTTCACAGATGGCACAAGGTGGTACTGGCCATGGTTTTGCAGTGGCTTTGGTGTTCTTCCCCCTTTCCCTTTTGGGTTGGGGTCGTGCAGATGTGGGTGCGGTGGTTGGCCTATGCGGGCCGGGTGGGGGGTGAGACTCAACTGCAATAGGTTGCACTAGAGTTAGCACAACCTGGGGCATGGCTGGTTAAACTGGTGGATCCAGATACCACACTGGGATCCCCAATGTAAGGTTAGGTAGGTTTAAGGTGGCCATGACTTTCTTGCTCATGACACCAGGTGGGGGGAAGAGGAAGAGAATTATATGGACCAGAGATGAGCCCACATAACTCTGAGCCGGTTGCATGTGGGGGTGAGGTTGTGGCTGCAGCTGTGCATAATGCTGCTGCTATGGGTGATGTTGTGGATGCTACTGCTATTACGGCTTCGACAATGTTGTGGTTGTGGTTGGGGCTGTGGATGTGGTTGTTGTTTAGGTGTAGCGGTGCTTGATGAGACCATGCACAAGTCTGTAGTTTACTTTTGTGTTGGTGGTGGTGATACCAACAGGAAATGAGTCGTCATGGTGGGATCGGTAAACAACCCAGGGCCCACATTCAATGGTGGGGATGCTGGTGTGTTTTCAACCACAGTGTTGGTTGCAGGGATGATGTTAGCATGTGTGGTCGCACCTTGCGGTTCAGTGGTGGTGATGGTAGGGATAACATTGGCAGGTGTTATTAACCCTTGCAGATCATGGTAGGTGATCTGGTCAACCGTCACAATCTTCCCTTCATGGGGGAACATCATGAGGTGGAAGATAGTTGACGCAACCACTCGCATGGTGTAGATGTAACTCCTCCCAAGGAGGAGGTTGTAATCCAGTTGAGCGTTGACGACCTCAATGTCAATCATGAATGTCTTCCCAACTAACGTGATGGGGACATGAGGGAGGATTGCTTGGGATTTAGTGGGGTGTCCATCATAATCCCACAGAGTCGTGGAAGATGGTTGTGGAATAGGTGATCCAAGCTTCTTCCAAACCAAGGTAGACATAACGCACGTAGATTCCCCCTCATCCACTATGCATCGATGCACAACCAAGTTTTGGATGGACACCAGGATTTGGAAGGCGATAGTGGAGGGCATGCACGGCTCTCCGTTTTCTATGTCAAAAGTGATTAGCTTTGAATCAGAGGGGTCTACCGCTCCTAGAGTGGCTAGTAAGGCTCTCTTCTATGTTGGGCATGTTTTAAGTACCTCAAGGGAAGACATGGTGGTTGGCATTTGGGCCAAATCATCCACAACGTTGTAGCTCACTGCAGCTTTAGTTGTGGCATTATTGGCAATTCTGTGTATGGGTGGGCACAAGAACAAGGGTAACTAGAGAGGTAATTTGGTTGTCTTAGACGTAGATACTATTGATGAGTCAATAGGTTCGGTAGTGGTACCGTATTGGTTTCATCTACTTTGTAAGTTGACCTCTTCAGTGGTCATGGTCATCAGGTGGTGGACACCTGTTTTGGCCATGGGTGGTGCCCTCGGAGCATTGGGAGTGGCCTAGGGAGGGGGAGCGGTTGCCACCAATCCTTGGACTGGTAGTGGGTTTTTAAGCACCATGGGAGGAGGTCCTTGTGGTGCTTGGTTGGGTTGGGCTTGGGTGGGGGCATTGGTAGCCTATTGGGCCTCATTTTGAATGTCCTTCTTAGCGTGAGGCATGAGGGGACACTCAAACGTGTAATGCCCATAGAAATCACAGAGTGTACAAGGTTGGTTTGTGTGCAACAGAGTGTTGCTTCTTGGTCCATTCTATCATGGGGGGTTTTGGGTTGGCCGATTGGCCGCGGCATTACTGGGGGGGCTCGGTTGCTGACCACCTCCCTGTGGTTGGTTGTTTCCTTACTTGCAGGGTTGGTTGTTTCTAGCTTACCCTTGTTGATTATTGGGGGTAGGCTAGTTGGGACAGTTTTGTTGTGTGAACACTTGTCCCAACAGAGTGGGTGGAGTGGGTGGAGTGGGGGCGGAGGCTTGGACTTGTTGTACTAGTGGTGCATGGTATATTTTTGGGGGTGGTGGTGCCATGAATGTGGGAATTTTCCCCATGTACTACTATGCTGGCCAAGCCATAGCTTGAGCCTGCTGTGGTGGTGCAGGTTGTGCATAAGAGGTTGTTGCACCGGACTAAGACATCATTCTAGCATAGTCCAGAGCTTGGTTTTGGTAAGCAACATTAGTCATGTTGCTTGGTTGCGGTGCCAAGATAGGTGGTGTTGGTCAATACTGTGGTTGTTGGGAGACTGACCCTATGATTCCATCCACATTGTGGGATTCCCCTGGTGCATCGCAGTAAGAGGTACTTGGACGGGGACCATCTGGGATGACGGTATACAAGTATCCCGACTAGGTGTAAATGAGATCAAATTGTTGGGCCTTCAATATGGGCTCTTCTTCAGATTGGGGACATTCAGATGCGATGTCCTTTGCGATGGGTGGGAGAAAAGTCTTGAGGAACCAATCTAAGAAGATCCTGTCATCAAGTTGGATCTTACATAAGCTACGGCGCCACCGCCACTCATGGATATGGTCAGTGATGTGGGTGGCAGTGTTTTGGCGACATGATAATAGGATCTCCACCCCTTCGTCATATTTGACAGGGAGTTAGAAATACTAGAGGAACATGAATGCTAGGGAGTTGAAGTTGAGGTACTTGGCTTGTGGCAACTCAATGTACCATTTGGCTGGGCACCTGTGAGGGTGCATTGGAACAGCCTCATCCTGATGGAGTCTTCTATAATACTATTGGATGAGCACCATAGATGGAAGGTCATTATATGATTTTGGGGACATTCCCCGGCTTTGCCTTCAAACTTTGGGATGTCTGAAGGCAGCTTAGTTGGCATGGGTGGCCAAAACACTTGGTGATGGATGGGGTCATTTGTCAATCTAGCCAGGTCAGACAAGTTCAAATGAGCCATGAATGGCAGATTTGACCCCAAGTTGATGTGGGATGGGGCTGGAATGGGAGTGGGGTTTGCAGGTGCATAATGCATCTGCATGGCTGGGAGTGCTTGTGGTGGTACCATGGTGGATGGGCCATTTCCCCCAAGTGTTGTGGGAAGGATGGTATAGGTGGAGGGGGAATTTCCCCCATGCATGGAGGTAGGGTAAATGTGGGTGGTTGGTGCATTGCCCTCCTGTGTGGCAGGTAGGGAAATGTGTGTGGAGGGGCCATTGCCCTCATGTGTGGCCATTGGACCAGCTTGGATGGTCACTATGGGTGGTGGTAATTGGCTAATGACAGTCTGCATGACTATGCTTGGACCTCTTGCCACATTATGGGTGATTGGTTGTGATGTGAACATGGGTCCACTTGCTAAGGTTAGACCGAAAAATGGATCCGGGTTTGCAGTAGCCATGGGGCTAGATGGTGTGGTGTGGAGGTCTGGTTCAGACTGATATGGATCTGAATCCAAATCAGAGGCTATATGTCCCTCTGATGGTGTGGGAGATTGCTGAGAATGGCTACAATGGTGCCGAATGAGTGTTACAAATGGTGGTGGTTCACCTCTTAGGCATGAGGAAGATTGTGGAGGATCAATTATGTTTACTTGTGTGAATGAAACTGGTGGGTATGAGATTTAGACCCCAGTTTCAATGGCTTCCTACTAGCTGAAGGTGGTCTCTCAGCCACCAAGACTATCAGGAGACAATGCTTGGCTTGTTCCTCATGGGTAAATCTACTCAATCGGAAGGGGTCGTTGCCCATTTCGCTTGGCAATTCCTCTCAACGGCCAACTACTTTGGGGTTCCTATGGTACTCCTCACAATGAGTTTCTGGGAAAATCCCAAGTACTTCCCATAGTTGTAGCAATCAAGGACTTATGTCCTCAAAGACTGCAAGGTTGATTGAACTTAGTGTAAATTTGGTAACTTTTAAGGCTCACTCAGCATCATGAACTGAGTTGGGTTAATTATGTGGTATGGTGTGTTGGTTTGCTTGCTTGTTTTGGTATTTGGTTTGCAATATGGTTTATGAATTCATGGTAGATTTCACATAATGGTTTTGAATGCAAATGTAAACAAAAACTTGTAAGCAAAAAAGGTGATTAACCTTGAATTGTTTGGCCTAACTAAGTTTCTACCTCTAAGTGGTATTCTTCTTCAACCAAGAGAAGGTGTTGGGCTCTCAACACAATGGGACTAAGCCCATCCATAGATTCTTAGGTCACCTCCCAAGTGATAGGTTGTTCAAATAGGGAGGACGCTTAGCGCCGTGAGAATCCCTCCTTCTCTACCCGCCGTACCTTCCAGGTCACCTAGTTTTAATGGTTTAGGAAAAATGCCATGGAGTGCCTAGATCTATACGAGTTCTCCCTTCGTCGTATCGTAGAATACCCTAGAGGGTGATGACTGGGTAGACGAGGAAGGGGGCAGCAAGATGTTTAATTTTATGTTACGTTTAGTTAGGCTAATTCATTTTATTGAACCTTAGTGATTGGATTAACATATACACATTGTTCATTGGTTTATTTGCAAAAATTGAAAACTATAATAAACAGAGACCTATAATGGTGGACAGAGATGACTGGGCCACACTAACAGTCCTATAAAACTAGAAATTGCTGCTAATTAAACTGAAAAAACAACTTTTGTATGACAGACCACACATTTTTGACTAAATCCTGGGAGGGGGCCGCGATATTTTTCCAGAAATGAGGGAGGGGGTCACACAAAATGCCAAAACATCCACAACTTGAGCTCTTGGGATGAATTCATGCCTGTCTAAGGACTAAGTGCACCATGGGCGTGCCTGTCTACCAATTAAGAGCGCATTCCCTCACCTTTTACCCCGATAAGAGTGACTTGCTCCAAAAAGGGGTGTTTTCGGGGCTGCAGGGTCAGATCTAGCCGATAGTAACTGGTACTGGGTCAGTCTGACTCAGCTCAGCCTAGGAAAGGCCTCGGTACTGATAGAAAACAAAAAATAAAGTAGATTTAAACAAATCTAACAGAACTTTTTTGAAAACTAGGGTAAAAATTGAAAAACTTGAAAAACTTAAAATTTTTGCCTAGGGATCCTGTGGGATCGACCCAGGGGAGTCGCTAAAGCTGTAGTGAGAATTTATCCTCACTAAAGGGGTAAAAATGGCTCCCTTGTGCCTATATGGCACAAGGGTAGGTTTCTACCCTTAGAGAACAGTAAAAAACAAAAGTAAAAATGATTGAAACTGAGCTACAAATTGAAGCTAAACTATGCTACACTAGAACAAGTAAATGGTAGCTGTAATAAACTATAACTAAACCAACAATATAAAGAAAGAAGAGATGGATTATTTTTGAACCCATCTACACACAATGGGTTAGGGTTTCGCCTCCAAAACCTGCAAAATCAACCTATACTACCATGGAAACAACTTGCAAACAAAGTTAATGGAAAAACCTGCAACTAGAAATATTGGTTATAAAACAAAACAAGCAAATGAACATAAACAAAAATGAGATTATACCTAACTTAGGTGGAAATGGGCCACCATGCCCTAGCTCATGGGAGCACCTCTCTCTTGGTTGGGAAGCAATGGCTTGGAGAAATGGAGATGGAGAAAAGGGAGAGTGGGTGGTTTAAGAGCAAGAGGTCTTAAAGCATCCACGTGCAACATAATAATATGCAAATGAGGAGTGTTTTGAGAGTGATCCCCCACCCTCCTTATATAGTTTTTCCAAGGGGTTTTAGGGTTTTAATCCCTTGGTCAAGGATTTATCCCCTTTTTTGGGCCTTTAGCCCCTTTCGCCCTAATTTTAGCCCCTTTTAGGGTTTTAGCCCCTTTTTGAGGGCTTTAGCTCCTGGGGGTCTATTTTGGGCTCTTTTTTGGGGTTTTTATCCCTTTTATTCATCCTTGGGCTCTTTTGGGGGTTTGGGGGTCAAATGGAAGGTCTTATGGAGTGAAATGAATGTTGTGAGATGGTGTCCTTGGGTGGTGTAGGCCATGGAGGGCTGTGTGGGGATTTTTGGGTTAACAATGCCATTGCTGGAGTCTTGGTCCAGGAAGATGATGCCCACCATGAGCACATGATTTATTACATTAGTCAGAAGATGGCAAGTCCCCCACTACAATATTCACCTGAGGAGAAACTAGCCCTCACCGTCATCTTCTCTACTCAGAAGTTGCACCACTACGTCATTGCAAACCATACATGCATAGTGGTTGATTGAAAACCAATGCGGTACCTCTTAAGCCATTGCCTTCTACAAGGTCACATGACTAAGTGGGTAGTCATTCTCAAAGAATTCGACTTAGAATTTGTTTCCCCAAAAAGCACAAAGGCACTTGCATTGGCCGCGCTCATGACCTATCTTCCCCCATTAACCACGTCATCACCTCCCAAGGATGACCTCCCAGATGATTTCCTATTTTTCATATCCATGGAAGACCCATGGTATGGGGACATCCTTCTATACTTATGAACATAGAAGTTCGTAGCACACTTAAAACATGAGGACAGGTGACAGATTCGACATCAAGCCATTCGCCACCTGTTGATTGCAGACGTGCTATATCATAGAGATATTGATACCATCCTATGTCGTTGCCTCACCCATGACGAGGCCTAGACCATCCTCAATGACTGTCATAGTGGAGCCTGTGGTGGACACCTTTCAGGTTTGAAAACCTCCTAGAATATTCTACATGCCGACTACTTCTAGCCTTCCATCTTCGCTGATTGCATAGAGGCAGTCAAGCATTGTCGCAACTATCAACTATTTTTCCCAAAGATAAGAACCCCCTCTACACCGTTACACCCCGTAATCACAGCCGGTACCTCTTGCAAATGGGAAATGGACTTCATGAAAATTAACCCTATTTCAGCCGATCATAAATACATCATTATGTCAGTCGATTACTTCAGTAAGTGGTCCGAGGCCATTCCCACATTTGATTGCAAAAGTGAAACAACAGAACGCTTCTTCTTCAACCATGTTATTCACAATTTGGTGTTCCTAAACAGTTGGTCTCAGACCATGGTACACACTTTGAAGACATTGTTTGGACTGAGCTTTCAACCATGTTGAGATTTGAACACTAGTAATCATCTTCCTACTACCCCCATGGCAACGACCAAGTTGAAGCAGTCAAAAAAATCATCAAAACAATGCTCCAAACGATGGTAGGAAACCATAAAACCAACTGGCATCACATGTTGTTTTCCGCCCTGTACGCTTATTGCATGTCTACAAAAACTACAACTGGTTTCACCCCTTTCTGTCTAGTATATGGTGTTGAATCAGTACTCCCTATAGAGTGCCAGATCCCATCACTCTACCTCGTGGTAGAACTCCTCCCTGATACTATGCCTTTGGAAGAATGACTCCTCCAACTTCAGAAAACTATAGAATACTGCGGAGCTTATCTCCAAGCCATCGAAGTAGCAAAAACACGATCCAAGACCCATTATGACTCCCATGTCCACCCTCGCACCTTCAGGGAAGGCAATATGGTTTTGGTCTATGACCAACCCAATGAAAAGTTGGGCAAAGTCAAGTTCGAATCAATGTGGTACGGCCCATATGTCATCCACCACTACCTCAAAAAATGGGTGTACACCCTTATTGACTCTGATGGACAACTCTTGGAGAACCCCTATAATGGGATCTACCTCAAAAAGCTTTACGCTTATGAGTCGCTTCGTTTTAATTTTTTGTTTTACAACATTTTTTGCACAAAACAAAAACCCCCATTCAGGGGCAGTACCATTAGTTGTTAATTTCAAAGCCACCCGGAGCCTATTCGAGACACCTCTAACACCTCTGGGCTGAAATTTCCATTTTCTATCTTTTAATGAGACCATCATCTCATGTTTACATAGTAAATTTTGGGACCACTTCCTGGAAGTTACCTCGGTTTAGGAACCATAAAGTGATGTAAGTGTCTCTAGACCTATACTTGCATCACACTTGCCTACCACCACTCACACAGGCACCCAAACAAATGACCATTGATCCCCTGATAGTCCAAACCAATTTCCATCTAACATCACCTCTTTAAATGACGGTAGTTTAGCCTGTAATATAGTCTTGTCCCTTTTGTTTTACACATTTTTAAAGTGAATCTTATGTATTGTTTCCCCTCATTGCTCCAGCTGGATCCTACCTCCGATCGGTACATTGGATTTGCTAATGGAGCGAGCACATGGTCTCCAAACCTCACCTCGGCTACATGGGTCATCTACTCCCCGTTGCATGAGTTGATCCATATTGATGGAATATGCATAAGCAGTGAGACAAACAACCAGGATGAATATGATGGTGTCAATGGGATCTTGGCCACTGCTCTCCAATTGGGAATTTTCCATCTTTATGTATTCTTAGACTCCCAGCTGCTTGTCTCCCAGTTGAACAAATACTATCGGGTACGTGATCCCTGCCTATTTAGAAAAGTCATGCGCACTAAACAAATGGTTAGAACATTTGAATCCATCACATTCAAACATGTTCCCAGAAACCTCAATAGTGTAGCAGATTAGATGGCTAACGACATTCTAAACTGGCATATTCATCATAGCATATAGGAAGCATACAAACAATTGCATCATGCATCATATTTGTCCACCGAACCTTATGTAGGATCCTAGACCGTTCCCTAGAGGATGGCCCATTTCTTTTATAAACTACCTTTGAAATTGCACTCACATCACATGTAGTCAAGTCTGTCTACCACAACTCACACACACACAACTCTCTTGAGCTCTATCTGAGAGCCACATCAGTTTGCATGCCACTGCCACACTGATTCATGTGCCTTTGTCATGATCTATCCCATGTATGTCCAAGATCCACCTGCTCCATCCATACTGCATGGATGGCCATTGGAACACTGTCCATTGCCACGACATGGGGGAACCATCAGTGCCCCCTCGATCAGTTGACCATCATGGAGTTTCTTTTAATCTCTTTTCTAACTCCTAAAAGAATGAAAAGATTACCGAGCACAGCTGCTTCCTTTCCCACTCGTTAAAGTATAGGAAAGGGTGTCTACATCATCTCATTTATCTCCCTTTATAGACTATGTAGACCATCAAATGAAAAGTACCACCTTGCCACATTCAAGCCAAGACCGTTCCCCTCTACATACTTTTATGCTTTCTCGAGCAGAGGGTCCAAACTTTACAAAAATGGTCACCATGGGTTGTCGTTAAGCTCTTTTCCATCCTTCTCATCAATAAAAGATTGCCGAACAAACTTGGTTTTGTTCATGCTTGTAAAATTATCTGAATGACCATCCAATTAGTATAGGTTTAACCCTTTCTTAACTGACTGGACTACCAATGGTAAAGAAGTCTCCCATCCCCTAAAAGAATGGGAAAGCTCTCCTATGTATACTTTTATCCTTTTTCAGGTACAGGAGACTACCAATGAAAAACAACCCCCACTGGAGTCTTCTTCATGCTTTAGACTCTCTAAAATTGAAAGCACCATTGAGCATTTACTTTCTCAAGCTCACCAAAAATCCATGAGATCGTACCACAATGGTGTCTTTAGACACCACCCCATAGATAATAGTTTGGCAGCATTCCCACTTTGGGTCACCTTTGTTCAGAGTACTCTGCAATGTGTCTTACTTGGATTCCATCAATATCAAAAGTGTCTACCTCCCCCAAGTATTTCCCATCTGCAGTGACATTCCCAGTATTACAGCTATGATCCCTTTCCCATGAGTCAGTTTCATTTGTTTCCTAGTGCGCCCTACCGTCATACTCTAAAAAAAGGAAGTTTGAGTCTACTACACTCCCTCTGCCCCTTTTTAACTCCTTCCCTTCCCCCTCCAATTCAGTGGGCCAATCCGCATATTGTCTCACATATTTGAGCTATCTCCCTCATGCTTCTGGTCAAGGAAACACCATTTCCTTGACCAGGGGCAGGTCTCCCTCTATCGACGACAACACATGTATTCTAGAGGATAGATCCAGAGGTCCCTGTATCTTGGTTTCATTAACCTCATTGATGAGTTCCTTGGACCACTTGAGATGAGTCCTTAGTGCCTCTCGGGATGGTTGTTTCTCACATGCTCAACGCCAGCTACACCATTCCATCATTGAGATTTGTACAGGGTATTGGTCCGTACAATATTTGGTCGAAGAACCTAGAAATCACCTGACTCTAGCACATTGATGAGTCTATTTGAGTGACCCCAACAGGTTCATGTCCCTTGTGATTTTTGGTTTGCATTGGAGATAGTGTTCAGAAGCCCCAACAGTGCTTCTATGTAGATTTATGATTGATGCAACATATTTGTACCACAGAGACTCTGACTCTCCATTAGTGAGTCCATACAGCTATGTACCATTCCAGATCCAGTAGGCAATTAGTCATGAAGATATAGCATTCCATGAGAATGCCATGGGTCCAACGTAGCAGTTCTTCATATCAGTATTGTACTCAGCCTCTCATTGAGGCAACCATTATTGTAACAACAGTTGTACATGATCAGTTCTTGTATTATAGAGCTTAGATCACATTGTTCATTTGACATTGTTACGAGCATGGGGATGCCTGCCTCATGCATATACATGTCACACATTATTTGTATCTCACCCATTGATGGGAACCATATTAATACAAAATCCAAAAGCTACCATGCCCTAGCCTAGGAAGCACCTCCTCTCCCCAAGAAAATCCTATGATGTACGTCGACCATATGATGAGCTCTTTCCCTCACACATCAAGGTGCAATCTGTTAACCCAAAAAATACCTCACTCATCTCTACATGGCCTGCACCACCCAAGGACACCCACACATGACCCTCATTTGACCCCATTTGATCCCCACACCTTCAAAAAGGCTTAAAAATGTGCAAAAGGGTTTAAAAACCCCTAAAAAGAGCCAAACTAGCTCTCATAGGGGCTAAAACCTCCAAAAAGAGGCTAAAAACCCTCCAAGGAGCTTAAGACCCCAAAAAGAGCTAAACATTGAGCAAAAGGGGCTAAAACCCCAAAAAAGGGGCTAAAGCCCCAGCCAAGGGCTTAAAACCCTAAAAGTGTTGAAAAAAAGTACAAATAGAGGGGTGGGGGTCACTCTCAATTCATTCCTTCCTTGCATACTAATATGTTGCCCGAGTGAGTGCCTTGAGACCATTTTCCTCTCAAGCCATTCACTCTCCCTCTCATCCATTCTCCCATTCAGCCATAGCTTCCCCATTCTCAAGAGAGGTGCTTCTCCAAGCTAGGGCATGGTGGCCCATTTCCACCCATAGAAGGTATAATCTATGTTTTGTGTTGTTTATTTTAGTTTCTCTAACATATTTGCTTGTCGATCTATTGCTTAAGATATACTTGCAAGTTTTCATGGTTTGCTTACAGGTCTTTGGATGTTTCTAACAAGTTGTATGCAGGGTATTGAAGCTCAACCCATAACCTTGTGTGCAGAGGGGTTTTGTTTACTTCTACTTCCATTTTTGTATGAGTCTATTTCCTTTCTGTTTTCTTTGCATCCACCACTAGGAACCCTACCCTTCCGTCCTATAGATGGAAGGTATCCATTCCTACTCTGTAGCAAGGGAGAAATCCCTACTACACTGACTATCTAAGAAAATTCCTTTGGCCATCTTGTGTGGAGCAATACACCGAAAATAGCATTCGGGGAGACTACTACACATGTACCCATAAGGTATATCGCGAGTTGCACCTACTTGAAAATCCTGGTGAGATACCAGCTATTCTGAACTCCTCCTATCACTTAAGTCTTCTTGTGACCTTTAGCTCTAAGTAGGTTTTGTTTGTGTGCTTTTAGGTAACTTTGGCCACCACCATGGCTGAGCAACTTGCGAGACGTCAATCTCATAGATTGCAAGGTTTATCTCCCGACTCTCCTCCTACCATGGAAGGACAAGAAGGAGTAACCATGGAACAATCGACTTCTGCTAATGTTCCCGTAGGAACTACCTTAGCAAGTGAAACCATACAAGATTTCACTGTTTACATGAATCCTTTGGTCCATTTGCCTCCTACAACCGATGTTTCTGTACATCCACCATTGGAAGGCCATGGAGATACTTCTAACCCATGAGATTATGGTCCAGATTCTCCTTTTTGGAGGACTTCTATGGGCCAAACTATTTCTAAATTTGGGGTTATTAGACCTTCACCAGGAAATCCTCCCTTGGGAGAGGAAGAACAAAGAAGAATTAATGCATCTCTCGATCAAGCTCATAACTTTTCAGAGAGAGTAGAAAGAATTATTCCTCCACCTGTGTCCCATCATGAAACTTTACCAGCATGATTACCCCATAATACAGACCCTTGGCATGAAGTTGAAATTAAACCTTCTTCTAATGGCCACCCAACTTATGGTGAGACTTCATGTAATCCATGGCCTAAAGGATATCATTCACTATCTCAAGTGTTAGGACCTATTGAAGAAATTCCATTTGAAGGTAATCCAGGTCTAAACCACAACCCTATAGTGTCACATCCTGTACCTATTACTAGATCTTCCATACCTATCATGGTTGGGGGGAAATCCTCAAATCAAGCCATGTTAGTAAACTCTCACACCGGGGGGCAACCCCTGGCACAAGTTACGTTACCTGTCAATGGAACTATGGCTAGTTCAAGAGAAGTTGCAGCTATAGCACAACCTACACTAGTTATACCCCCCACCAATATCCATGTTTCACCCCCCATCTAGTACAGGCCAACCATTAGGGTCGCAACTGATCAACAATACGGCTTCTTGGGGATATACTTATCTAGGAACTCAATAGCCCATGGTTAAGCAAGTTTACCAACAACCACCACTAGAAACTATTTATCTTGGAATGCCTTACCTTGAAAATTATTTTGTACCTAGGGGATAGCCAAATTAATCAAATATTTCATCTTATGGAGGGAATTTTGTAAATACTACGGGAGGATATGGTGGACCTCCCCCCGGAGGACCACCTCGAGGACCTCGAGGTCCTGCAAGACGTGTGGACCATTTGGAGAACCACCACCACCATCTGGAGGAGGAGGATTGCCACCACCATCTAGAGGAGGAGGACCACCACCACCACCTAGTGAAGGAGGACCCCCACCACCACCTGGAGGAGGAGGACCACCACCACCACCTAGTGAAGGAGGACCCCCACCACCACCTGGAGGAGGAGGACCACCACCACCGCCACCACCTTTTGGTAGACCCCTTCCTTCGAGGGGGCCACCTCCCCATGGAAATTCTAGAAACCAACAACCTTTTCAACAAGCTTCAGGGGAATCATCTATACCCATCTATCAATCCACATATGGTCCTACTGGTAAGAAAATTCCCTATCAGTATTACTAGTATCTGCAAGCAAATCAGCAACTACCATTTCTAGCCACTTTAGATTTTCCATACTTGTCAAGATTGATAAATGACCCAATTCATCATGACCCCTCTTGGCCCGCCATTCCTGTAAAGCTGCCTTCCGATATACCTAAGTTTGATGGTAAGCCCAATGAAGACCCAAAAAACCACATGATGACATTTCACTTGTGGTGTTCATCTAATTCTTTGATGGACAGTTCAATCCGTCTATGCCTTTTTCAAAGAACCCTCGCTAGTATTTCCGCAAAGTGGTACATCGAATTACCATAGCACTCTTTTTGGGATTTTAATGCGCTAGCAATGGAATTTTTTACCATTAGTGGAAATTTGAAGTCTAAAATGGGCCTCCTAAGGAAAATAATAAAATAATAGTTAAAATAATAAAACAATAGTGAAAATAATAAAATCATATTTATTAAAATTGGAGGAAGAATGAAAAAAACTACTTTTCTTGTTCGTATTTTCGACATGTCTCCCTATGTTTTTACTCAAATTTTGAGAGGGAGAGCTTGTTGTATTCATAATTTAATTCTATATCCAACGAGTACCCACATTGCATACTTTTGATGGACATCGCTACCCTAAAAACAAAAAATACATGAAAAAACGTGATGATGATGTCATCATCACATTTTTCCAGGTATTTTTTTGTTTTTAGGGTAGCCGTGTCTGTCAAAAGTATGTAGTGTAGGGACTTGTTGGATGTGTAATTAAATTCCACATCCAACAAGCTCTCCTACTCAAAATTTGAATAAAAACACATGGATATATGTCAAAAATACGAACAAAAAAAGTAGTTTTGTTTTATGACAAATATGGCAATTCAACCATTATGGTTGACTCATTTTATTGAAATTCTATTGGTTCTTGAATTCCAACTCACAAAAATTATTTGTGGCACATTTTCTTATAAGGCCCATTTTAGATCCCAAATTTCCTCTAATGACACTTTCAGCTTCCAATCCGATATGAAATAGGTATAGACCTTTTAACCTCGCTTCACCAAACCACATGTACTCATATCTCTGATCATATTCATGAATGGAGAAGAAGATGAAGGTTGATTAAGGCCCCTATTCTTGATCAGTTGCTAGCTGATTGGTTTACAAAGTCTTTACTACCACTTATTGCTATAGATGTTACCATGGGAGGCGCTATGAATGAGGAGCAAGCTATTAGCCGTGCTCAATACCTAGAATTGGTTTATTCTCAGTCAGGTACTTTGTATGACCTGATTCCACATGCTCCTCGACCTACAACTAATCCGTCTAGACCTACAATTGAACCACCTGCTGATGGCATAATTGGTTTAGTTCAAACATAAACAGTGGCTAAATCCTCTAAGAAAAAAACCGCCACTCCGTCCAATCCACAAGCACCACCTGCCAAAACTGCATCCTCTCTTGTTGCTTCCACTAAAGTAAATGCGGTTCAATCCACTGAATCTTCACGCAGGAAGAAAAAAGGGAAAAATAAATCTAAAAAACCTGACAATCAACACAAAGGAAATAAAACACAGAATACGGATAATGATTCAAAAGGAAAGAGAAAGGTGAAGTACCCTTGTTTAATCTACGGAGGTGATAATTTTACAAAAGAATGTCTTCGTCACGAGGAAGTTGGTAAATTTTTAAAAGCTTCACCCACCCTAGCTATTTTAAACGATCCTTTCCCTTCCCAACAGTAGTTAATTGATCATAAGTCCTTAAATGAAACTTCTTCATCCAATTATGAAGTTCATATGATGTCAAGCGAAATGGTGAACTTGAATACAAGAGCACATAGTTATGACCCTCCTCTTGAAAAGAAACTTGATGATATTCCATCTGAAAAACACTCAATTTCCACACCTCCTACTAATAATGGTCTTCATATTGAAAAAGCTATACCTGAAACAATTTTTGGTCCACCAAAGGGCACTCTACATAAGTCCATAACCAATCCTAACACTCGTGCCGCTCAATACTATAATATTGTTGAATATTTGGTCCAGGAACCCTGTGCTATGTCGTCTTTAGAGGTACTTCAAACCTACCCAACTCAACAAAAAAATTTGCTTACTGCCCTTGCAGCTATGGATCCCAAGAATAGCAATATCATCACTTTCAAACTAGATTATTTCAATATGATACTTTCACATTAGTTATATTTCCATATCGCTACAAATATTGCAAAAAAAACTATTCATTGTACCATTTTGGACGAGGGTGCCTCTACGTCAATTATGTATTTATCTTGCTGGAGAGCCATTGGATCTCTGGAAATCAACCGTTCACCTACCACCCTTAAGTCTTTTGATGGTTGCAGCTTTCAACCCTATGGATTACTACCTGCCATCCATGTTGAACTAGGGGGAAAGTCAGTCTCCATTCATATCGAAGTCATTGACGCACCTTTGGATTACAAATTACTCCTAGGTTCTAACTGGTTTTATGCTATGCAAGTTGTAGCATTGACTATTTTTTGGGTCATCTAGTTCCCATTCCAAGTAAATATTTTTACTATTAACCAGTTAGATTTCATCACACCTAGTGCCATTACAAATGATGCAAATAGCGTTCCTCTCTTGAACACCCCACAGTATCAAGACATCAGAGTAGGTCTCATCAAAGATTATTCACTTATGGGAGTATTTCCTTCATCCAACCCTCCTCTTCCTTCGCGAACGGCATCCATTAATATGATTTATGTAACACCCCAGTTTTGACCCCGTTGCATTAGATGTATATGATGATGTATATATTGTAATGATCGTGGTGTGGAGATCAAGGCCAAGGCCCCACCATTGATCGGTTATGCTATGTTTTGGATTTAAACTTGTCACCGATGGTATATCGGGGCATGCGGCACATACTAAGTTTATCCTCATGTAATTATGCATATTTAATTAAATAACCCGACCAGCTACAATTGTGGCAACTAAAATGAGAAAGGGGCATGATTTTCACAAGGATAAGGGTGGGGAAATTGTTAAACCTTGGCCAATGAGAGAAAAACCCATGTGTAATCTACCCTTGTTTATTCCAACCACTTCCATTAAGAATTGTTGCTGGTGGTTGAGGCAGTTATGGTCTTTGGGTGTGGGGTGGCAGGACTGTCAGTCCTCACACACACGCACACTCCACCACGGTTGAATTCACTATGGCTAGGAAAAACCACTGCAATCACTCACGCAGGCGATACCACTCTCTCCATGACGTTGCTATTACTCACGCACTTCCAATTTCGTGTCCTCCTATAGGTTGTTTTTCCTCTGTGGATTTGTGGATGGGCGGCTGTGTCCTCTCCTCGCAGGCTGATTTTGGGTTACTGCGATCTTCCTTCCCTGTGAATGTTGCAGTCTTCTCTGTGATTGAGGTCTGGTGCAAGATTTCATCCATGCACAGACTGAGAGTATGCATTTTTCCTCCCCAGTGCGGTGAGCGTAAGTTTTCCCGCATCTTTAGTTGTCCAAGGTGGACTGTCGAGCTCCTCAGGTTGTGATTTTTGTTTGTTGTTATGGTTGGAACTGTTGGATTTCGTTTGGGAGTATTTTTCCCTGTGATTGTGTTTGCTGTTACATTGTGGGGGCTGCTGTAGATTGTGGGGAGTCATTTTGGCCACGAGAGGGCCAAGAACGACTCAGAAACTGTTCCCCCTGTTCAGTTGTAATTCTGATTGATTACATACGTGCAATGGTTGGTCTTCAAACTGTGTTAGGAGAAGGGATGGGGGCTTAGTTTTGCTTGACAAACCTGGTGGATAGAAACCACACAAACAGAGCTAGAGGGCTGGCCTTCTTCTCCACCACCCCTGAATAGCACTGGAAGGGAGTGCAGGGCCTGAGGGACTGTGTAGCAGAGAAGGGACTGATTCCTTGTGTTGGGTGTGTGTGGGTGTCTTAGAGGTCAGGCTAGTTCTGGTGTAGGTGTTCCTGGCTCTGTAATGAGCTCACCAGCTTAGCATTTATCCTTTCCCACTCCTGGATGGCCTGATAAACCCAACTATGTTGGCTTGGCTATGGTTGTGTACCCTTGGCTATGTGTAAGCCTGCTTGTTCCCTTATTACTTGGAGAATCATGCCCAGCTCGGGGGTGGCAGCGCTGCTAAGAGATTAAGGAGCATGCTGGCCTATGGTTGGGTGGAACGTTGCAGTGAGGTATCTAGTTGCGGATTGAGTTCTTCATAAGATAAGTGCTCTTGTCCATTTACTTCTGCAACCATGTTTACTATTAATGAATGTTATGAACATGTTCAATGAATGCTTGTATGAATTCTTGTTAATTCCATTGTGCAAGATACATAATTGTAGCTGTGTATGTTGAATAATTGCATCTGTGCATGATAAATTTTCATGTGTGCATGTTTCTAGTTTAATACACCTGTTTCAACATTATGTTTCAGCAATTTTATGCATGTACATGTTCATGGGGATCTTAGCCTGGGTGTTTGAATCTCGGAGTCGCGTCCTCTTCACCAGTCGGAGGCACGAGGACGTGAAATTTAGTGGTATCGGATCTCATGTTGCAAGCATGGGCTTGCATGAGCCATGAAGTTATAGTGACATAGGTTGTATTTCATTCTGCCCAGCAGAAATCATAATTTGAATGACTGTAAAATTTAAAAATTTGTCTAAGTGTTGAACAGTCGGATCATTAGAATGGATTAGAGGAACATAATTCCGATGTAGGGGAAGAGTTAGCGGTTTCCAGTCCGCCATTGCGGCTGTCAAAGGACTTAATTACGGACACAGAAGTGCTTAGAGGATCAAGCATCCGTCGTTGCGAAAGTCCAAATCACTAAGTCTTCCAATGAGAAGAAAGGTCATCGATATCGATCGGGTTGTGTCGCCAATCAGAGGAACATCAAGGCTGAGGAGCCGCCATTGTGGCTACCGATGAAATTATTTCACCAATGGAAATAGGATGATGGAGCCAATTAAGCTGTGAGGAAGAAGGAAAAAAGGAAAAAATTATGAAAAAACTTTCTAAGTAATGAACACATCGGCCATCGGAAGAAGATGGGTTTTCCTATGCCGCTGTTGCAGAAGCCAAAGTTGCTAGTCTTCTGATGTAAGAAGTCTTCCGATGCCGAACAAGTTGTGGCGTCGATCGGAAGAAGTTCGTGTTTGGTGTGTAGCCATTGCGGAAGCCAAAGTCGCTAGTCTTCCGATGTAAGAAGTTTGCTGATGCCGAACAGGTTGTGCCACCGATCGGAAGAAGATTGAAGATCATTTTCTGCCATTGCGGCTGTGGAAGGAACTACTTCACCGACGAAAAGAAGAAGTTGAGCCGATCAACCGGTGAAGAGGAAGAAAAGGGAAAAATTGAAAATTTTGGTTAAGTATAAAGATGTCGAATAAAGTTAGAGGATAAAGCTTCCGACAGCCGTTGAGTTTGGTCATCGGAAACCGCAGTGGAATGAACGACCGGCGTTGTGGCTGTCAAAAGGACTAACTTTCTGAAGGGCTAGAGGACCCGATTGCCGATGTTAGTGCTTAGCAAATCCAACAGCCGATGCGCAGTGAAAATTTAGTTCTGTCGATCATCAATATAGCGGAGGAATTAGTTATTTGGGCTGCCAAAACGTCGGTTCAATAGTTGAAAGGGGATCCGATTCTACAAAGAGGAAATTTGAGTTTTCATGGGATCTTTCATCATATTTTGACTGTTTTTCAGTGGTATTTTTAGTTATTTTATAGTGAATTTTTAGGGTTGAAAAAGAGAAATTGGTAGCAATCTTATGTGCCATATTGCGCGAAAATTAAATATTTACAAAAAAAAAAAAAAACGACCCTCCCTGCAGTGGCGCAGGGAAGCCACAAGGGGGCAAGGCCCATTGACCCCCGTCGTTCCCCTGAGATAGACATTCTTTGATGAAGAAAATCTAGTGTTTGGAAAAACTTGTAATTTTATAATTTTCCAAGAGAAGGTAAGTAATGCTGGTTTATATCAATGTTACGCATCTAACTCTTGTGCTGCTAACATGTTTGCAGAATCATAGAAACCTTCGAGGACAGTACTCCAGGTAGTGCATTTTGACAAGTAATTGGTGGTTCAGTTATGAGAACCCATGATGGGTATGACGCTCGGGATTCTCATGAGAGAGCAGAAGATTCCATGGGAGAAAATGTCCTTAATAGAAACGATGATATTGAGTCTAATGGAAGGAGATTCCAAGAGACACCGTCAGATGTTGTAGCCACAATGAGAAGCTTGATTAAAGCCCAGGAAGACCAGCATCAGTTGAATGCTGCTATGTTGCAATTTTTGATAGACTTGCATAGAAAGATAGACTCGGGACGAGGTACAGCAAGACCAGAAGGCAATAAGAGCAGTACTAGGAGAAGGAGAAGAACTTCTAGTGGATCATTTGATTCTGAAGAATCCAACGGGGATTCAAGCTCTTCTTCTCATAAAAGGAAAAGAAAGAGACACCATAGGGATTTCTCTCGAGATGAATTTAAGAAAGATAAACCTCCTACATTTGATGGTGAAGTGAAGACTGGACAAGAGGCTGAAGCTTGGCTTCTTGGGATAAAGAAGTACTTTCAAGTGCATGATTATTCAGGAAACATGAAGGAAAGAGTTGCCATATTCAATCTTAATGGAAGGGCGTCCATTTGGTGGGAACACTTCAAGCAAGTAAAGAGGATCAGTGAAACGAGACTTAAGTGGAAACAGTTCAAGAAGTATTTCAAGCAGAAATACCTCTCTGATAGGTATTACGATGACAAGATTAAGGAGTTCCATGAGCTAAGACTGGGACAGCGGACCATGGAAGAGTATGCAAATAAGTTTTTGGAGCTGTTGAGGTATGTCCGGTACATCAGAGATGAAAAGGTGAAGGTCCAACGTTTTCTGAGTGGATTACCTCAGTATTATAAAGATAGAATTGAGTTTTATGAGCCTAGAACTCTTGAAGAAGCAATAAGGAAGGCTAAGTATTGTTATGAGCAAAGCAAAGGTAAACCTGATTACCATAAGGCATGGAAGGATAAGAAGAATGAAAATTTTGACCAAAGGAAGAAAGGTTTCAAACCTTCTAACTTCCGGAATCAGCAAAAGCAGCCATATCAAGCTACAAGTAATCCAGTTGGAATGACAGGAGAAAAGCCTAAGGATCCACAATAGAATAGAGGACCACTTCAATGTTGGAAATGTGGAGGACCCCACATGTGCAGAAATTGTCCACTCGAGAATGAGAGTGCAAGGCCAGCTTATAACATTTAGGAAGAAGAAACAGTGGGTCAAGTAGCAAGGGAAACCCCTAGGATTTATGCAGCACTGGAGGACCGTCAGGAAGATCACCAGTCAACTGTGGTTGAAGTAGTAGGTAAGATCGTTGAACAATCTGTTTCTATTTTGATTGACCCCAGTTATACACACAGTTACATTACTCCTAGAGTAGTGGAGATTTGTGCTTTTAAGAAGGTAAAGCATAGGAAGTCTTGGTTGGTTCAGCTAGCCACTGGAACTAAGAGAAAGGTTAGTGAAGTGGTGGAGAAATGCCCATTGGTTATGGATGGATTGGTCACTTGTGTAGATCTGAATGTTCTACTGCTTGGTTCCTATGATGTTCTCATTGGGATGGATTGGTTAGAAGCTCACAGAGTGAAGCTTGATTGTTACAATAAGACTTTTGAATGCATGAATGAAGAAGGGAACCCAATAGTTGTTAAAGGTATTCCAAAGGTTATTTCAGTACGACAGGTTTCAGCAATGTAGTTAAAGAAGTTCTGTAGGAAGGGTTGCCAGTTGTATGTAGCTCAGATTTTGGAGGCATCAGGAGATCAAACTCCTAGGTTGGAGGACTATCAGGTGTTGCAAGAATTCAAAGATGTGTTTCCTGATGAGATTCCAGGGATTCCTCCAAAGCGGGACATTGATTTCACAATTGAACTTGTGCCAGGAGCAGCACCAGTGTCCAAGGCACCCTACAGGATGAGTACACTGGAGATGCTAGAGTTGAAGATGCAATTGCAAGAGTTGTTGGAAAAGAAGTACATCCGACCGAGTGTGTCCCCTTGGGGAGCACCAGTTCTGTTTGTAAAGAAGAAACATGGTACACTTAGGTTATGTATTGACTACAGATAATTGAACAAGGTTACTGTGAAGAATAAATATCCTTTGCCTAGGATTGATGACCTCTTTGATCAAATGAGGGGAGCGAAGGTATTTTCCAAGATTGACTTGAGGTCTGGCTACCATCAGGTAAGAATCAAGGATGAATACATTCATAAGAAAGCCTTTAGGACAAGGTATGGACATTATGAATTTGTAGTGGTACCATTTGGCCTCACAAATGCACCAGCTACATTTATGTGCCTTATGAATAGTGTCTTCAGCAAGTATTTGGACAAGTTTGTCCTTGTTTTCCTTGATGACATTCTTGTTTATTCTAAGAATGAGGAAGAACATGAAGAGCATTTGAGATTGACATTGCATTTTCTCAAGGAGCATCATTTGTATGCAAAACTGAGCAAGTGTGACTTCTATAGAGATAGAATTCAGTATTTGGGTCACATTATCTCAGAGGAGGGTATATCTATAAACCCTGAGAAGATTGAAGCCATTATGAATTGGCCTACTCCAAGAAACGTGACAAAAGTAAGATCTTTTATGGGACTTGCAGGATATTACTAGAGATTCATTGAGGGATTCTCTAGGGTTGCACATGCCATCACTTCTTTGCAAAAGAAGGGGATGAATTTCGAATGGACATCGACGTGTGAAGAAAGCTTCCAGTGGTTGAAGAGTCTTCTCACCAGTGCACCAGTATTGAAAGTTGCAGATCTAGAGAAAGATTTTGTGGTGTGTATTGATGCATGCGGACAAGCGATTGGAGGAGTCCTTATGCAAGACAACCACGTGATATGTTATGAGTCAAGAAATCTTAAGGAGCATGAGAAGAACTATGCCACTCACGATCTAGAGCTTGCAGCCATAGTACATGCTCTCAAGATGTGGAGACATTACTTGATGGGTAGAATATTTGAGCTCAGAACAGACCATTGTGGGTTGAAGTATCTATTTGATCATCCTACTCTGAATGCTAGGCAAGCAAGATGGCTGGAATTTTTATGTGATTTTGATTTTGAAATCAAGCACATAAAGGGAAAAGAAAATAAGGTAGTTGATGCACTCAGCAGGAAGGTGCAGGAAATGCATGTGGCATCTCTTAGTATTTTCCAATCAGATTTGAGGCAACAGATTGTTAGTCATGTTGCTGGATATGAATTGTATGAGCAGGTAAAAGACCAATTGCAGCAGCAAAGTCTTGAGAAGAGGTATGAGGGATATAAATTGGAAGAAGACAAACTTCTCACTTATAAAGGTAGAATTTATATTCCAAATGTAGTAGATTTGAGGAGTGTTTTTATGGATGAAATCCATCAAGCTCCATATTCTGGTCACCCAGGATATCAAAAGGCAATTGCTACAGCTAGAAAGCAGTAATTTTGGCCAGGAATGAAAAGGGATATGGCTGAGTACATTTCAAGGTGTATGAAATGTCAACAGGTAAAGGTTGAGCATCAACACCCTGCAGGTTTGTTGCAGCCTTTGCCAGTTTCGGAAAGGCTACGTGGGAGCTAGAGGATGCCATGCGATTGACACACCCATTTTTGTTCAATTTTGCGGAACACTGAGGCGATACCAGTGTGGCATTTTGTTCAATTTTGTAAAGCACTGAGGATAGTGCTATTGAAGGGGGAGGGGAATGTAACACCCCGCTTTTGACCCCGTTGCATTAGATGTATATGATGATGTATATATTATAATGATCGTGGTGTGGAGCTCAAGGAAAAGGCCCCACCATTGATCGGTTATGCTATGTTTTGGATTTAAAATTGTCACCGATGGTATATCGGGGAATGTGGAACATACTAAGTTTATCCTCATGTAATTATGCATCTTTAATTAAATAACCCAACCAGCTACGATCGCGGAAACTAAAATGAGAAAGGGGCATGATTTTCACAAGGATAAGGGTGGGGAAATTGTTAAACCTTGGCCAATGAGAGAAAAACCCATGTGTCATCTACCCTTGTTTATTCCAACCACTTTCATTAAGAATTGTTGCTAGTGGTTGAGGAAGTTATGGTCTTTTGGAGTGGGGTGGCAGGACTGTTAGTCCTCACCCACACGTACACTCCACCATGGTTGACTTCACTATGTCAAGGAAAAACCACTACGGTCACTCATGCAGGTGATACCACTCTCTCCACGACGTTGCTATTAGTCACACACTTCCAATTTTGCATCCTCTTGTAGGTTGTTTTTCCTCTGTGGATTTGTGGATGGGTGGCTGTGTCATCTCCTCGCAGGATGATTTTGGGTTGCTGCGGTCTTCCTTCCCTGTGAATGTTGCGGTATTCTCTGTGATTGAGGTCTGGTGCAAGCTTTCATCCACACACAGACTGAGAGTATGTATTTTTCCTCCCTAGTGCGGCCAGTGTAAGTTTTCCCATGTCTTTAGTTGTCCAGGGCAGACTGTCGAGCTCCTCAGGTTGTGATTTTTGTTTGTTGTTACGGTTGGAACTATTGGATTTCATTTGGGAGTATTTTTCCCTGTGATTGTGTTTGTTGTTACGCTATGGGGGATGCTATAGATTGTGGGGAGTTGTTTTGGCCACGAGAGGGCCAAGAACGACTCAGAAACTGTTCCCCCTGTTCAGTTGTAATTCTGATTGATTGCATACGTGAAATGGTTGGTCTTCGGACTGTGTTAGGAGCAGGGATGGGGGCTTAGTTTTGCTTGAAAAACCTGGTGGCTGGAAACCACACAAACAGAGCTAGAGGGCTGGCCTTCTTCTCCGCCACCCCTGACTAGAAATGGAAGGGAATGCAGGGCCTGAGGGACTGTGTAGTAGAGAAGGGACTGATTCCTTGTGTTGGGTGTGTGTGAGTGTCTTAGAGGTCAGGCTAGTTCTAGTGTAGGTGTTCCTGGCTCTGTAATGAGCTCACCAGCTTAGCATTTATCCTTTCCCACTCCTGGATGGCCTGATAAACCCAACTATGTTGGCTTGGATATGGTTGTGTACCCTTGGCTATGTGTAAGCCTGCTTGTTCCCTTATTCCTTGGAGAATCATGCGTAGCTCGGGGGTGGCAGCGCTGCTGAGAGATTAAGGAGCACGCTGGCCTGTGGTTGGGTGGAACGTTGCAGCGACATAGCTGGTTGCGGATTGAGTTCTTCATAAGATAAGTGCTCTTTTCCATTTACTTCTGCAACCATGTTTACTGTTAATGAATGTTATGAACATGTTCGATGAATTCTTGTTAATTCTGCTGTGCAAGATACATAATTGTAGCTGTGTATGTTGAATAATTGCATCTGTGCATGATATATGTTCATGCGTGCATGTTTCTAGTTCAATACACCTGTTTCAGCATTCTGTTTCAGCAATTTTATGCATGTACATGTTCATGGGGATCTTAGCCCAGGTGTTTGAAGCTTGGAGTCGCGTCCTCTTCACCAGTCAGAGGCATGGGGACGTGACAATTTCTAGCTCTCATACAGAAAAAAGAAAAGCAATTACTGATGAATCCTCATCTTTTTCCCCTTTCGAAGAGATGTACAATGCAATCCAAGCTACTAGTGATCCCACCATCAATGATCATTTCTTGGTGGCCTCAGACCATTATCACATGCCATATTGGCTCGAACATCCCTCCCCATCTCTGGATTATATTTCATACACACTTCCTATAGATGAGTCTATCATGGAAGTTATGTCGTTAAACGAGATGCCTTGGGAATATTATTATCACATATCTTCTTTCCTTCCCCCTTTCCATATGGTAGAAAAACATTTTTCCTTCACAGTTTCATCCGATATAATATTCAACCCTCAGTCTCCGATCCTCACCCGCAGCATCGATTCTAAAGGGAATTTTTGCAACATTACCAAGACTATACATGCTGACATATCCGTGAAACCGGGTGTTTCTGAGAAAATTTCCATAGGACAAAACTCTTCCCCTAAAGAAATCCAAACATACACGACTCTTTTCAAAGAATTTCGAGATGTCTTCTTATGGACATATGAAGAAATTCCTGGGATTGATCTTTCTATCGGTGTCCATTAAATAAAAACTTATTCTGATGCTAAGCCTGTACCCCAGAAACTACGATAGGTTCATCCCCGAAAATCAGCCTCTATCAAAGAAGAATTTGAAAAAATTCTAAAAGCTGGTTTCATTTTCCCCGTACCACTAACTAATTGGGTGTCCAACATAGTCCCTATGAATAAAAAATAGGGTACTATTAGGGTTTGTATCGATTTTAGGGACATGAATCGAGCTTGTCCAAAAGACAACTTTCCCACTCCCTATATCAATCAAATAATCAATAACTATGTCGGAAGCGTTATTTTCTCCTTTATGGATGGATTTTCTAGCTATAATCAAATTGAGATCCTCCCATCAGATCAATACAATACTTCATTCATTTTCCCTTGGGGGACTTTTGCTTATCGTAAACTACCTTTCAGTTTAAAAAAATTTGGTGCAACATTCCAACGTGCCATGTCATATGCTTTTCATGACATTAAACATGTTGTGGAGCCCTATCTAGAGTACCTTCCTACCCATTCTAAGCAATGGGATATCCATATCGATCATCTAAGAGCTTTGTTTCTT
Source organism: Pseudotsuga menziesii (assembly GCA_001517045.1). Classification (NCBI taxonomy): domain Eukaryota; kingdom Viridiplantae; phylum Streptophyta; class Pinopsida; order Pinales; family Pinaceae; genus Pseudotsuga; species Pseudotsuga menziesii. The sequence continues at coordinate 32,863 of LPNX010433294.1, forward strand.
TGATGTCGTCATTTTAACATTCATCTAAACCCCCATAAATGTGTTTTTTGTGTCGAAGCTAGTCATATTCTTGGTTTTATTGTTTCCAAATATGGCATCCATATCAATCCTTTGAAAATTGAAGCTATCTTGGCCTTACCCACTCCCACCAATGTTACTAAACTCAAAAGTTTGCAAGGGAAGGAAAAATTTCTACGTCGTTTCATCTACAATTATGCAGAAAGGACACATGGTTTCATGAGGTTTCTTAAGAAAGATACCCCTTTGATTTGGGATGATTTCATGCAGTGCGCGTTTCATAATCTTAAACATGCGCTTACCCATGCATGGGCATTGCAACCACCCAATTATGCTAAGGATTATTCCTTGTATGTGGTTGCATCCTTGTCTATGATAGGCATGGTCCTCATTCAAACAGATGAATACGACCAATAACATGTGATTTATTACGCAAATAAGAGTCTTTTGGATTCTGAAACTCGATACTCACATGTGGAGAAACTCGCTCTCACTACAGTCATTGCAGTCCATAAATTTCATCATTATATTTTGCTCTGCACCACTACTGTTTACATGGACTCCAACTCCATGTACTACGTTCTGACACGTTAGGTGCTTGGGGGAAAATACTCACGTTGGATCGTGATCCTCCAAGAGTTTGACCTAGAATTCACTAAGAGTACTTTTAAGAAGTATCTTTTCTTTGCAGAGCTTATATGTGACCTTCCCTGTACTACTAAGAATCTAGAGCCCTCCGATTCCTTACCCAATGAATCATTGTTTCTCATTAGTATAACAAATTTATGGTATGGGGACATCATTTTGTACCTTCAGACCTTACGATACCATCCTACCACCTCTCGAGATGAACATCATCGTGTTCATCACCAGGCTAAAAGTTACCTTATCTTGAATGATACCCTATACCGTCGTGGTGTTGATTCTATCCTACGTCATTGCCTTACACACAAAGAGGCCGAGATCGTCCTTAATGAGTGCCATGCTAGAGATTATGGCAGTCATCTTTCTGGGTTGGATACTACCCAAAAAATCCTGTGTGCGGGGTACTTCTGGCCTACTATTTTAAAAAATTGTATTGAAACAGTCAAGAAATTCCCACCATGTCAAATTTTTACTTCCAAGAAACGCACACATCCAGCTCTACTTCATCCTGTAGTATAATTTGGTCCCTTTGCAAATTGGGGCATAGAATTCGTGCACTATAGACCTACCTTAGCCAGGGGGCATGGATACATCATTGTGGCTGTTGAATATTTTAAAAAATGGGTTGAGGAGATGCCCACATACGCCAAAGATGGTAAGACTACTGCACTATTCCTATTCAATCATATCATTGCTAGATTCGGGATCTTTAGGGCCATTATGACTGCTCATGGGTCACACTTTCATAATAAGATGATGGCAGAGCTTAGTGTAAAATTATGGTTTCTTCATGATAACTGTACACCATACTATCCCTAGGCCAATGGCCAGGTTGAGGTGATAAACAAAGTATTAAAACAATGCTTTAGCGGATGAAAGGGAAAGCCAAATCAAACTGGCATTTACAAATTTTCTTTGCACTTTGGGCCTATAGGACTACTGTCAAAACTTCCACTAGATTTACACCTTTTCAATCAATATACGGACTGGAAGCTACCCTCCTGATAGAATGTGAAATCCCTTCTTTGAAACTGTCTATGGAACTACTACCCAACACTACCATAGACAAAGAAATATTCCTGTACCTAAATAAACTTGATGAAACTCGACGTGATGCTGCCTTATCCAATGATGCACACATATGAAGAATGAAAGTCCAATATGACAAGAGTGTCCAACCCCGTTCCTTCAATGAAGGAGATCTGGTCTTGACCTATGACTAGAAGCATGACAAGCTGGGGGAAGGAAAATTTGAGTCTATGTGGCATGGGCCTTATATTGTCAGTCATGTTTTAGAAAAGGGGGCATATGAATTGGTTGATTACGATGGGATACCATTGGGAGATCCTCAAAATAGGATCTACCTTAAAAGATACTATGCCTAGGTCATCTAGCATAGGATCTTTGTACATATTGTTTATAGTTTGTTGTGTGTCTCAAGCTTTGAGAGTTGTGTCCTTTATGTGATTTGAAATGTGTTTTTCATAAAACCCTACTTATCCATGTATTTTGTCTAATGGACAGATGACCTCCTACATTGGTTTTGCCAATGGTGCTCATCGATATACACTTAATCTTGCATCAGTAGCCTGGGTACTGTACTCTCCTACAAGTGAGTTGGTGAGTTTAGGGGGTGTCCTTTTAGGTCCCTCCACCAATAATTTGGTGGAATACCAAGTCATGGTTGTATTGTTGACGGAAGCCTTAGCTTGTGATGTAAGATAAATTAGGGTTTATCTAGATTCTGAACTAGTCGTACAACAACTTAATTCACTCTACACCATTAGGAATCCCTCGCTTCTTTGTACTTTTTGAAGAGTTAGGTTGTTAGAGAGGTATTTTGAGCAGGTCACATATTATCATATTCCAAGACATTTAAATGTTGTGGGAGGTTCCCTAGCTAAGTATGTCTTAGATTGGCATATTGCTCATACTTAAAAACAAGAATCCATTGGAAACATAAAAAACATGTATAAATTCATAAGTAGATAAGTCATTCCACACACAACTGTAAATATAAAAGTCTATCATATATATATATGTGTGTGTGTGTGTGTGTATATATATATATATATATATACATATCGTAGCACTGAGATACAAAATTGTGGGCTGAAGCATCTTTAGCTTTCAGTGCCTGTTCAGGACTGTAAAAAGTTCAGGATACACATAATACATAGGGAAAAATCTGAAGCTTCAAAGCTTTCAGTAATTCATATACAAACAAAAATGATAGTCATGGCAGACTAATTGTCCTGGTGCTCATGGTAGCATGGAATGGCCTTGGCCACTCTGCAAATTAGTTTGGAAAATCATCTGGAGACACCTGTGGTATGGTGCTAATAACGCCTGGGAACCTCATCAGTGGTCATATCGGGGATACCCACAGTCAGCTACTACAAGTTCTCCTCAAGATATCCAAGCTCTTCCTAAGATTCAGAGTGGTAAGCCATCATATCTTGGGTACCTGCTCACCTAGAAATAGGTGACATCCCAGCTGGACGGACATATATGATGTTTACATGAAATCATTTATATCTCAGTATTATGAAAATAAAAATCAAATAAATATACAATTCAAAAACATGAGTGGATAGTGTCTTTTTACCTCGGCCGTCCCACACTTCCCCCTTAGGTAAATCCAATTCTAGGTGATTGCAGAACTCTGCCCCTTCATAAGAATAATCCTCTACCACCAGTAGCTAGTTCCTCAACCAGGAAAAGAACCTGGAACCATAAGTGAATTTGGGTCCTCCACCTCCAAGGAGGGGAATGGCTATCACCCATAAAAGCATCCTCGGATCCTCAGGATCCATTCTAGTGATGGTCACCTGTGGCCTCATATGAGGCACCCACTGTAGGATGAAAGATACCACCACTGCTCTGTAACCAAACTGCTTCAAAGTCCCTCTTTTTCATTTGTTGATTTAACTCTTCAAACAAGCCAACATGCCCTCACACCAATTGAAAACAGTAGGTTCCATACACCGTAAGGCATATAAAATATGAGATCTACCAGTTAGGTGGAAATCCCTAGTGCCTCGCACTCTGCTGATGGTGTATACTACTGTCCTTAGGGGGAGATCCACTAGATATTTTATCGCTATTTTACATGACTGGGACTTTGTACCCAATGAGCAACGTTGATCAATGATATCATACGAAGAGCCTTCTCCCTTCTGTGCTCCCGACAGAAGTATGGGGCTTCCCTGCATAGACAAGCCGGTGAGGAAATAGATATCCTCAATCTCTATGGGAATAATGTGCAATCCTACCACAAAATTATCCTGATCAGGATCCCACATGTCAATAATGTACTCTAGCAGACGGACATGTGCTTTCATCCCTGGAATCTGGAAATACTTTAGAATACCACAGTTCCACAGAGAATCAATGGTAGACGGATCATTTATGGCTTGGTTGTTTGGGACTTTGCACTCCCTTTCTTTCCATATCACCATGGTGCACTTGCAAAATATCAATTTTGAAATTATATATGACATCATGACCATAAGGGAGAAAAAAAAATCGCATTATGAATTGTGTGGTAAGGGTAGAGATATGAAAAATTGCAAAGGAATTTTACGGTTTGGTTTTTCCATTTTCTTCGGCCAACACTGCTGGAATTTGTGCACAGACCACCACGATGCTCTTACCCTTGGTGCAAGAGGCATCAAGAGCCTGTCTACTGTGGACAAAGCGTTGTCGACACTCCTATCCCAGCAAGACAGAGCATCGTCGGGGATGCATAGCAACGCCTAAAACCCCCAAAAACAAGATTTTTTGCCTCTTATTCTAGCATTACAACTTCAGTTAAGGTAGGAAATATCCTATTTTTCCTTTACAAAGAAAAATATACCCTATGCCTCACATTTTGAACCATTTAAAAACATATAGGGAACTTTCAAATTAACCATGCAAAAGAAGAAATTGGAAACCATGGAACATCAAAATACTAAAGGACCAAGTGTTTACCTCTTCTATGGATTGAGAAGCTACAAAGAAATGGAATGCCCTCACCAAATCATCGGAGGAACTCTTGTTACCAAAGATACCTTCCAAAACTTATGCAATGGTAAAAATAAAGTTACCTACCCTTATATTTATAGAATGTTTTGAGATTTGCAAAGTTATATTATAATTTATTTTATTTTGGAATCCAAATCATTTTGTCAAAAGTGGGTTTTTTTTTACTTTATATAGTTTTGAGAAAATGTCTTTTGATATCATTTTTTGATTTTTTCAGGTAAATGAAGGGTCATTGTTACATTTCAAGCTATTTTTGTATTTTTCAAGCTTAGAGCTAAACATAAAAAGTATTGAGAGTCGTTTTCACTTTTTACATGCTCATTAAAAATCCAATAGAAAGGTGTCGATTGTACTTTTTCACTTTTTCAGACTCATAAAAAATGGATTATGACAAAGGAACCTGGTTTGGAATTTATATTTAATCTCTTTTCAGTCTCCTCAAAACACAAAAATATTTCCAAGTGAACTTGTTGCGTTCACGCTTGTAAAAGAATCAGAACGATCGACTAGTCAGGGTAGGTTATCTCTTTTTTGGATCAACTGGCCTTATTTATGAAAACGGACCCTTTTTTGGAGTCTTCTTAGTCATTTTAGACTCTCTAAACCTGAAACAAAAAATTAGTTTACTTGCATCAAACTCATAAAACACACGATGTGAGACCCTATTTCAGGAACGAACCCCTCCTTTCTCAGGTTCGTGAAAAATATGAGAATGGACTCATCACTTGATGAGCTTCAACAAGTGTTTTTTACCCTCTTTGGAATCATAAAAACAAAAAGAGGTCCTCACCTTTCAAGGTGGGGAAATTAAAGGAAATGGAAATGGTTTACATTTGTTTATATGATAGTACTCTACAGTCCACCTTTGAACATGGCACCTGTTTGCATTTGCATATCTGAACATTTTGGGTTTTCAGTTTGTCCTCGAGTCGATCCATTTTTGTGAGTCACCCAACTCCTTTGAGTCAATTCAAAGAATGATTTGTCATATTCCTTTCATTACACCTGATTCTATTCTCGTAATTCAATACTGCCAAATCATGTGTCGTGCCACCCAATTGTTCAAAGGTTACCTCTCTCGGAAACATAATTTGTCAATAACTTCACTTGTCCTTAAAAAATAAGTCATGTCTAAGTCATTCCTATCAGTCCAAATCAAATTTTATTCTTAGTTTCATGTCACTAATGTGAGAATCATTATGGCCCTCCTGTGACAGAGTCCATTCCTATTTCCTTCAGATCATTATCTAGGGATCAGACCTAGAAACCTAGACAGTACCTTGGGCCTGCATGCCTCAATGGTAGGTTACCTCACTTTCAACATGAGTTTACATCATTGGATCTTGATTGAAAGGTCTCATCGGATTTTCTACTTCAATTCCTTTATTCACATTCGATGATTTGTACTGAGATACCTTCGGAATCATTGATATCAATGGTGATTTCCCTTGCACTTGTTAACAGTTGAAATCAATGACTGGTAATCAAGTGGTTTCTATCATGTTTGACATCAAGACATTGTAATCACAGGGTTAGATTTGTATTGTTCATAGATCGAGATGAAGAACCTGAGTGATTAGGATTTCTCATCATCATCGCCTATCCTCAGAGTGCATTTGGAGATCATTTAGAGTCATGACATGGATCCACATTGTATGTTCGATGGTTGTGTTCTATATCTAAAATTGAGAGGCATAGATCTACTTTGTATATCTCATAGCTATTACCTATCTCTTATAGTAGCCAATCACATATCTACGGTGTATTATTCATAGCCATGACATAGTCATCATCATAGATTTGTAGTGTATTGGTCTGTAGCTATGGTTGAATTGGATAAAGTCAGTTACTGGTCCTCTATAAGTCTATCTCTATTTTCCTTTGTGTCAAATAAAAAACTTGCAAAGTATTTCACCTGTTACTTCCTTCTAGCTTCATAATTTGGGGGGCATTTTGTTGGACATGAAACTCTCACATCACCTAGTAAGCCTTCAGATGACTTTCTTGTTGCCTGTCAACCTCCCCAAAAAGCATGATCTGGATCACCTTGGCCATTTTTTTCCCTAACCTAGAAAGGACGATGCTCTTTTGCATTTCCCACAGAGTGTCATCGATTCCTCCATTAGTTGAGAAAAAAGTGTCGCTGTCCCTTTGTAGTGGAAAAAATCCCAAATCGATGCTCTGTCCAGTTTAGCAAAAAGCGTCGATGGTCAGTTGAAGGGGAAAAAAAGAATTTTCTAGAAGATTCTGTATGGAATTCTTCATGGAATTAGTCCCTACATGTCTGGGAGAGGTGGAATTTTCCTCCCTCACCTATAGGTATCTCATTCTATCCTTTTGTCAAGTCATCCTATGGGTTCTTGGCCTATAAATGAAGCTTCCATGAATAGAGTAGGGGAGACCAGAAAAATCATCCTTATGCTACTAGTTTGAAGTCTTAATAGAGGCAAAGTAGAGGTATCTTGTAGTTGGATAGGTCATCATAGGAGTTTGTATACATTTGTTGAGACATAAGCTATCAACATCAAGGATTTTGGTTGTACTTCTTCTCATCCATATTTTAATACAATAACATTTCCCTTTCCTATATTTGATTATTGTGTTTGTGGTTAAATATTAATGGACTCCTTGATCACTAGTATGGATAGTTTATTATCATGATGCTCTCATTTTTTCATTTTTCTTGTGATCTGTCTTGTAGGTATTGAATCATCTCAAGGAATTTTCAAAGAGAAGATAAACAGATCTACGGTTGAGGTATATGATGTGTTATGTTAATTAATTTGGCTATTCAAGGGAAGGATATGTGGCTGTGATTTTTTGTTCTGTAGTTGTGTTTTGCATTATAGAGGAACAAGCAGTATCACTATTGGTTGAGAATTCCTAATAACATCCTATCAGCTAGAGAGAGGTGGAATTCACCCTCCTCACCAATAGGGATCATCCCATGTCCATTTCCTAAAGAATATCATCCCGTGTGGACCTTCCTTGTCCTATAAAATAATCCTTCATGTAGGGACAAAGGGGAGACCAAAAAGAGCATCCTTATGGTGTTAGACTGAAGTCTGGTATTGAGGTAAACTAGAGTGAGTTTGTATGCAAGAGAGATTTGTGTGACTGTCAAGTGTTGTGAGTGTGTTGTAATACCATCGTTAAAGACAAATATAGCAACATCAAGGCTTTGGTTGTATCTTTACCTTCTTACTTGATTAATACAAAAGCTTTCCCCTTTCCCATATTTTATTTGTGTTAATATCAATTAAATATTGTTGGATTCCTTGATCACTAGCATAGATTGTTAATCTATCTTGTTACTATCATATTGTTTGTCTTGTTTTCTTAATGCTTCTTCACAGGTATTGTATATCGCATGGAGAGCAGTGGAACAAGGACTAAATATTGCATATCTTACATATAAGAGTAATTTTCATTAGTATATTAACCATATAGGGAAAGGATATATTGTCGGGGTGTTTTGTTCTATGCTTGTACCATACAAGGTAGAGGAACAAGCGGTGTCTGCACCGGTTGCAGAATTCCTACAAACACATAGTTGTTAGGTCACTTAGTTAAGGTATTAACTTATTAGATGGTATACTGGCCAACCATTTGTATTAAATGAAGGCTCCTCCCATATTGTTATAATAGAGGAGTTCTCTTGTTTTTCAGAGAATCATTTTAACAACATATCTCATACATACAATGATTTTCTTTATTATATGTTCTTTTTTTGTTGTCTATTTGTGCATGCAATTCAAGCACATTATGTTCCTTCTGGTTCTTGTATGATTCTACACTACCAAATTAACCACTTAACATATATTTTCTTTATTTTAGTTTCAAATTTGGTGCCTTCTTTAAGGGATGTTGATTGTACCAACTTTTTCTGGCTTCATGACATGTTGTTTGGATGGAGCAAATCATAGAGAGATGGAATACTTATCAATATCCTACTACTCTCCCAAATTCAATAGTGAACCTCAATAGTGTCAATATCATTGGAAAACTTTTAAAAGAATAAAGAGTGGAAGGATCACTCAGGATGATCTCTTTGTCGAGATAATTTAGGCATGTTTCTTTCTTACATGTCAATTTGTATATAAACATAGAGACATAAGGCACTTCTAATGAAAGGGAATCCCTTCTAAAAGAATTATTTGTTTTGAAGGATTGTAGGGGAACATGAGAATCATGTATTCTCCTACCTAAATTTTGGTCTTAAATCTATTTCCAAGTCCCAAGAAGGCCACACCTATTGACATTGAAGGGTGTGGGACTTTTTGTACCACTTGTCACATATCCCCCATGCATCAAACTAGCACAATAAATCCCCCAAAATTGCCTTTCTTCATCCATTTCATCACTATGACAACAAGCATTACCTCCCACATTTTTCTGATTGTTCCTCCTGCATGGGATCATTCAAAGCTCGACAGTTGGTTAATGCTTCGCATGTTATGATTAGGAATTGGAGAGGAAAATGGGGCTTATAGTCAATTCTAATTGATTAACACCCATCCTTAGTCTATTTTGAAAATAATTCTAGTAATTTTGATATTCACGGTGGAAAAGGTCGAAGTCAATGGGCTGGTGCATTTTCAAAAGGGTGGTTCAATAGACAAAATGACCCACTGTTGTTCGATGCTACCTGCAAGGTGAAATGAAGGGTTTAAAGAAATGTCTAAACACTTTAGGAAATATAGAGGAGGGAATTTTATTGAATACTTATTCAACTCTGTAAGGGGAGAATGAAAAATAGTCATGGCTCAAGGAATAACAAAGGAAAATAGAGTAAGAGACCAGAATGTCATGGAGGAATGGACACACATCTTGGCTATTAGGGGCCAGGTAAAAGAAGTGTGTGCATATATTCTCTAGCTTCCATGAAAACAACTGGAATCCTTATCATGGATTGGACTATGAGAACCATTTGCATTATGTGAAACCTTGAAATGGCCACCATATTGAAATCATAGTACAAATATATGTTATATAGGGTATATGTGGTGGCTTAGGGTTGATTCATGCATGGCCCATGATCCCCAAAGTCAAATATTAAAAGCTTTGCACATCAGGGATGGATCTCGAGGATTGACACATGGTTAGAGGATGATTACTATAATACTAGGGTGTAAAATATGCTTTTAGTACTCATGAATCATGTGTAAAGTCCAAAACCACCACAAAGCCCTTACAAAAATAATTTTTTTCCTATGTGTCTGATATGGGTGTGATTATGAGGATTTGCACATCAAGGATTCTTGTGAGGGACATTGGCACATGTGAGGAGGAATATTAATGTATTAGGGACTAAAATATGTTTTTATGGATCATGGATCATGTACATCGAGCAAAACCACTATAAAACCATGTGAACAAAATATTTGGTTTACAAGTGTTGTATGAGAATCATTGTAAGTTTATTTGCACTCAGGATGATTCTTGAGGCCCTAGATATTGTCTAAGGTGGAAAAATAATATTTTAGGATATTGTAAAATAAAATTTTATGGCTTGTGGATGATGCAAGATTTGTTATACATGTGTTAAAATTAGAAAATTTTAACACCGTGGGTGGATTGAGAGACCCCATAATCGGGGTCTATGAATCCATCAGTGATGTTAATATATACTAATGGGGGCCTCTAAATCCAATCTCTAAATGCATATAAATTGTTAAATTTTACTAATGGGGGTATTTCAATCTATCTGCAGTCACCCCACCTCCTTGATTGCACTAATATCATTACATATTGGTGAGATGCTTTTCAATATTATTATTGGATTAAATTTTTCTCGTAAACATGAGTATAAACATTTGCTCTATTTTTTATATATTTGATAGATATAAATATATTTCCATACTACAAAAGTCGCCTTTGTTTTAAGAGCCATGAGTGAGGGGTATCTATTTTTATAAAGTTGCTTAAAAATTGCCCCTAGTCCCACCTATTTTTTGCAAGCAAATGCAAAAGAGCATGATCATGTTAATGGAGAAACTTGAACCCAAGTGGGGATAATAGAAATATCCTACTTTCATTGACCGAACAAGTCACCATTTACTATAATTCATTATTTAATTAGTGTAAGAATATAATTTAGGTTAGGAAAAACATTGATGTATCGTTATACTAGGTACATGATTACTTCCATTGTATTATGTCCTCGACTCATTTGCACTCACACTTCATAAACTGAAATATTTTATGATGTTTTTTCCTTTCCATTTGCCAAAGCATTTAGTGATTGACATGAATCAAAATGGTAGTCACAAGCACATCCATGAATCCCATCCTATCAAGGTTTCATAATGTCATGCGACCAACTAAAATCAGGGCATTAAGCAATATAAAAGGTTAAGGAAATAATATCACTTGTTATCATCATGCTACCATCACAAACAAATTAAACAAAAAAGACAAAAGACCATAAAAGCAAAACCTTTAATCATCAATGAATCTCACTTGCTCTCAAGGATGGCACAAACAATAAAGCAACCTAAGCATGAATAAAATCACAACAAATATGTTATATATCCCATAATCAAAGGGAAATATCCAACCATATCCTTCAATAATTAGAAGAAAAAAAAGTTTGATTAAGGGGCTTCTAGTGAACCCCTCCAATCGAATATATAATTAATGATATTAAACTTTAATAAATAAGATTCCACTTTCCTTTGTAGGTTAACTCAACAATAAACTATTAAATTGATAGTATACTAGAAATTTTGTAGTAGTGAGGATTTTTCAACCAATCACTTTACTGGAAAGAAGATTTCAACATTCATTTATCTAGATTTTATTTTATTTTATCAGTCAACATTTATTTATATCTATAATGCTTGATAAAATAAAATATTTTATTAATCAACATTCATTTCAAATGATTTTTTTATCAACATTCATTTATATAGTAGGCTCCATTTTTTATTTTCCTCTCCATGCTTCTCAGTGATGAATAAATATGCATTATTATTCTTCCATTGTTTATTAGAACTTCATATAGTTCACAAGAAAAAAAATGTGTTGCATAAACATATAGATCAATGGATATATATACATACATTATTAGTATTTAATAATTAAAACTGATGAATGTTGACAAAATCCATATAAATGAATGTTGAAATCTTCTTTGTGAGTGAAGTGATCGGTTGGAAATCCTGACTACTACAAAATTGGTAGTTTACTATCAAGGTAACGTGCAACTGCATGTGACAATGTCAAAGACATTGCAACCATGTGGCTCTTGTTAATCAATATAGTACATATTTCATTATTTATAACAATACCAAATTCTTTTAAAATGAGAAAATGATTAAACGCCATTTAATCATAATTATTCTCACTATATCCCATTAAAAATTTATTTTTGTCAACTAGAATGCCATGACCTCACATATAGCATAAAATGCATTAATAAACGTTTTGTTTAAATACAAAATGTCAACCTAAAACCCTCACATCAATATGAAATAGCAAGGAACTTTTATTCTTAATTTCAAGACTACGAGTGCACTTACATGTCACACAATGACATCATTTAGATAATAATCCAATATAGCATACAATTATGATAACCATCTTCTATGGAATTTATACTAATCTCATTCAATCCACTAGCCATTCATTCCACACACACACACACACACACACACACATATATATATAAGAGACATAGTTTGTACGTTTTAGATTTCCTTAAATTGACACTTTCTAAAATTATAATTACCATCAAAATAACTATCAAATACTACCTACCCTCCATCTATATCACATCAAAATAAATATAGATGCTTATTATGTGGTATTGGCATTATTTCAAATATCATGTCTACAAAGTTCCATAGTTTTTAATCAAGTTGTTTAATTATATATTATATAATATCTATAATCCATGCAGTTTCTGCAAATCTGAGATATATGTTCTTTTGTTTAAATGACATGGATCTGTCCACATTAACCCAATTTGAGTCGATTGGATATTTTTACTGAAAAATATCATGAAAATACAACTATTTATTATTTTTTATGGGGTTAATGGTGGGTTTGCTATGAATCTACCGATTGCTGGAATGCATACACTCGCTCTCTTGCTTGAGTGATGCCCACTTCGACCAAAAATCTAGTTACATATATACCCACAGTCTGCTTATCAATATTTCACATCAATTTTCTATTAACTACCCTTATTTACAAGTGGAAGATCGAATAAAGTAGGTGTGGTATGAGGTTTATAAAAACTATAATAATATTATTTTTTTCCTCTTAGGTTACATCTTTTCATTATAACATAATACTATCATAAGTATGTTGGTTATATAAAACATAATGATTTAACATACTTCACATAATGATAAAACATAGTGATTTAGCATTTTAATTTTACGGTTAGTAAACCGATAAATAACTATCAAACTACTCAACTCCACCCTCAAAAAGTTGTTAAAGGCACCAAGCTACCATGACTATATTTTGAGTGGTAGAGAATTAGGGTTTGTTTTGAGTTTAAGGCATGGAGTGTATTACATCTTGCAATGGTGGTGCCGACCTACTGATCCACTACTAACCCTAGATCACCATGAACATTATGATGTTTATAGCGATCAACCTTACCCTGACATGATGTGCTTGTTACATATAAGTAGGCGTTCCCATAATGGGATTTGAACATGTAGCCATTGGTTCTTGTTGGATATCGTAGTTAGTGACGTAAGTAGATTTTTTGAAGCATTTGAATAATAAAATCATCAAAGCCATGTAATGGTGGATATGGTTGTCGCTCATGAGTTAGAATCAAATACAAGGAGAGGTAAGAATGTCTGTGTGGGAATTACTAATGCAAAACCAATGACAAAGCTAACCAAATTGCATAAGATGTCGAGTTGCAGAGAATTAAGGTTTGTTTTGAGTTAAAGGTGTGGAGTTGTACGGACTCCCATGTGTCACTGTTTCACCTTCGGGGTTTGAAACTTTTACCACAGAAATTACAGTCCATGCCCTATATGGAAAATCTTGCGCAATTTTATTTGGATTTTTGTAGCCCGAGATATTGCAATTCTCTATACGCATCTTGTTTAGGGATGAATCCTGGAAGAGGCTAGAACCCTAATTTGGAGGAAACATATCTCATAGAATATATAGAATCTGAGACTGAAATTTTTACACACGGTACATCAGGATTTTAACTTCTTCCTGTGAAAATTTGGTCCCTTGATGATTCTTCAATCCTGAGATATAGCGAATGTACCAAAACTACCCATTTTAGTATTTTAGGGTTTTTCAGGTTCAGGATCAAACTAGGGTTTGACTTTCCCAGAGTTTTACCCAACCAAAAATATCGAACTTGGTCTCTAAACTTTGATTTTGACGAGGAGATAAATCATATGCTGGGCTCACTCAAAAATTCCTTTTCTATAAAAAGCCCTAATTTCCTATAGCAAAAATTGAAAATGCCCGAAATCAAATTCTGCTTCAATAGAAAGATGCGCCCTTCAATGGAGAGTTATCCTAGCATCCTTTTGCTAATGGATTTTGGAGAGAGACCCAAAAAATAAGAAGTTGTACCTTCTACAACTGCACAGTGTCTTCTTCTCAGGTTAGCTCTGATACGTTGTTATATTTTTAGCATTTAAGCAATATGATCTAGGATCTTATCTAAGAGAATAACATGCACATCAATCAATCACAAGAGACAAGAGACACAAATATTTTCCTCATGGAAACCATAAAGGAGAAAACCCCACAACTTCCTCAGAGATAGAATGAGCACCAATGGCAGCAGTAAAACCCAAATACAGAAAATATTATCTCCAATAGTCGTTCTCTCTCTCTCACTTGAGAGAGATTCTCCTCTCTCACTCATGCACCCCAGTTGAGTGAGTGTGTCACAAATAGAGAGTCTCAATCTCTATTTATACTAGTTTTAAACTTTTACAATTACTTACCAAGGTCGACATCTCTAGGAGAGTCTAATAACCCTAGTTCCCCTCAACTCTGGGGACTTTTCCCTCCGATCAACGAGGGTTAATCTTAAATCAATTATGGGGACTATTGCCCTGACTTAGAACGAAGGATTAACCTCATTGACTTTACATGGATTTATTATATTAATGACTCTCCCGATAGGAACATCAGGGTACAATGAAATACAAATGATTCCCCTGATAGGAACATCGGGGTAGAATATAAGATATAAAATTGAATACATTCTGAAGTTCCAAATACATTAACACTCCCTCTTAAATAGGAAGGTATTCTCTTAAATAAATTCATCAGCACAAGTCTTCTTCTATGGATCAAGTATGGATCATCAGATCATCATCACTGGATCAACATCAAGTATGGATCATCGAATCATCATCACTAGATCAACATCAAGTCTGAATCATCACTGGATCATAATAAAAAATGGATCATCATCAAAGATGGATCATCACTAGATCATCATCAAATTCATGGCTTCTTCTATCTCGATAAAATGGTGTTATCTCTCAATTATTCTCGTCACAGGAAGTTATACAGAGCCAACCCTTTTTCATGTTGGTTGTAGGCCTAGCATCCAAGTAGGTATTCATCTTCTTCAACACTATATCTGACCCAGTCAAAACGGCCCACCCAGCACTTACATCTGACCATGAGAGGAACACATCCACCATCATGTCAAAAAGGCATGCCTGGCACTCACATCTGACCATGGGAGGAACACATCCACCACCATGTCAGAAAGGCCCAGCACTCACATCCATTGGCATGATAGGACACACCATCTATCATCCAAGGAAAGGCTTAGCATGGACATCTACTGGCATAGAAGGACACACCATCTACTATCCAAAGAAAGTAACAACACTTATATCTGGCCCAGTCAGAAAGGCTCAGCGCTTATATTTGACCTAGTCAGAAAGGCTCATCACTTACATCCTCTGGCATAGTAGGACACACCATCTACTATCCAAGGAAGGGCTCAGCACTTATATCTACTGGAATGGTAGGATACACCATCTACCATCTAGAGAAAGGCTTTGCACTTACATCCGTCGGCATGATAGGACACACCATCTACCATCTGGGGAAAGGCTCTACACTTACATCCATCGTCATGATAGTACACACCATCTATCATCCGAGGAAAGTATTTTCACTTATATCTAATCATGTGGGAGCCAATCCCATAGTCATATCAGAATGGCTCTTCACTTACATCTAATCATGTGGGAGCCAATCCCACCGTCATATCAAAATGGCTCGGCACTTACATTTGATCATGTGGCATCCAATCCCACAGTCATATTAGAATGGCTCTGCACTTACATTTGATCATGTGGGAGGAACCAATCCCATCACCATATCAGAAGGGGTCTACACTTACAGCGGACCATGGGAGGAACCAATCCTAACACCATGTCAGAAAGGATCACAGACTCATCACTTCCCCTTGGAAGGAACCCTGATCTAGAGAACACCAAGCTTCTCCTTGAAATACTCAAACTTCACTTTGGCCATTTCTAGCATAGAATCACATCAGGGCTGATTACATCCAAGGATAACATGCAAGCTTCGCCAGGACCGATTACATCCGAGGACAACCTACAGGATCATTTACATCTAAGCCACCTACGAGCTTTGCCAAGACTTTATGCTCAGACAAATTGTCTCACCAACTATGCTAGAAATCCCTCTTTTGAGAGATCTTGATCTAGATTGCATACTGGAGCTTCACTGCTCCTCTCTGCATCATTCAAAAATGAAATTCAGATCAATCAAATCAAATAGTATTTTTCAAAAGAAACATACCACCTCCCAAATAGAAAGTGGTAACATCTTTTGACTCAGCTGTACTCATCGCCATGCAGGACTCCACCCTTCCAAACCAAGAGATCACACCTGATCTCATATTGAAGCAGCACCCAAATGTGCTCTTCCTATCAATGGCACTTCCTACCAAATCTGAATCCACATAACCTTCCAATTTAATGTTCTAATTCACCTCATATGTGAGCCCATACTCAACTATACCCTTCAGGTACCTCACTACATGCTTTGCAACCATTAGGTGAACATGTCTCAATGTGTTTACAGCAAAGCAAATATCTAGTCTCTTATTCATCATGTACATCAACGAACAAATAATCTGACGATACATTGTGGTAGCAACTAACTCTTATAAAGTAACACTCAATAGCTTTAGGTTCGATGCCATAGGTGTGGCCATGGCCTTGCAGTCCATCATCCTAAACCTCTTCAAGGTATCTACTACATACTTACCTTGACCCAGGGAGATTCGATCCACATTTTTCCACACTTCTATGCCTAGAAATTAGTGCATCATCCCCAAGTCCTTCATCTTGAACTCAACAACAAGTCTCCTTCTTGCAAATTTAATGAGTTCCTCTTTTCTGTCAAGAACAAGTCATCGACATATAACATGAACAACAGTGGTATTTTGCCTTCAACCTTAAATTAAAGGTTGGAATCCTCTTTACTCTCAGTAAATCCTAGAGCCATCAGTAATCTATCCATCCTATCATACCATGTCAAACCTCAGGATCTTCTGTAGTCACTCCCTCTGAAGTGGAGCATCATTCTCCCTCTATCTTTTGTACTTTATGTTCTAAAAGATTATGTACTTGAGAGACAAGTAGCTTCCTCTCCTACTAATATTCTATGTATCCATTTAGGGTCACTGGATACTGAGATCCTCTATCTTGAACCTTTTCAAAAATTCTTCTTGCACCCATCTGTGAGCTTGTCATCCTCTATAGGCTTTCATCTTCAACCGTGTAGCAAAGGTTAAGATCTTCATCACTTTAGGTGATATTTCAAGCTCCTCATGTATGTGTTGTCCCATGGGTGTTTTCTGATCTTGTACAAGGCCTTATTTAATTTGTGCACATGATTCCACCTCTCATGTGTCTTAACTTCTAGTGGCTAGAAATGTCTCTTCGTAGTTTATGCCTTCTTTCCGTGAGAAGTCTCATGCTACGAATGTTTCCTTGTATCCCACGATGTTTCCATATACTACATGTTGGATCTTGTAGATCCATATGAAAGACAATATAGACTTCCCTTCAGGTCTCGTTACTGCATCCTAGACATCATTCTTCTTGAACTGGTACTCTCCTTCTCTTTCTCCTTGGCTACTTCTTCATAGCTTGGAAGGATCTGCATCAATGATTTCACTCAACAGTGTCACATAACTGTACTGTGTCTAAGACCTCTTTATTTCTTTAAAAGTATCGTCATATTATTATTCATATTGGATTATTTCTCGAACATTCGCCCCTTGTTCTTCGGAACAAGTCTCATCCTTCTTTTCTTGTAGGATATTGTACTCGATCTTTCCTACAAGTCAAATTCATTATTTGTATGGTTAGAGGCATTTCATAAGGTATATTCATAATGAAAAAATTCTTTTGCATCAATATATATTCATGCAACTATTTTAGCCAATACAACATTCATCCATATCTCACGGAAACTTTCTAGATTCCTTCCATCTCTACCAGCACAACACTGATATTGTGCACTAAACCAATATGTTAGCAAATAGGTTTCATTCTAGATAAGTAGCAATGGAGAGTTGTATAGCACCATGGGATACTTACCCATCACATGCATATTAGTAGTATGTTGTAATTAATGCAAACATTCTATCATGTATAACGCATCAACTGAATATAAAAGAAAATGCATAACAAAATAATATCATGAAATGACAAATGAATACTTATATTTATTTGTTTCGTGGGTAGACTCCTTCTTGAGCCTTCTGATTCATCATCTTCTTCATTCATGGAATCATCATTTCTTATCCAAATGCTAAGATGGATAAGAGGTTCTTCAAGAGTTGAGTCCTCTATATTCCTCATCGCTTGAGGGATCTTCTTTGGATCGTGAGAGCTTGATCTTCAGTTGCTCCCATCTTCTCTTTCTCTTATTATGAGTCGAGATTCTTCTTGTGTGCACTCTTCCTAGAGTCTGCTAAAAGTAATCACTTCCTTCTGGCACACATTCCTTGAATGAATGAATCCCATGATCCCGGGAGGCCATTCAAGGTGGTTATCACAATGTCTGCATTATCTACTTCTTCATCCACTGCTTGAATTTGTTCTTTTATTTGAGAGACCCTTGTAAATTATGACTGTATAGTCTCTGCATTCTAGATCTTCACATTATTCAACTAGTTTCTTAAGGTCATCTTCTGATTTTTGTTCTTTTCTTGAAATAGCTTGGCTAAGGAATCAAACATATCCTTAGATGTCTTAAGGGAAGACACTTTTGGTATAATTGAACCAGCAATGATCTTCTTGTGTAAGGCTTTTATCCTCATCTCCCTCTGGAACTGGAACCTCTCCACTTATGTAGGTGTCCAATTCATTTTCTTCAAGAACCAGTGAAATCATATACTTCCATTCTTGGAAGTTGTCAACTTCACCAAGCTTGTCATCTAGATGGTGTGATTAATCATCTTGAAATGAGAACCTCAAATGTAAATAGCAAAAGATTATATCTTACCGATTTGAGGTGTTTGTCCTGGTTCTATATCTGGATGATCTAGTTTGTCAGAGAAACTGTAATTTTCAAAACTTGGAATATTCCAAGTCTGATTGGATAGAAATATATACCTCTTTAAGGAGTGTGGTCCAATATACTCATTTTCTGAAAATAGTGGAGGGAATCTCCCGAAACAGGAAGCCCTAGTTTACCAATTTATTCTATAGAAATGCTAGATACTGTTTCTATGGTATATCTAAAATTACTTCTCCTCTGTGTCTACAATTTTGTATTGAGGTATCCACATCTATCCTATTTCCAACACCATAGGTTTTACCAGAATTGGTTTCACCAATTGGGACTTATGAGCATTTTCCCAAGGTTATTTGTTTCAGGATTGTTTAGCATAGTGAAGTTGTGCAGATTTCCATGTGTCACTATTTCACCTTCGGGGTCTGAAACTTTTACCACAAAAATTATAGTCTGTGCCCTATATGGAACATCTTGCACAATTTCATTTGGCTCTTTGTATCTCGAGATATTGCAATTCTCTCTGCGTGTCTTGTTTAGGGATGAATCTTGGAAGAGGCTTGAACCTTGATTTGGAGGAAACATATCTCGTAGAATATAGCGAATTTGAGACTGAAATTTTTACACAGGGTACATCAGGATTTTATCTTCTACTTGTGACAATTTGGTCTCGTGAGGATTCTTCAATCCTGAGATATAGTGAATGTACCAAAACTACCCGTTTTAGTATTTTAGGGTTTTTTAGGCTCGAGGTCAAACTAGGGTTTGACTTTACCAGAGTTCTAGCCAATCAAAAATCTCGAGCTTGGTCTCTAAACTTTGATTTTGATGAGGAGAGAAATCCTATGCTAGGCTCACTCAAAAATTCCTTTTCTGTAAAAATCCCTAATTTCCCGCAGCAAAAACTAAAAATGTCTGGAATCAAATTCTGCTTTGACAGAAAGATGCACCCTTCAATGGAGAGTTAGCCTAGCATCCTTTTGCTGATGGATTGTGGAGAGAGACCCAAAAAATAAGAACCCCTAGATTCTACAGTTGTATGGTGTCTTCTTCTCAGGTTAGCTCAGATACCATGTTATATTTTTATCATTTAAGCAATATGATCTAGGATCTTATCTGAGAGAATAACATGCATAGCAATCAATCACAAGAGACAAGATACACAAATATTTTCCTCATGGAAACCATTAAGGAGAAAACCCCGCAACTTCCTCAGAGATAGAATGAGCACCAATGGCAGCAGTAAATCCCAAAGATAGAAAATATGATCTCCAATAGCTGTTCTCTCTCTCTCACTTGAGAGATCTTATCCTCTCTCACTCATGTGCCCTATTTGAGTGAGTGTGTGTCACAAATAGAGAGTCTCACTCTCTATTTATACTAGTTTCTAACTTTTACAATTACTTGCCAGGGCCAACATCTCTAGGAGAGTCTAATAACCCTAGTGCCCCTCAACTGTGGGGACTTTTTCCCTCCGATCAACATGGAGGGTTAACCTTAACTCAATTCTGGGGACTATTTCCCCGACTTACAATGGAGGATTAACCTCATTGACTTTACATGACTTTGTTATATTAATGACTCTCCTGATAGGAACATCGGGGTACAATGAAATACAAATGATTCTCCCAATAGGAACATTGGGGTACAATATAAGATATACAAGTGAATACATTCTGAAGTTACAAATACATCAATGGTTATGGATATTCTTATACACATTTCTATTAAGCACATTATTTAACCTAAATATCAATCATCCATTTAACAAGGGAGGGGAATGGTGAGATATTGTAACTTCAAAGGATATTCCAAATGTATTTTAGTAATGTACCCCAAGGGAGATGTTCTATTCATCCATCGGGATATTATTATTGCAGTTGGTCATCATAGAGTCATGAGGTAAAGCCTCCATTATGAGTCAGGTCAATAGTACCCTAATGATTATAATATAATATTGTTTTTTGATTTCCTAGGTGGAGTCATCTCAAATAGTTTAGTGGGGCCGACTTGTTAGGGTAAAAGTCAAGTGAAAAAAAAGAGTATAAATAGAGGCGTTGTGTAAAGATAGCCTTCCTAAATGGTGTGATAGAGGAAGAGGTATACATCAGACAACCACACGGATTTCAAGTCGAAAACAAAGTGACTCATGTATGTAAGTTGAAAAAGGATCTGTATGGACTAAAGTAAGCTCCTAGAGTGTGGTATTGAAGAATAGATAGCTTATTGGCAAGCTTTGGATTTACCAAAAGTAAAGTTGATCCTAACCTTTACAACAAAGTTTGGGATGATGAACTTGTCATACTATTGTTAAATATGGATGATCTATTTCCTACTAGAAATTAGAAACAGATTGCAAATTGCAAGAAGAATTTGAGATGAATATCTTAGATTGATGCTCTATTTTCTCCGGCTAGAAGTGTAGCAGAGCATAGAAGGAATATTTTTGAATAGGCATATTATGTAGTGGAAATATTGAAAATATTTTATATGTTGGATTGTAAATCCATGGCCGCACTAATGGATACCAACCTGAAACTATTGTCTGATGAATCATCATAGTTAGTGGATATGACTTAGTACAAATAGATTATTGGGTCATTGATGTATCTAACGAATACAAGGAGAGATATATGCTTTGTTGTGAACACCTTGTGTTAGTATCTAGTTAAACCTAGATGAGTTCACTTGATAGCTGCAAAGTATGTGATGAGGTACCTAAAAGGTACGATGGAATTTAGACTATACAATGATAGAGATCATGACTAAAGATTGTATGGATATTTAGATTTAGATTGGGCAGGAAGTGCCGCAGACAGAAAGAGAACCTCAGGTGGATCTTACTATCTAGGATCCACCATGATATCATGGTTTAGCAAGAACTAGTCCAGTGTTTCTCTCAGCACAACTGAATCAGAGTACATAGAAACTTTCTCCGCTAGTTGTGAGGTGATATGGACTTGCAAGCTGATGTCAGGTTTATTTGACATGGAGTTGGATACCATAGTGATTCTATGTGACAACCAAAGTTGTATAAATATGACAGAGAATCCTTTATTCCATGATAAATCAAAGCACATAGAAATCCGATATTTTTTTATATAAGGGATATGGCACAGAAGGGAGCTATAAAACTCCAATATGTGAGTATCGATGAGCAAGTTGTTGATGCACTAACCAAGCATCTATCTCAAGTACAGTTTGAATAATTTCCTGAAAATATTGGTGTAGTTGGAAAATACTTTCCTCACAAGGAGGAAGAATTATGAGATGGACCCTTCTTGGAAAGGAGGAACATGTCGAATATATGGACTCTCCTAGGAAAGGAGAAACATGTCAGAGATATGGATTCTCTTTGGAAAGGAGGAACATGTCAAATTTATTCACTCTCATCGAAAAGGAAGAATAGATCAAAGATATGAACCCTCCTTGGATATAGGGGCAGAATGTTGATGATATGGATACTCCCTAGAAATGGGGAGTGATGATGAGACTATAATTAATGATGGGATGGAAGTGATTCTCCGGTATGAAAGAGGCCAAGTGTGCTTGTAGATGCTGATGAAGTCTTCCATTCACTTGTAGATAATAGTATCCTCTCTTGAGGATTTTCTCGCGGACAATAAAACTATGCTCCTGAGATTGGTCCTTACTAGCCGAGGATAGTCCTGTAGATGATAATCTTGCATGGAGAGTGTACCTACATTCATATGTATATGTCATAGAATAAAAATAATTTGGGAGTGGTCCAATATTGAAAGCTGAGGATGCTCTACGTTGAGTTCTTGTGAATGATAGGTCCTGCATTCATGTGCAGACAAGATCTGTGATTGAAGATGATACTTTCACATGGAGAGTGTTACTACATTTACTTGTAGATGGCATAGAATAACAATCACTTGGGATTGATCCTATCTTTGAAGTTGAGGATTCTCTATGATGATTCCTTATGGACAACAGGTCTTGTATTCATGTGCGAATGAGATCTATAGTAGAAGAAGTTCCTACATTCATATGTAGATGTCATAGTATAACACTTTCTTTGAGTTTTCCTATCCATAACAAGCTGAGGATGGTCTATGTTGAGTCCTTACAGATGACAAGTCCTACATTCACGTCTATATGAGATCTACATTCATGTGTAGACGATATGGTCCTACATTCATTTGTGGACGATCTAGCTGGTCGATATTATGGACCCTCCTTGTTAAGGGGGAGTAGGCTAATGATGATTGCATCATCCTTGGAAATATATCCTAAAGTGATAGGGATTTCTCATGTCACAAAGAGTTCATGTGAAATGCAGGTAGTGTCGCACAAAAGGATCAAGAAGCTCGAAGTGCTACTCCAAAGGATCGATAATATTGAAGTGCCGCTGTAAAGGATTGAGAAGATCAAACTAGTGCTACAAAGGATCAAGAAGATTGAAGTTATGCTACAAAGTGTTAGAATAATCAACCCATAGTATTTACCCACTTAGACATTATTCCATTTATTTTTTCTTATTTGCCTAGTCCATGAGTCCCACCATGTGCAAGTTGATAATTTCCTATCCATAGAGGTCAAACTTGCCATTATTGACTCATGGAGCACTTGGGAAATCCTTGGGAATCAAATATACTTTATTCCTGGCCTCCTAGGTGCCCTTCTGCTTTTTCTGCTTTATTGCCTGCTTTTGCAGTGTTTTAAGGCACATAGGAAAGCAAGACTAGGTGAGGTGAATCAGCTTTGTTGCCTCTTCCTCCTCCACTCTTTCCTCCATGCAAAAGCATGTATGAGCTGCCATTTGACCACTCTTTATCTTTCCCATGCGCCCTTGCTAATTCGTGAGGTCCTTGATAGATTTGGGATCAGTTTTTTACACCTATGGGGGATTTGCCTATTTTGGGTAAGCCTGCTTTATGCTAGATTTGGATGCTTACTTATGCATTCGATTTGCTGATGTATTCTATATATTCATCAGCCTATGTTATTACAGGGTTGGCTATTTTACACTCAGTTAATATAATTTTGTGTTACAGCTCCATATTCAGTCTCCATTGTT
>LPNX010433375.1:0-36300 GCA_001517045.1 Pseudotsuga menziesii
TCTTTACAACCTCTTGCTCCATTTCCTTGAGCAATTCTGGTCCAAGCACAATCTGGTTCACTGGATTATCCCAAGTCACTGGTGTCCTACACCTTCTTCCATATAAAGCTTCATACGGACTCATCCCCAAGGATGCCTGATGTCCATTTTTATAAGCAAACTCTACCAAGTGCAAGTAATCTTCCCACTTAGTTGGTTTGTCCATTACGTACATGCGAAGCATGTCTTCAAGTACCTGATTAACTCTTTCTGTCTGGCCATCTGTCTGAGGATGGTATGCAGTGATGAAGTTTAGCTTTGTACCCAAGTCTGCAAACAACCCTTTCCAAAAGTTGGAAGTGAACTTGACATCCCTATCAGAGACTATTGCCTTCGGCAATCCATGCAATTTGAAAATCTCCTTCATGAGGATCTTTGCAACGTCATCCGTCATATGCGTAGACTTCACTGGTATAAAATGTGTTTCCTTAGTCAACTTGTCTACCACAACCACGATGGAATCATGTTGTCTCCAAGTCATCATCGGCAATCCTGTAATAAAATCCATGGAAATAACTTCCCATTTCCATTCTGGAACTGGAAAAGGCTGCAACAAACCTGCTGGATGTTGATGCTCAACCTTTACCTATTGACATTTCATACATCTTGAAATGTACTCAGCCATATCCCTTTTCATTCCTAGCCAAAAGTACTGCTTTCTAGCTGTAGCGATTGTTTTCTGATATCCTGGGTGACCAAAATATGGAGCTTGATGGCTTTCATCCATAACAACTCTCCTCAAATCTGCTACATCTGGAATATAAATCCTACCTTTAAAAGTGAGAAGCCCATCTTCTTCCAATTTATATCCCTCATACCTCTTCTCAAGACTTTGCTGCTGCAACTTGTCTTTTACCTGCTCATACAATTCATCTCCAGCAACATGATTGGCAATTTGCTGCCTCAAATTCGATTGGAAAATACTAAGAGATGCCACATGCATTTCTTGCACTTTCCTGCTGAGTGCATCAGCTACCTTATTTTCCTTCCCTTTTATGTGCTTGATTTCAAAATCAAACTCACATAAAAATTCCAGCCATCTTGCTTGCCTAGCATTCAGAGTAAGCTGATCAAACAAATACTTCAGTCCACAATGATCTGTTCTGAGCTCAAATCTTCTACCCATCAAGTAATGTCTCCACATCTTGAGAGCATGTACTATGGCTGCAAGCTCTAGATCATGAGTGGCGTAGTTCTTCTCATACTCCTTCAACTTTCTTGACTCATAACATATCACGTGGTTGTCTTGCATAAGGACTCCTCCAAGCCCTTGTCCGCATGCATCGATACACACCACAAAATCTGTCTCTGGATTTGCAAATTTCAATACTGGTGCACTGGTGAGAAGACTCTTCAACCGTTGGAAGATTTCTTCACACCTCGATGTCCATTCGAACTTCATTCCCTTCTTTTGCAAAGAAGTGATGGCGTGTGCAACTTTGGAGAATCCTTCAATGAATCTCCGATAGTATCCTGCAAGTCCCATGAAAGATCTTACATCTGTCACATTTCTTGGAGTAGGCCAATTCATAATGGATTCAATCTTTTCAGGGTCCACAGATATACCCTCCTCTGAGATAATGTGACCCAAATACTGAATTCTATCTCTATAGAAGTCACATTTGTTTAGTTTCGCATACAATTGATGCTCCTTGAGCAATTGCAATGTCAATCTCAAATGCTCTTCATGTTCTTCCTCATTCTTAGAGTAAACGAGAATGTCATCAAGGAAAACAAGAACAAACTTATCCAAATACTTGTTGAAGACACTATTCATAAGGCACATAAATGTAGCTGGTGCATTTGTAAGGCCAAATGGTACCACCACAAACTCGTAATGCCCATACCTTGTCCTAAAGGTTGTCTTATGAATTTCTTCATCCTTGATTCTCACCTGATGGTAACCAGACCTCAAGTCAATCTTGGAAAATACCTTTGCTCCTCTCATTTGATTGAAGAGGTCATCAATCCTAGGCAAAGGATATTTATTCTTCACAGTAACCTTGTTCAACTATCTGTAATCAATACATAACCTGAGTGTACCATCTTTCTTCTTTACAAACAGAACCGGTGCTCCCCAAGGGGACACACTTGGTCGAATGTACTTCTTTTCCAACAACTCTTGCAATTGCATCTTCAATTCTAGCATCTCCAGTGTACTCATTCTGTAGGGTGCCTTGGAAACTGCTGCTGCTCCTGGCACAAGTTCAATTGTGAAGTCAATGTCCCTCTTTGGAGGAAGCCCTGGAATCTCATCAGGAAACACATCCCTGAATTCCTGTAACACTTGATAGTCCTCCAACCTTGGAGTTTCATCTCCTAATGTTTCCAAAATATGAGCTGCATACAACTGGCAACCCTTCCTACAGAACTTCTTTAACTGCATTGCTGAAACCTGCCTTACTGAAATCACCTTTGGAATGCCTTTCACAACTACTAGGTTCCCTTCTTCATCCATGCATTCGAAAGTCTTATTGTAACAGTCAAGCTTCACCCTGTGAGCTTCTAACCAATCCATTCCAATGAGAACATCATAGGAACCAAGCGGTAGCACATTCAGGTCTATACAAGTGACCAACTCATTCATGACCAATGGACATTTCTCTATCATTTCACTGACCTTTCTCTTAGTTCCAGTGGCTAGCTAAACTAACCAAGACTTCCTATGCTTTACTTTCTTAAAAGCACAAATCTCCACTACTCTAGGAGTAATGTAACTGTGCGTAGAACCAGGGTCAATCAAAATAGAAACGGATTGCTCAGCAATATTACCTACAACTTCAACTACAATTGACTGGTGATCGGCCTGGCGGTCCTCTAGTGCTGCATAGATCCTAGGAACTGCCCCTGCTACTTGACCCACTGTTTCTGCTTCATGGATGTTATAAGCTGGCCTTGCACCTTCATTCTCAAGTGGACAATTCCTGCGCATGTGGGGTCCTCCACATTTCCAACATTGAAGTGGTCCTCTATTATGTTGTGGATCCTTAGGCTTTTCTCCAGCCACTCCAACTGGCTTACTCGCAGCTTGAGATGGCTGCTTCTGCTGATTCCTGAAATTAGAAGGTTTAAATCCTTTCTTTCTTTGGTCAAACTTCTCATTCTTCTTGTCCTTCCATGCCTTATGGTAATCAGGTTTACCTTTACTTTGCTCATAGCAATACTTAGCTTTTCTTATTGCTTCTTCAAGAGTTCTAGGTTCATAAAACTCAATTCTATCTTTGTAAGACTGAGGTAATCCACTCAGAAAATGCTGGACCTTCACTTTTTCATCTCTGATATACCGAACATACCTCAACAGTTCCAAAAACTTATTTGCATACTCTTCCATGGTCTGCTGTCCCAATCTCAGCTCATGGAATTCCTTAATCTTGTCATCATAATACCTGTCAGAAAGGTACTTCTGCTTAAAATACTTCTTGAATTGTTTCCACTTAAGCCTCCTTTCATTGATCCTCTTCACTTGCTTGAAGTGTTCCCACCAAATGGATGCTCTTCCATTTAGATTGAATATGGAAACTCTTGCCTTCATGTTTCCTGAATAATCATGCACTTGAAAGTACTTCTTAATACCAAGAATCCAAGCTTCAGCCTCTTGTCCAGTCTTTACCTCACCATCAAACGTAGGAGGTTTAGCTTTCTTGAATTCATCTCGAGTACGATCCCTATGGTGTCTCTTTCTTTTTCTTTTATGAGAAGAAGAACTGGAATCCCTGCTGGATTCTTCAGAATCAGATGTTCCACTAGAAGTTCTTCTCCTTCTCCTAGTACTGCTCTTACTGCCTTCTGGTCTTGCTGTACCTCGTCCAGAGTCTATCTTCCTTTGCAAGTCTGTCAAACTCTGCAGCATAGTAGCATTCAACTGATACTGCTCCTCCTGGGCTTTAATTAAGCTTCTCATAGTGGCTGCAACATCTGACGGTGTCTCTCGGAATCTCCTTCCATTAGACTCTATGTCGTCATTTCTATTACGTACATTTTCTCCCATGGCATTTTCTGCTCGCTCATAAGAATCCCGAGCATCATACCCATCATGGGTTCTCATAACTGGACCACCACTTGCTTACGAACTACACTACCTGGAATACTGCTTTTGAGAGTGACAATGATTCTACAAACGTGTTAATACACAAATGTTAGATGCATAACATATAATTCAGAATCACTTACCTTCTCCTGGAATAATTATAAAAATCACAATTTCCCAAATACAACATTTTCCCAAAACATAGAATTTCCTTCATCAAAGAATGTCTATCTTTGCTGCTACTTTCTCATTTTCAGCCCTGAAATTTACTGGAAAAACTACTGCAGAATCCCTCTGAAAACAGTCGAAAACTGCTGAGAAATCCCATGGAAAAACTCAGAATTTTCCCTTCCTTTCTGATCTATGAACTGATTGACCGGCATCGGCATTCTTTCCACATCGGAAGCCAAATGGCTTTGGCTTCCGCAACGGAGGATGTGCAAACCTTTTCCTCTTTCGATCGGCAGCTATTTACATCGGAAGCCAAATGACTTTGGCTTCCACAATGGCGGACTAGAAACCGCTTCTTCTTCTGATGATTTCATCACTTAGACACTTTTTCAAAATTGGTCTTTCTTCTTTCCGTCGAGTATAACGCCTGTCGGCAGTCGGACCACTTTCCCGTCAGAAGCTTAATTGCTTTTACATCTGCAACGGCGGACGCTCGGACCTCTTCTCCTTCCGGCGGACACTTAGACAAATTCGCAGCTTTCTCCAACTGTTCCGGTGTCAACGGTCTTTATCATCGGAAGCCAAATGACTTTGGCTTCCGCAATGGCGGGTTCTTCTTCATGGCATCGGAGGGCTTTCCTGTTGGACGTCTTAACGGTTTGGATTCCGCAATGGTGGAAGTTAACTCCGCGAATTCTTCCGCAACGACGGAAGTCAACTCCGCGAACCCTTCCGTGTTGGTGGAAGTCTTTCTTCATCGGAAGACCAAACGCGTTCGCCTCCGCAACGGTGGCTCCCGGAACGCTTTTGCTTCCGATTGGTGAACCAAATTTTGACTGGCATTGGCAAAACTTTGCATCGGAATCCAAATGACTTTGGCTTCCGCAACGTCGGATGCCTAATCATTTCTCCATCCGCAACGGTGGACGCCCGGATCCTTCTTTCTTCTGCAGAATCGGCGACTGAGTCCCTTCCGCAGCCGCAACGGCGAATGAGGAAACCGCTAGACCTTCCGCCACATCGGAAGTCGGAACCTCTAAACCTTCCGATGACCCGACTGTCAACACTTAGAAAAATTCTTGAAATTTTTGTTGTCCTCAAATTTCCTGATTGCTGCTAGGCAGAAGGCAATTCTGCTTCTGTCATTGCATCTTCTTGGCCCATAGAGGCCCATTGTTGCCAACCTGTGGCTCTGATACCATTTTGTCACGTCCCCATGCCTTCGACCAGCAAAGAGGACGCGAACCGTGACTGAAACCACTCGGGCTAAGTGCCCCATGAACATGTACGGGCATAATTATTGCTGGAACAGAATGCCTAAATAAAATTTGAACTAGAGTATGCACACAGGATTATTCATCATGCACCGATGCAATTTAATCATCATACACAGCGGAAAAACCAACAGCATTCATTTAACATGTTCATTATTTTTTTTATTAATAGAGATAAGGGGGAAGAAGTAAAATGAACAAGATCACTTATCTTATGAAGAAGTCGATCTGCAACTAGCTACATCGCTGCAACGTTCCACCCAACCATAGGCCAGTGTGCTCCTTAATCTCTCAGCAGCGCTGCCACCCCCGAGCTGGGCATGATTCTCCAAGGAATAAGGGAACAACAGGCTTACACGTAGCCAAGGATACACAAAACACACAGCCAAGCCAATAGAGTTGGGTTTATCAGGCCATTAAGGAGCTGGAGAAGGCAATTGCTAAGCTGGTGAGCTCATTACAGAGCTAAGAACACCTACACCAGAACTACCCTGACCTCTAAGACACCCAAACACACCCAACACAAGGAATCCGTCCCTTCTCTGCTACACAGTCCCTCAGGCCCTGCATTCCCTTCCAGTGCTATTCAGGGGTGATGGAGAAGAAGGCCAGCCCTCTAGCTCTGTCTGTGTGGTTTCCAGCCACCAGGTTTATCAAGCAAATATAAGCCAACATCCCTGCTCCTCTCATAGTCTGAAGACCAACCATTGCACTCAGGCAATTAATTTAACTGTCACAGCTTAAACAGGGAGAAATGGCTCCCAAGCAATTACACAGCCCCAAACGTATCAACGAATGTGGGAAAATAACCATCCCAAAACCATAGACAGCGAGCACAGCTCACAATGGGGGGGAAATGGTTCTAAACGGTCTGTGCGTGAGGAAGACTTGCAACAGACACCCAAACATAAGGAGCCACCACAATCACAACAGCCTTGAAGAGGACAGCGACCACCGTGACTCACAGGAAGAACCACAGCTCCAATCTCAACATTTAAAGGGACGGGGAGACTTACACGACCATACCAATCTGGGTGGAGAACATATGGCTGAAAACGTGGATGACAGAGCACTGCTCTCAGCTCACTGCGCGAGTCAAAAACCAGGGCAATCCCTACGCGTGGAAAACAATTCGACCCTGTGAGGAATGAACAGACAATGGAGGTCCTACGTGAGGAAAACAACTCTGTTTTTGTCCCTGGATGAACAAACAACAGGAAGGACGCGAAAACTGGAAGTACGTGAGCCTTCAGCACCGTCGTGGAGAGAGGAAGATCTGCGTGAGAGGATGAATGGCAAAATCATGGGTAGAGTGTGTGTGTGGGTGAGGATTGACAATCCTGCCACCCCACTTCCAAGACCATAACTGCCTCAACCACCAGCAGCCTTTCTTAATGAAAGTGGTTGGAATAAAACAAAGGAAGAAGACATATGGGTTTTTCTCTCATTGGCCAAGGTTGACAATTTCCCCCACCCCTATCCTTGTGAAAATCATGCCCCTTTCTCATTTTAGTTGCCGCGATCGTAGCTGGTCGGGTTCATTTTTAATTATAGATGCATATTTACATGATGACCGTCATAATATATGCTGCATGCCCCGATATACCATCGGTGACGATTCAAATCCAAAACATAACATAACCGATCAATGGTGGGGCCTTGGCCTTTAGCTCCACACCCTGATCATTTTCAATTTATACATCACATACATCTAATGTAACGGGGTCAAAACCGGGACATTACAGACAAGCTTGGTATAGTACATAATAACTCCTCTAGTTGAAGAGGGAGTATTGATGTGTCTTCATAGGCGACAACAGATAAAGTCCCCACCAGTCAGTCATCGTACATGACTTAGGTAGCCAAGGGATGTGATAGCTTGTGGAGAGAATCCACATGAGAAAAAACATGGTCAAAAGTCTCAGAGACTATTTATAGTCTAGACTATCAGAGAACAGTTAAAACCTCTCAGAGAGGTAGTTGGGGTGCTACAAATATAAAGAGAAGGATCACTCAAAAAGTGATCATGACTTGAAGAACATCACAGAGAATGGAAAGCTCACAAAGAACTTCTCCAGATAACAAAAGATTCAATAAATCAAGAAATGTTGACAAGTGAAAGGAAAGATAAGTCTTTCTTTCTGCATGTTATTACACATTTGTTGTATAATGTTGTATGTGATGGATTTAGAAAAAAATCCATGGTTTCTAGTTTAGAGAAACTTTATTCTGGATTGGATACAGATGATGCTACTTTGTATAAGTAGTTGGTTGGTCTTTGAGAAGACCTGTTGTATTTTACGCTTACTACTAAGCATATGTTTAAGTACCTTTGAGGTACATTAGAATAGGCTCTTTATTGTATTTGATACATGGCAGACCTATTATTTGATTGTGTTATACAACTATTGTTTTAGCCTGAGATAAGCGATGTAATTTGAGGCTAGTACTACAAAAGCTAAGTATATTGCGGCTAGTACTACAGAAGAAAGATGTATGTATGAGAGTACTACAAAAGAAAAATGTGTTTTTGTGGATAGTACTACATATTGAGGAGTAGTGTAGCATGGGATGCTACCTACTAGGGTGAAAGACTTGAGTCTATAGTCATTAGGTGTTAATAGTCAAGCTTTCTCGAAAACCCTATATGTGTTTTATGATAAAACACATTCGAGATGAAGTTTAACTTCATTGAACTCATGGTCATGAGTTCCAGTGCATAGGTACTGATGAGCAGAATGAAAATTTGTGACAAACCTCTATTTGTGACGAAGTTTAAACACTTCCGAGATAAGCCTAGTATGGCAGAGAATGTCTCCCTCGCTGAGAGGGAGTGTTGAGATTACAACATCAGGATTCATTCTCCAGTCTTGTAAGTAATAGCAAGACAGTACGCTTGTGTAGCCCTACGAATATCCTCATATGATTGAGGTAAACAGTAGGCTTGTGTAGTCCTATGAATATCCTCATATGATTGAGGTGGACAGTAGACTTGTGTAGCCCTGCGAATATCCTCATATGATTGAGGTGATACAGTAGTCTTGTGTAGCCCTACGAATATCCTCATATGGTTGAGGTGGTAATGCAGTAGACTAATGTGGTCCTACAAATATCCTCATATGGTTGAGGTGGTGATGCATTAGACTTGTGAGTAATATCAAGTTCTACAAATATCCTCATGTTGTGAGGTGGTGTACTTTACTATGTAAAGTAGATATAATATGTGATGTATGGCAAGTCATGGTCAACATGTGCTACAAGTCTCCTTTAGGGATTAGCTACCCCTAGATTGATTTACTCTAGCATGTGACTATATGACCCAAGGAAATACATATGATCATAGGTTTGGAAACGATCTTATGAGGATGATATGATAAAGATGAGTATTTAATGAAAACACGGATGGACCATGAAGAGATATTTAATATAAGCACAGAGAAAGAGAGAGAACTCGAATTGCATATGTTTCCACCAAGTAAACTCGAATTGATTAGATATCAGTTGAGTATTAGTTATGGTAAACAAGTTCAATTAATTAAGGAATCAACTCCTTAATTTATGCAAGTGATTGTTGGAAATAAACACTGATGGAGAAGCACTAGTTCTATTCGGTTACATTCAGTTACTGTTCAATTACATTTAGTTCAATTCAGCTACATTCAGTTTGGTTACATTCAGTTACTGTTCAGTTACATTCAGTTCATTTTAGTTACATTCAGTTTAGTTCAGCTACATTTAGTTACTGTTCAGTTACATTCAGTTTGGTTACATTCAGTTATGTTCAGTTACATTCAGTTCAACTCAGTTAGAGTTAGTTAATTAATGGAAGACACATATCTTCATGTGGAAGATAATTATGGAGTGCCAACTTGACACCAAATCAATATGGGCTGCATGATTGAAAATGGATCAGTGTTCTAAGTGTTAACAATTTGTTTCTACATGCAACCATTCTATTTTTGTTGTAAAACCTAATTTGACTTGTTATTAAAGTGCTATGCACTTGGCAAGTTAGATACATGATTCTATTTGATCTCCTCTCTCTGGTGCTCTCGGTGAAAGTAATCTGCTATTGTGTTGTATTCATTCTCTGCTACTAATCTATCATACTCTAAGATCATTTGCTGGGTTTCTTATCATCTGAATCAGTAGAGGGTTTTCCCAGGGTATATCCTGTGTTCTATGGTTTGATTTATGTCTTTGGATTATTGATGAGATTTATATGCACAGTTATTATGGATTAAAGTTTTAAAGTTCAAGTTTCTTCATATTTTTCTCATTCGAGGTTGGCATTAATTACTAGACTTTTATTTTCCATCATTTCCATGATAGTGTCCTATTTGTTGTTTAACCTAGCCTCCATATTTAGTAGAAGTTCATATTTAATCTCCTTCTTAAGTGTCGCATTATTATTTATGGTCTCTTCTATTGGAAACGTTTTCTTTGATGGTTTGAACATCTTTTTCCAATTTCTCAAATTGGGATTTTAAC
The DNA here is from genome assembly GCA_001517045.1 of Pseudotsuga menziesii. NCBI lineage: Eukaryota > Viridiplantae > Streptophyta > Pinopsida > Pinales > Pinaceae > Pseudotsuga > Pseudotsuga menziesii. The sequence goes on from LPNX010433375.1 coordinate 10,003, forward strand.
TCTGTCGGCATGCTTCTTAGACGTGGCGGTGAATAATGAGATGCTATTTTGGCATGTATGGTGGGGAGGCCATCACTTGAGGCTTAACTTATTCAATGAATAATAATAATAATAATAATAGAGGGGTAAGGGTTAACCAACACAAAAATATCAAAATATATATAATATTATTATTTAAAATAATTATTATTATATTTTTATTTTTATTTTACTATAAGGTTGGTAAAAAAATATTAAAATAAATAATAATTATTCATTATAATATATATATATATATATATATATATTTGGTTGATTGGATTAGGTTTATCGTGGAGAAGGTAGGGAGGCAATGACTAGAGGAGGAGGAGCATAGAATGGGAAGGACGGATGACAGACTGGTGAGTGCGTAGCAATAGAGAGAAAGGTGATAAAGAAGTTGGAAAGAGGTGTAGGGGGTCGTGAGGATGGAGGACAGAGCGTATGGGGAGGTGTGGGAAAGGAGGAAGGGATGGAGCATGAGGGTATGTGAAATGGAGGCGAGGGATATCGCGCCACTAAGTGTAGGGATGCAATGCGGGGTTAGACTGCAAGGTGTTGACTGGCGTATGGGTTGTGTGGGTATACGCAGAAGCAAAGGAGTGAAGGAGAAAGGAGTGGTGGTGGAGATGATGAGGGAGAGGATGGAGGAAGGGGAAAGAGCATTGGATCAACTCATGGGGATGGAAGCGAGGGTCGATTGCACAGGGACGAATAGTGTTAGAGAGGGATATGTTGGAGGATGTGCAGTAAGTAGATGGATGGAAAGGAGGGAGTTGTTGGAGGATGCGTAGGTGTATGGATAATGATGCAAGGGAAGAGGGCTGAGGAGAAGAATGTGAGCAGATGGTGTAATGAGGATATGGGAAATGGTAGTGTGGAATAAAAGGTGGTATTTAGAGGTAGCAGTAGAGTGAAGAGGATGGAATGTGAGAAGGGACGTGTGGAAGGTTGGGCAAGTGTAAGCGGAGTGGTGATGGGATACCAAAGAAGTTGTTGAGAACTTTAGTGGGTCTGGTAACAAATATTACAAACACAATATTGAACTAATAAAAATATGAATGATTATTATTGAAAAAATGACAATTATTTACAATGATTTCTTGCCTTATATAAGGTTGGATCGACTAAGTTTGAAGGGTTACGGCCCTTGGTATAATAATTAATAATTATGTGTTTTTTAATGTGTTTTTAATTTAATATTAATTTATTCGTTGCAACTAGTCACCACCTTTTGTCATGTTTTCTTTTTCTTTTTCTTTTTTTTATCTGTAACTTATTTGGCTTGGTATTTTGTATGTATTTTCAAGCCTATTATAGTATATGTATTTTCTTTGTATATTTTAAAACTACATGAATGAAAAGTTGAATGTCGTTAGCAAGTTTTTTAATATATCGTATCACAATTTGTCTTTATTTATTGGGGTTGTCATGGGATATGTCTGTATGTTAATTGATTGTTGGGTGGTTTCGATCGATCCGAAAAACCTTTTCAAATGCATGTTTTTCTAAAGCAAACTTTTGTTTGTGGTGGTTCTGAGGATTCTTGACGAGTTATTTAACTTGAATCAAGTGGATAGCATGTTCGTAAGTGAAGGGTTACTAGTCTGCCACACCCTATAATATTAATAAATGAGTTGGACAACACTCCCCCCATGCCTGTATTAGGGTGAAGTAAGTAAGAAAAGTCAGGGTTTGGTGGCTCCATCTGGCTCTGATAATAGAATGGTTTTAAGCAGTACCTCCTGAGTGTACAAGGGAGCACCATCAAACACAATACCAAGCAAAGATTGCCCAAAACAATATAATTTTTTTTGTTAAGCTAGAAATTGAGGAAGCATAAATAAATAATAGTTAAAATTGCATTAACAAATATATAAACAAGATTTAATAACTTATTTTTTCTTTAAAATTCATTAAACAATTATTCAATCACCTTTAATAAATGTTCCAGCAGTTAATCTATGTCTTCCTAACATTACTGTGCCTATCCTGACATTTCAGACATCAGCAAGTTAGGTGGATTATTGTTGTTGTTATTTTTTTCCAATGTTGACTTGCAACTTGCAACTTCCAATGTTGTTATTTTTTCTCTAGAGTTTCCTAGAAGGATATCTGGACATTTGTGATCAACGCGGTTTACAATAGGACATATGGTAGTCAGTGATATATGGTAAGTTATTTGTCTCTATTGTGCGCTTGGGAGTCTGCATGATGCGTTATGTTGTTTTCCTGTGGTAATGTGTAATGCATCACCTCTTGTTTTGTAGTCATGTGAGGATGTGATGGAGCGATTGGGTTCACGAACCCATCATGTTATTATAAAATCTATCTTATAAAGTGACAACAGATCACAAATTCCAATGTTCCCTTCTGTCTGGTCTGTCATGTGTTGCTACATTTCAACATGTTTTTCACAACACCTCCCCTATAGTATTGTAGTAAATCGAGGAAGCATTGATCCATTGGCCAATGGTTTATTCGTCATGGATTTATTAAATGCATCTTATAAATTACAATAGGTCACAAATTTTGTGAAGTTGTCTACTGAGGTTTGTTGTGCTTTTGATTTTTTTAATGAAATAGACGAGGTTTTGGGCATGTGGCCCACTCTTTTTCCAATGTGCCTTTGTATGAACTGTTACTAGAGGTGTGATACCTTATTAGAAATATACGAGACACACCCGTCGACACATATTATTGACAAGAAAGGACCAGTGCTCCTCCTCTTCTTCCCTAGAATGAGAATGACTAGTGTGTGAGAAAGGGAAGCGGCACCTACTTTTGCTAGCTTGAATTAATGAACTTGTTGATTTTGTTATATTATGGGAGAGGACTATAATTGGAAACCAATATATCAAATTTTGAAACTGATAACTTAGGTATTGAAAACTGACATCCTCTATAATGGAAATCAATATATAAGTATTGGAAACCGATATATCAGCTATTGGAAACCAATATTTTGAGTATTGGAAACCGATATTCATAATAAATCTATGTTTTTTTAGACTACGATTTGTCTAAATTTAATGAAATTGGGGTTTAAATATAAGACTTAAATCAGAGTAACCATAGAATCCTTTATAAATCCCCTTAAGTATGCTCACTTATAGACTTAAAAAATTAGCTATGATGGGTGAGGTGACAAAACAAAGGCTCAAAATAAAGGAAGATACTTGTTGTATTTAACACAATGATTTTTTAGACATGGAAATAATGAATCCACTTGTATTCATGATAAATAAAGAACAATAAGGAATTTAAGTGTCTCACAAATGGAATGAGCTTATTTGAGGAGTGTCCATTCAACTTTAACAAATGTCTATAGCCCACATCCAAGCTTGAATCAAGCTCTGTGAGGATTCTTTCTAGGACCCTTGCGTTGAGTACACAAGAAACTGTAGTGAAGAGATACTAGGGGAAACTTAGAATTAGTTGTACCTTACTCCATCTCACTTCCCAAGTCTGTTAGATTTTTATCATTCAAGCTAGTATTATATTAGGATCTTTAACTGAGAGAATAACAAGCACAGCAATCAAACACAAGAGACAATAGACACAAAGATTTTCCTCGGGGAAACCATAAAGGAGAAAACCCTGCAACTTCCTCAGAGATAGAATCAACACCAAAAGTAAAACCCAAAAACATAAACATGATCTCCCGACAGCAGTAGTCTCTTTCTTTTGATCCCAACTTCTTCTCCCTTAGTCATGCACCCTAGTGAGTGAGTGTATGTGTGTGTGTGTCATAAATAGAGAGTCTCACTCTGTATTTATATTCTTTCATTCACTTATCCTTCAACTCTGTTATGTAGGCTCGAGTAATCCTAACTCAGTTATGTAGGCTCGAGTAACCATAACTGGGGTACTAATGACCTGACTTACATTAACTCACCTAGGGCCAACTTCTCTAGGAGAGTTTAATAACCCTAGTGCCCCACAACTGTGGGGACTTTAACCCTTGAACAATAAGGAGGGTTACCCACTATGACGTTACATGACTTGTTTACATTATTGAATCTCTCGATAGGAACATCAGGGTATGACATGACTCAATTACATTACATATACTTCTTGGAATAAAAATTGGGGTACAATACATAAAATATACAAGTGAATACATTTCGAAGTTACAAATACATCAACACTCCCTCTTAACTAAGAAGGTATTCTCTCGACACAATTTATCAGCACAAGTCTTCTTCTCTGTATCATCTGGATCATCATCGAGTTCTCGTCATCTTCATCTTGATCTGGATCATCACTGGATCTGGATCATTATCACTGGATCTGGATCATCACTCGATCTAGATCATCATCATTGGATCTAGATCATCAATCGATCTGGATCATCTCTATTGGATCATCATCACAGGTGTTATCTCTTGATTCTTCTCCTCACAGGAAGTTCTACAGAGCTAGCCCTTTTTCATGCTGGTTGTAGGCCTAGCCTCCATGTAGGTCTTCTTCAGTGCTTATATATGACCCTAAGTCAGAATGGACCACCCAACACTTACAACTAACCATGATAGGAACAAATCCAACACCATGTCAGAAAGGCACACCTAGCACTCACATATAACCATGAGAGAAACCAATCCAGTCATATCAGAAAGGCCCAGCACTCACATCCGATCATGAGAGGAACACATCCAAGAACCATACCAGAAAGGATCAACATTTATATCTTACCATGGGATGAACACATCCTATCAACCATGTAAGAAAGGCACAACACTTATATCTTACCATGGGAGGAACACATCCTATCAACCATGTAATAAAGTCTTAGCACTTACATCTTACCATGGGAGGAACACATCCTATCAACCATGTAAGAAAGGCTCTCAGTCCTAGACTGAAATTCCTGGTAACTGACCTGGTGCCTCCATTCTCCTAGAGAATGGCATTAGGTGCTTATATCTAATCATGTGAGAACACATCTCACAGTCACCTCAGAATGGCTCAGCACTCACATCTGACATGGAAGGAACCAATCCTCTCACCATGATAGAACGGCTCAGCCCTTACATCTGACCATGGAAGGAACCAATCCTCTCACCATGTTATAATGGCTCTCAGCTCTAGGTTGATCATTCTTGGTAACTGACCAAGTGCCTCCATTCAGAGAATGGAATTCAGCACTTATATCTGATCATGTAGGAACCAATCCTACAATCACATCAGAATGGCTCAGCACTTATATCTGATATGCGAGGAACCAATCCTCTCATCATGATAGAATGGCTTAGCCATTACATCTAACCATGGAAGGAACCAATCCTCCCACCATGCCAGAATGGCTCACGGACTCATCACTTCCCCTTGGAGGGAACCTTGATCTAGAGAACACTAAGCTTCTCCCTGAAGTACTCATTCTTCACTCTAGCCAATGGCTTCATCAACACATCAGCTATATGTTCGTCCATCGCAACATATCGGAGCTTCACTGCTCCTCTCTGCACCATATCCCTGATATAGTGATATTTGATCTCGATATGCTTCGACTTGTCATGGAACATCAGGTTCTCAGACAACTTCACACAACTCTGTTTGTTGCAATATATACAGGTAGCATCCAATTGGAGATCAAATAAATCAGACAGTAGCTTCCTAATCCATACTGCCTCACAGCTAGCTGAAAAAGATACGACATACACTGCTTCAGCTGTACTCAGTGCCACGGAATACTATTTCCTGCTAAACCAAGATATCACACCTAATCCGATATTGAAGCAACACCCTGAAGTGCTCTTCCTATCAATGGCACTGCCTGCCCAATATGAATCAACATAACCCTCCAGGTTAATCTTCTAATTTGCCTCATACTTGATCCCATAATCAACTGTACCCTTCAAGTACCTCACTGCATGCTTTGCAACCATCAGGTGAACATGTCTCAATGCGTTCACAGCAAAGCAAATATCTCGTCTTGTATTCATCAGGTACATCAAGGAACAAATCATCTGATGATGCATCATGGCATCAACTGAATCTGATGAAGCATCACTCAATAGCTTCAGGTTCGATTCCATGGGTGTGGTCATGGCCTTGCAGTCCATCATCCCGAACCTCTTCAATATCTCTATTGCATACTTCCCTTGTCCCAGGGATACTCTGCCACACCTCCATGCCTAGAAATTAGTGCATCATATCTAAGTCATTTATCTCGAACTCGGCAGCAAGTCTTCTTCTTGCATCTTTAATGAGTTCCTCTTTTCTGTCAGGAACAAGTCATTGACATATAACAGGAGCATCACTGGTCTTCCACCTTCAACCTTGAAGCAAAAGTTGGAATCCACTTTACTCTCAGTAAATCCTAGAGTCATCAGTAATCTTTCCTTGTTATCGTACCATGTAAAACCTCAGGATATTCTACAATCACTCCCTCTGAAGCGAAGCATAATTCTCCCTCTGTCTTTCGTACTCTATGCAATGAAACATTCTGTACCAGAGTGACAAGTAGCTTCCTCTACTATTAATATTCTATGTATCCATCTAGGGTCACTGGATACCAAGATCCTCTATCTTGAACCTTTTCAAAAGTTCTTGTCGCACCCATCTGTGAGCTTGTCATCCTCTATAGGCTTTCATCTTCAACCTTGTAGCAGAGGTTAAGATATTCATCAAGCTCATCATGTATGTGTTATCCCATGGGTGTCTTCTAATCTTGTACAAGGCCTTCTTTCTTTATTTGAAAGTATCATCGTATTATTCTGCATCTTGGATTCTTTCTTAAACTGTCGTCACTTGTTCTTTGGAACAAGTCTCATCTTTCTTTGCTTGTAGGTGATTGTAGGTGATTGTACGTGGTCTTCCCTACAAGTCAAATGCATTAGTTGTATGGTTAAAAACATTTCAGAAGGTATAAAATTATTTTGCATCAAGATATATGATTGTGCAACTATTTTATCCAATACAACATTCATCCTATCTCACGAAAACTTTCTAGATGCCTTCCATCTCTACTAGAACAACATTGAGATTGTGCACTAATCCAATATGTCAGCAAAGAGGTTTCATTCTAGATAAGTAGCAATGGAGAGTTGTATAGCACCATGAGCTACTTACCCATCACATGCATATTAGTAGTATACTATCATTAATGCAAACATTCTATCATGCATAATACATCAACTGAATATAAACAAATGCATAACAATATCATGAAATGACAATTGAATACTTATCTTTATTTGTTTCATGGGTAGACTCCTTCTTGAGCCTTCAGCTTCATCATCTTATTTATTCATCATAGCATCATTTTTTATCCAAATGCTAAGATGGATAAGAGGTTCTTCAAGAGTTGAATTCTTCATATTCCTCATCGCTTGAGGGATTTTCTTTGGATGGTGAGAGATTGATCTTTAGTTGCTCCCATCTTCTCTTCTCTTATTATGAGTCGAGCTTCTTCTTCTTCCCATATTTTGTTGAAAATAATCACTTCCTTTTGGCACACATTCCTCGAATGAATGAATCCCATGATCTTGTGAGGCCATTCAAGGTGGTTATCACAAATTATGCATTCTCCACTTCTTCTTCTATCGCTTCAAGTTGTTCTTTGATTTGAGAGACCCATGTAAAGTATGACTGTATGGTCTCTGCATTCTGGATCTTCACATTCTTCAACTGGTTTCTTAAGGTCATATTCTGATTTATGTTCTTTCCTTCAAATAGCTTGGTCAAGGAATCAAACATCTCTTTCAGTGTGATTAGGGAAGACACTTGTGGTATAAGGTGATCCGTGATTGAATCAACAATGATTTTCTTGGCCTTGACCAAGTTCTTCTGGTGTAAGGCTTTTAGCCTCATCTCCCTCTGGAACTGGAACCTCTCTACTTATGTAGGTGTCCAATTCATTTTCTTCAGAGAGATCATATACTTCCATGCTTGGAATTTGTAAACTTCACCAAGCTTATCATCAAGCTGATGTGATAGATCACTTTGAAATGAGAATCTCAAATGAAAATAACAAAAGATTAGATATTACCGATTTGAGGTGTCCATCCTAGTTCTGGAGCTGGCTGATCTAGGGTTTGTCAATGAAACCCCAATTTTCAAAACTTGGAATCTTTCAGATTTGATTGGATAGAAATATAGACCTCTTCAAGCTGAGCTTTCCAATGTACTCCTTTTCTGAAAACAGTGGAGAGAAGCTCCCGGAACAGGAAGCCCTAGTTTTCCAATTTCTTCTACAGAAATTCATGATACTGTTTCTGTGGTATCTCCAAAATTACTACTCCTCTGTGTATGAAACTTCACACTGAGGTAGCCTTTCCTGTTCTTGTTCCAACACCATAGGTTTCATCAAAATTTGTTTCACCAATTGGGACTTATGATCGTTTTCCCAAGGTGACCTGTTTCAGGACTGTTCAGCATAGAGAAGTTGTACGGACTTCCACGTGTCACTGTTTCATCTTTTGGGTCTGAAACTTGGAGCATAGAAATTAAATTCCGTGCCCTTTTTTGAAAATTTTCATAAATTTCATTTGGACCTTGGTATCCCGATATATAGCAATTCTCCCCAGGTGTCCTATTTGGGGATGAATCCTGGGAGAGGCTGGAACCCTAACTTGGAGGAATCATATCTCCTAGAATATAGAGAATATGAGGCTAAAACTTGGAAACAATGTACATCAGGCATTTATCTTCACCTTTTGAAAGTTCTAGCCCTTGAGATTTCTGAAATCCCGATATATAGGAAATGTACCAAAACTTATCAGTTTTAGTATTTAGGGTTTTTTCTAGCCCGGGGTCAAACTAGGGTTTGACTTTCTTGGAGTTTCACCCAACTAAAAATATCGACCCGGGTCTCTAAACTTTGATTTTTATGAAGAGATAAATCTTATGCCGGGATCACTCAAAAATTACTCTTCTGTAAGAAGCCCTAATTTCCTGCACCAAAAACTGAAAATGTCTGGAATCGAATTTCGCTTCGATAGAAAGATGCGCCCTTCAATGGAGAGTCATCCTAGCATACTTTTGCCGATGGATTGTAGAGAGAGACCCAAAAATTAAGAATCCCAGCTTCTCTAGCTGCACAATGTCTTCTTCTCAGGTTAGCTCTGATTCCATGTTAGATTTTTATCATTCAAGCTAGCATTATATTAGGATCTTTAACTGAGAGAATAACAAGCACAACAATCAAACACAAGAGACAATAGACACAAAGATTTTCCTCAGGGAAACCATAAAGGAGAAAACCCTGCAACTTCCTCAGAGATAGAATCAGCACCAAAAGTAAAACTTGAAAACATAAACATGATCTCCCGACAGTAGTAGTCTCTTTCTTTTGATCCCAGCTTCTTCTCCCTCACTCATGCGCCCCAGTGAGTGAGTGTATGTGTGTGTGTGTCATAAATAGAGAGTCTCACTCTCTATTTATATTCTTTTGTTTACTTATCCTTCAACTCTGTTATGTAGGCTTGAGTAATCCTAACTCAATTATGTAGGCTCAAGTAACCACAACTAGGGTATTAATGACCCAACTTACATTAACTCACCTAAGGCTGACTTCTCTAGGAGAGTCTAATAACCCTATTGCCCCACAATTGTGGGGACTTTATCCCTTGAACAATAAGGAGGGTTACCCACTATGACGTTACATGACTTGTTTACATTATTGAATCTCCAGATAGGAACATCAGGGTATGACATGACTCAATTACATTACATATACTTACTGGAATAAACATCGAGGTACAATACATAAAATATACAAGTGAATACATTCCGAAGTTACAAATACATCAACAAAGTCTAGGGTAAACGTCAAAATGAAAGATACATATGGGTGTAGGAAGTGAAATATGGTGCCAACGTAGAAAGATAGAATAAGTCTATTCAAGGTAGGAAAATACAAGTGAATATACATAATGGCCTTACATAAAAGATGGTCTAGTCACTCATGACACAAGTCATTCAAACCAAATAGTACCACAATAAACTAATCAATTTCAAGTTATAACTAGTAAAATAAGCAATAGAGACAAACATAAATCCAAATACTAATTGTATACCTGCTTAACCATATACATGTTTCTATTTGAAGTGCCACTATGTCACATATGTACCATCTATGTTGCTCTGCTCAAATGGACTATGTCACTACTAAGGTCATCTAAATGGACTAGGAATTCTTAGTCATGGAAAAGGATTGTTTTGCATATGGAGCCGAGTAAATATTTGAATATGGCTCATGCTAAGAATCAATCCATGTTGTATCCTCAATATCAAAGGATGGCTTTGGAAAATAGAAAATATCCATTTGTTGCATCATGGTAGCCCATCTACAATGTATGTGATAACAAGTACTATCTCAAGAATAACTATCATTGTCCTAGAGAATAGCTCATAGTACTCTAACCAAGAGTATCATCTCAACAAGTCTCACAATGATTTCTCTAAATCTATGGTCAAACTGTAACCATCCTCCTTACAATGGAAATAATTACACATGTGACCATGTCTCAGCTAAAAAAACTAACATTGTCACATATCAAAGCAAAAAAAACCGATCATGTTGACAACTAAACATTGATCAAAACAAATGTCCAATCCCAGGTCATATAAGGACCTCTCCATCCACAAAGGATTTAAGCATCTTTGTCCTCAAATTTTGACCATTGCATAACTTACACATGGAATTTATGGTTGTGGTTGTAAGGGAAACTAAATCAAACCCTTACTTACTAAACTACTTAAAGGATCTAAGAACTTGACACTCTCTTTCATTTTTCCCTTCATATAAAGGACCCAAGACCAGGTACATCTCAAATGTATTTAACCAGAACAAATAGATTATGTATATACACCTTCCATGAGATAGGATGTCATATGAAATTTGGATGTACCATCATGTGTTTCAACCTTTGTAGCATATCCTCCATTATTAATAAAAAATGTTGGCATTCTAGCCATATGGATCATGATAGAAACATCCAAGATCGTTACCTGAAGGCTTCCATCACCAATGCATGCAACAATACACTTGTAAAATGATGATTGAACATATCCCTGTGATGCTCCTATAGACCAACAAAATGATCCATACTGCATTTGGAACTCATACCCATGCTTTTCAGGAAATTTAATCTTATGTTAATTAAATGAGTCACCAAGATTCAGTAATTATAGTAGTTTCATTTGATAGCATGCCCTGAATGAGTTTGAATAGCACATTGACCTTTAAGGATTCATTTGGTGCACTTTTCAAAGGAACATCTTTAGATACAAAAATACGATGATAGATTTCCATACATGTGGTGTTGTGCTTCACTTTCTTGCCAGGGATTCTAAGAAATATTTCATCAACACACATCCAAAAGTAGGTTCATTTCCCACAATCACTTTGATAGGATACACAATTATGGATCTCACTTTCTTCAATAGAAATGAATATCCTACTGAACTATAATTTTTGAAAATAGGCCCTGCAAATAAATATGTATTTGTCCCTTAGCAAATGGCATAACCCGATGCATCTGTCAATCCCACAAATGCACTTATGCCTTAGCAACCCTTATCTTTTTCCTACTTACCAACACTAACTTCAATGCTGCATTTTCTAAGTGAGGACCACTCCACAGTCTACTGAGATCCAAAACTCAGCTAAGTATTTTCATCACCTGGAACATCCACCAAATGGTACACTGCTCCAGGATCTTTCTTGTGTTGTTCAAGGAAAAAACATAAGTACCAAGCTTTGATACCATGTTAAATTTTTAACTACTTTCATAACTAGGTAATTATGTGTGTATATTTTTTCATTTTCATATCATAATTACACATTGAAAGTATCAACCATAAAAGAAATATTTTATTAATCGGTTATAGCAAAAATAAAATGAATCACATCATAACACATCACACAAATAGGTATGCACAATATACAACATTTTTTACCCTAGGAAATCCTTCTATCATCATGAGGGAAAAAACCTAGCAACCTTTCTTTGAAAATTTTCAAGAACCCCAACCCGGTTTCAGTTTCAATTCAACATATGGTTTAATGCCCAAACCCCAACATTTGCATTTGCATTAACATTTAAAAATTTAACCGAAAAAATAAAACACATGAGATTTATTTTCTTCTATTTGAACTCTGAAAATTATGGCAGCCCTAAATTCTTACTCGGAAATTTAAATTCAGCCACACATGGAAATTAAATGCTAAGATTTTTGGTCAAATTGACCCAAGAAAAACCCCTAAGGGAAAACCTGTTCTTCAAAGAGATATTTTATTCTTCAAGAAAAAATACAAAATTAATTACAATAGTACTTATCTCCTCGAAATTCATGCCAACTTCACACTGTCAAGTTGTTGTATGACTGCCTCTGTTTCCGTGCTATACGACCTCACATGTGTGATTGTACGGACCTCAAAATATGTGCCAAACCTGTTGCTGTACAGACACAATAAATGTTGTACACCCCTCGATTTTTGTGTTGTACAAATGCCTTGAAATTCATGCTTGCCATTAGAGGAATTTTGAGGTCTAAAATGGGCCTCCTAAGGAAAATAATAAAATAATAGTTAAAATAATAAAATAATATTTATTAATTTTGGAGGAAAAAAGAAAAAACTACTTTTTGTGTTCGTATTTTTGACATATCTCCCTGTGTTTTTACTCAAATTTCAATCGAGAGAGCTCATTGGATGCAGAATTTGATTCCGCATCCAACGAGTACCCACACTGCATACTTTTGACGGACCCCTCTACCCCAAAAACAATAAATACCTGAAAAAATGTGATGATGACATCATCATCACACTTTTTCAGGTATTTTTTGTTTTTAAGGTAGCGGGGTCCATCAAAAGTATGCAGTACGGGTACTCGTTGGATGCGGAATCAAATTCCGCATCCAATGAGCTCTCCCAATCAAAATTTGAGTAAAAACACAGAGAGATATGTCGAAAATACGAACAAAAAAAGTAGTTGTTTTTTATGACAAATATGTCAATTCAACCATTATGGTTGACTCATTTTATTGGAATTCTATTGGTTCTTGAATTTCAACTCACAAGAACTTATTGTTGGCGCATTTTCTTATAAGGCCCATTTTAGACCCCAAATTTCCTCTAATGAGTCAACTCGAATTATGTGTTGTATGGATGCCTCAAAATATGTGTTGTACAACCTCACACGTGCGACTGTATGGATTGTATGGTCTGCATTTAATGTTGTGTCAATGCCTGCAATAAATGTTGTACAATATTCCTAGGGAATCATGTGAATATGCTAGTACAGTTTCCTCAATTTTCGTGCCCTTTCTCCTCTTCCTGAATTTGGAATTTTTGCAAGGGATTCTTCTCTTTGGATTTCTCTTGCTCCTCTTCTCTAAAAATTCTCTCTTGAAAGTGAACAATGAATCTCCCTTTCACTTTCCCAAGCTCATTTTGTTTAAGTAACTTCCACCTTGAGATCAATGACTTATATTAAAATCCAACTACATGAGATCTAGGGCCCATCTCATTTCTTCATTAAAAAAATCACTTTTAATGAGAATTTAATGCACACCCTCATTAATACTCATAAAGTCATTTTTAAAATAAAAACTCATACATTTATTAAAATGTCACTTTATCATAAAGTCATTCTCACCTTTTAATTTGACTAGGGACCACATTTTAAAGTGTCCTTGTCCACCCCAAGGCATGAGCAGACAAACACTTCCTAGGTAAAAATTCAACACTCCCTCTTACCGAGGAAGGTGTTTTTCATCAATCCCATCTTGTCTCTGAAATGTATGTGCTTTCCACGTCTCAAAGACTTCATGAGAATATTTGCTACCTTCTCATCCTTAGAAATGTACTGTAACTCTACAACTCCTCTCTGGGTATAATCTCTGATGAAGTGGTATCTGATCTCAATGTGTTTGGACCTTTCATGAAACATTGGATTCTCAAAGAGCTTGATGCAACTATGATTTTCACAGTGAATGATAACAGGGCTCAATTCGTGACCAAATAAATCAACCATGAACATGTGAAGCCACAATGGCTCGCAACTAGCCCGACTAGATTCCATGTACTCAACCTTTATACAACTCAAAGAAATGAACTTTTGTTTTCCACCGAACCACGACATAACTGCCGAGCCCAACCTGAAACAAAAACCAGAAGTGCTCTTCTGTTCTGAAGCACTGCTTGCTCAATATGAATACATGAAGACAACCAAGTCCACTCCACCCGACCTCATGTAATCCATACCATAATCTATAGTACCAACAAGGTATCTCAAAATATGTTTTGCGGTTATCTAGTGCACTCTCCTAGGCTCCACCATGAACTGACTAAGAGTATTCACCGCAAAACTAATATTTGGTTTGGTGTTGACCAAATATATCAATGAACCAATGATCTGACGAAACAAAGTAGTATCCACCAACTCTCCCTCATAAGCATGAAGCTTCTTCCAGTTGGTGATCATGGGTGTCGACATGGGTCTGCAATACTCCATTTGAAATATTCCCAGAACATCTGCAACATATTTTCTTTTCCCCAGGAAAACATGTCCATCCTCCTGCCACACCCCCATGCCTAAATAGTAGTGCATCAACCCAAGGTCAGTCATCTCAAACTTCAAAGAAAGATCTTTCTTGCATGCATCAATCAGGTGCTCCCCTCTTGTAATGAACAAGTCACCAACATATAACATAGGAATGAGCGGAACACCTCCAACCACAATGTATCAAAGATTGGGATCCACCTCACTCTTCTGAAACCAAATCAAAAGCAAATAAAAATCAATCATCGAGTACCAAGCTTGAGAGGCTTGCTTCAAACCCTACAGGGCCTTTTTCAGCCCGCAAACATGAGAATCTCTCTCATAAATCTCAAATCCCTATAGTTTCTTTAGATATACCTCCTCATGTATAATACCGTTGAGAAAAGTGGTCTTCACATCCATCTAATGGATCCTCCAACCCATCTTTGGTCAAAGAAAATCTAGAAACTAACGCAAAGGCCACATCATAATCAACTCCCTCTACCTGTGAGAACCCTCGTGCTACAAACCTAGCTTTCCACTTCTCAATACTACCATCCGTAACATTCTTGATTTTGTAGAGCCACTTGGAAGTCACAACTGACTTCCCCTCTGGTCTTAGAACTACTTCCCACACCCCATTATTCATGATGGAATTGTACTCTTCCATCATGGCATCTCTCCAAACCTGGTGTATAGAAGCCTCCTCATAAGTAGTAGGCTCAGACTCATGCAAGCTAGTCACTTGTTCCATGTAACTGGAAAATATCCCAGGTGCCCTGCTCTCTCTGGCTTCTCTCCTGGGTGGCCCCACAGAATCCTTTTCTTCCTTCACAATCTCCTTATTCCAAATTGGCTTTCTCTTCCCGAAAGTAGTATCTTCTGGCAGACCCTCCTCTACATACTCATCAAACAAGTGTCTCCCTGAAGAAGTACCAATGGTTTGAGATCCTATCCTTGGTGAAACTAAACCTGAACCATGTGTATCTGAATCACCTGAAGGTGTAACATGTGAACCTGTGATTCATGAACATGTCCTTGTACCAAAATTACCTGTAGATTGAGTCCCTGAAACTAATGTGCTTGTAACATGTGACCCAGTCACTCCTGAGAACTATGACCTTGTTCCTTAAATCACTGAACTCTGAGATGCTATCACCAGTAGAGTAACCTATTGCTCCTCTATCTCATAAACTTAAGATCTCCTAAAGCCTCGCTCCTCCTAAAACCTCACCTCCCTCCTCACCACAACTTTCCTTTGTGTAGGAAGGTAAATGAGGAATTCCTTTGAAGTCTCATCATATCCAACAAACATACCCTTCTCTCTAGTAGCCTCCAACTTTGTCCTCTTCTCATAATGGAAATGTGAGTATGTAAGGAAACTGAAGATGCGGAAGTGGCCTATCTCAATCATATTACCTATGAACATCTCCTCGGGAGTTTTGCACCCTAAGGAATGGTGCAGACTCTTGTTATACACATAAATATATGTACTATAGGCCTATGCCCATAGAACTAAAGGAAGAATTAGATCATGCAGCATGGCTCTAGATGTACCCACTATCAAATGATTCTTCCTTTCAACCACTCCATTATGTTGTGGAGTGTAAGGAACTGTCAACCACCTCCTGATACCCTATTGTCTACAAAACTCATTGAATGCATGGGAAGTATACTCACCCCCATTATCTAATCTACGTACCTTGATCTTATTTCATGTCCGGTTCTCCACAAGAGCTTTGAACTCCTTGAACCAAAGCAAGACCTCCTCTGATCTCTTGCTTCTAAGGAAATAGATCCAGGTCTTCTTGGAAAATTCATCGATGAAAGTAATGTAATACTCTGAAAGTGTCAATAAGGTAGAAGACATGGGACCACACAAGTCTGAATGGATCAACTCCAACACTCCCTCTTATCTATTGTCATTGCTCAGAAAAGCAGTCTTGGTGTACTTTCCCAAAGCACACCCTCTGCATACACCACTATGCTCTGTACTGAAATCTGGAAAACTTGGGGTCATGTCTCTCAGCATCCTCAAAGTTGCATGATGAAGGTGGGACATCCTCCTATGCCATAACTCACACAAATCACTACCGCTCTGAGTGTGTGATGGTGCATGATGTGGATAGAATATAAGTTTGTACAGTTTCCCACATCCGATTCCAATCGCATATGAAGCTGATGGACCCTTTGCTTTGGAAAATATGTAAACTTTCCCATCTAGGACATATACCCTAAGGCCTCTATACTCAATCGTGGAAACTGACACAAGGTTCTTCTTCTGACCATGGACATACAAGACATCACTCAGTACCATGGGATCCATGGAATCCTTGTCAAAGCGGACTATTCCACAACCAATTGCTCTCACCATTGTATCATCACCCAATACAACCTCCAACTCCAAGTCTGTCTCAGAAATCTCGATGAACATGTCTCAATCAACTATCATGTGACTCGAAGCTCCACTATCAATGTACCAAGTGGAGGAAGTAGTGTAAGAACTTCGTGAATGCCCAACAATTATGGAATGCTCCATGGGATCCTCAAAGTCCCTGTTGGTGATGGACGATGCTCTCTCTACACAACCACCAACAAAGAGAGAAAACTCTTTCTCAAATCTAGCATCATACTCATCAATCTCTTCTGAAGCTGCCATATGATGTTTCTTCTTCTTGTTGTTTAGGCATTGTCCAGCATAATTCCCAAACTTCTGACAAGCAAGGCATTTCACTTTTCTCATGTCCTTCTTCTCTCCATCCTGTTGTTTGGTTCCACCCTTGGAACCCTTCTTGAACTTCTTCTTCTTCCCCTTTATTGCGAAGGACATGTTCTCCTCATCATCGTTGTTGTGAGATGAGTATACTGCCTTGTACATATCCCCTACTAGTCTCCTCCTGTATGAAATCATCCCAAAGACAAACCCATGAAAGCACGTGCTCATGAGAAACCACTGACTCCACAAATACAACCCATAGATTTTCCGCACCATTCAAGGTTGTATGCACCAACTCAACACTCTTTATCACCTCCCCAATAGCTCCAAGATCATCACGAACCTGTGTAATCCTGGTGAGTTAAGTGGTCATATTCTCACCCTTGTTCATGCGAATGCTCTTTAACTTCTCCCTTAATACCATTTTCTAATTTTCATTGGAACTTTGGTAAAGGTTAGTTAAAGCGGTCCACATCTAATGGGAATGACCTTTACCTTATATGTGCGGAATCACATGATATTTAATTGCATCAAGAAGGATTCTTTTGGACTTTATATCCCTCTTGTCAAAAGTGGCTTTAGCTGTAGCATATGCGGGAACGGTCACTGGATTTGCAATAGTGTTGTTCACTATGTCCCATAGTTCACTATCTTGTAAAATCAACACTATTCTAGCTTTCCATGGACTGAAATTTACAACCCCATCCAACTGATATTCTATCCTAAGACCTAGCCATGACTGTAATAAATTTCAAGTACCTATTTTACTCAACAACCCTATTTTTCCTTATTTCTCCAAGTCTGAAATTTATTTATGTGTGCAATTTTCAGCCTTCAACTCTACTCTGATACCATGAAAATTTTCAAGAACCCTAACCCAGTTTCAGTTTCAGTTCAACCTATGGTTTAATTCCCAAACCCCAACATTTGCATGTGCATTACAATTTAAAAATTTAACTGAAAAAATAAAAAACTTGATATTTCTTTTCTTGTGTTTGAACTTTGAAAATTATGGCATCCCTAAATTATTACTCAAAAATTTAAATTCAGCCACACATGAAAATTAAATGCTCAGGTTTTTGGTCAAAGTGAACCGGGAAAAAACCCAAAGGGAAAACCTGTTCTTCAGAGAGATATTTTATTCTTTAGGCATAAATACAAAAATAATTACAATAATACTATCTCCTCCTCGAAATTCATTCCAACTTCACACTGACAAACTGTTATACAACTGCCTCGATTTTCCAACTGTACGGACTCACACATGTGACTGTATAGACCTTGAAATATGTGTCAAACCCACTGCTATATGGACATAATAAATGTTGTACGAGCCTCGATTTTTGTGTTGTACGAATGCCTCAAAATTTATGCCTGTTCACCTCAAATTCTGTGCTATATGATTGCATCAATATCTGTGTTGTATGACCTCACACATGTGACTGTACAGACTATACAACCTGCATTTAATGTTGTACTTATGCCTACAATAAATGTTGTACAGTCTGCCTGGGGAATCATGCCAATCTACTGGTACAGTTTCGTCGATTTTCGTGCCTTTTCTTCTCTTCCTAAATTTGGAATTTTTGCAAGGGTTTCTTCTCTCTAGTTTTCTCTTTCTCCTCTTCTCTCAAAATTATTTCTTGAAAGTGAACAATGAATCTCCCTTTGCTTTTCCCAAGACCTTTTTGTTTGAGTAACTTCCACCTTGAGATCAATGGCTTAGATTAAAATCCAACTACATGAGATCTAGGGCCCATCTCATTTCCTCATTAAAAAAATCACTTTTTAATTAATAATGAGAATTTAATGCACACCCTCATTAATACTCATAAAGTCACTTTTAAATTATAAACTCAAACATTTATTAAAATGTCACTTTATCATAAGTGATTCTCACCTTTTAATTTGACTAGGGACCACATTTTAAAGTATCCTTGTCCACCCCAAGGCATAAGTGGACAAACACTTCCTAGGTAAAAATTCAACATTCTTATGATAGATTCATTAATAGAAGGACAAGTATACATCATGACCATGAATATCAAAACCCTTCTTACATATAAGGGTAAATACAATTAGAGCGACTAAGTACTTATCTTTTTCAGTTAATGTAATCCTTGTTCAATATGGCATCATCCCTGATTAGATGATCTTCCCGTGGGATTCCTATGCGATCCTAGATCTTCAATCTTTGGCCCTAAAACAAAACTGATATTCCCTTTAAAAATTTATCCAACTAGTATGATGACAGTGGGATGAATCCTAGACCTTCTAGAGCCTTGAATGTTGATGACATCCCTCATGAGTATGATGCAGGCCTTCAATATGATGAAAACTGCTAATGCTTCCCCTATAGGGAGAATCCCACTAAAAACATAAGGCCTCCAAAGGCCTGCCAATAATGTTGCTAAGTGATGAAAGCTGCCAACGTAGTCCTTCTAGAACCTATTCAAACTAAAGCAACCCTGATATAACCCGTTAGGATACTTTACTTTCCTGTTGTAGCCCAAAGTAAGTTGATTCGAGGGATATCGATGCATGTTGTTACCCACAATGATCAACCTTGAGCCTTATGAGGGATTATCTAGCCTGTTGTAGCCTCTAATGATCATATCGATGCCCTATAGGACCTTTTGTAACTTTCGACAACTCTCCACTACTTGCATGAATCCCTTCTAGGGATGTCTAAACTTGCAGGTGCCCTCTTAGGGCTTGTTGTAGCCTTCAAAGGCTTGTCGCTTCCTGATTGAAGCCCTTTAGGAGTTTGTCTATCCTGTTGCAACCCACTGTTACTTGATCCATGGCCTATAGGGCTTGTTCACCCTCATGTTGTTGTACCGTGGCCTCTCTGGGCCATGCTCCTCTTGCGGCTTCCTTCCTAGGGTTGTTGTAGCCCAACATCCCTTAAATAGTTGCTAATATTCCAAAGGATTGCGTTCAACCCTTTTATGTTATTGTAGGTGATCCAAGCTATCTAGGGCCGATCCAAATTACTGAGAAGACAAAATACCAATCCGTGAGCCCTTTAGGGATGATCCAACCACTAAGAATGATAATGTTGAAAATAATGTGATTGGAGTAGCTTAGAAACCCCTCACAAGCCTAAGAATAATGTTTTTTTTATCACTTGAGAGTGTTGCATATTTATATTTCTTCATTGAGTAATCCAAGTGCTAACTTCCATAACTCAAGGATTCAACAAATAATATAAAATAGATTGGTTAGGGTTCTTATAAATTCATGTTGGTATTTTTACCGCTTCATTAGGGTTATATAACCACTACTAGAAAATGGGACTCCCCTCATCATGACTCTTAACTCAAAAATCATAACACTAGGAACATTTCTTCTTTTATTCTTCACTTGACTTAGAATCTAGGGATTTGGGTCCTCTTCTTATGTCATTGACTTATCTTTATGTCAATATGACTTGTCATGTCTCCTAGAGAATGGCCCATGATGCTGCCCAAATTTCAACACAAGGAATTTTGGAAAGTGTTGGACTTGGATCACAAAGGTACAAGATCTAGACCATGAGGGTCTAAGTGGATTAAGCATGACATAATCCTACTCCTAGTCTTCGATATGGATGAGTTATGAGGTCTCCTCAAGGGATTGTCCACCCCTTGAAGGAATAACTATAACACATGACCATGGAACAGTAAGGGGATGAGATGATCACATCATCATGGGAAAATAAGTTCCTTACATACAAAGAAGACATGTCAATATTTAACAACTTGATGGAAAAATAAACACCCTGGTTAAAATAGCGATTGTGCCAATCCCTACGTACCAATATTGACTACGCTGATCAAATGTGTCGATCCTGACATGCGTCGATCAAGCTATGTCGACCCCGTTGTGTCAATCTCGATGTGCTGGTCCCGATGTTGGAAGTTGGCACTATCCATAGACTAATACCAAGAATCATCCCAACTTTTGATTTCTAGTGTTGACGAGTCGAAAGTTGGAAGACAACATTGTCCAAACGACACCCACTATGATCATCCCCGACTTTCGATTTCTAACATCGGCACGTCGAAGGTCGGAAGTTGGCACCAACGTAACAACATTCACAGTGATCATTCTGAATTTCAATTCCCAATGTCGGCATGTTAGAAGTTGGAAGTCAACGATAGTCCCATATCGCGCAAAATTGTCATGTTAACATCTTTCATGTCCAAAATCCATTTTTTATGAAAGAAGTATTGTCAGAAAGCTCTTAACGAGGTCTATGCAGCTGTGTGTTTCTGTTTAACATTTGAAAATTCATGATATAGATGAAGAGACATTAAAGAAGATTATTCAAAGTCTATTTATAAGAAGCCCAATAATTGAATTAAAAACATTGTGTTAAGAATTCTTTCTTCATCATCGAGAGTGACGAGTTCTTCCTAGTATGAAAGTCATTTCTATTCTAGCATGACATTAATTTTCTGCCCATCATATCTCTGTTTCAATGTATATCAGATCTAATGTATTTTGGAATAATAATATATTCTTCATAAAGATAAAATCTTTTATATTGTATGTTTATATTTTTGGTTAAATAGTTGTGTTGAAATTAAAAGAACACATGTATCCTGAAAACTCTTAAAATTAACATGTAAGACTTGGATGCCATCACTCATAAAAAGCTTTGAGAAAATCTTTGAATGAAGATATTCCTTTGTTAGGAAGCTCCTTATACCAATTTTTTACATCAATATCCATCAAATCAAGAGACATCCTTAACATTTTCATTTTACATCCTCATGGACCACATTTAATTTGAAAAGAACTCCCATAGATAATGCAATATGAAACTCAACCAAACTATGACGTCCATGGAAATTTGGCATGTATTTCTCCCAACCATCATTATCACGTTGATTAAGATACCCCAGGATACCCAAGAAATCCATTGGATTCAACCAATTATGCATCCATGATTGCTTAATAAATGCCATATCACTTTCCAATGTTCAAGCATGAGGCAACTAATTTGAAAAATGCATGTAATCATAACTCATACTGATGATGAAATGTACAGAGTCGCTAGGTGAACCATTAATTCCTTCATAATGCTACTTGCTTCACCCTACAAGCAACAAGTCTTCAAAATCTGCAAGGACAAGGGCTTCATCCCTTCATGGAGTTGCCATGTGAGAAGAGAAATCTGCAAAAGTAACCCCTCACAAAATGTTAAGAAGCATTATCTTCAAATTTATAGGAAAGGGATTTATCCTCGAAAATGACACAAAAAATGTTACAGCATGGACTAACATGTGTAGTTAAAGCCCCAAAGAATGCGGCTAACCCAACTGAAACCTGAGGTGTTACCCAATATCACCTCAATAACTACCTCCCTGCACTTTCGGTTGACTCTTCTCTAGCTCAAAGGGGACTTCTCTAGATAGGATTTCTCGGCTATGGCAATGAGGTCGTAAAGGAGATTTGTAGAATTAGACCTAGCAAAATTTGAGTTCTTTGTACTAGTAAAGGTGATGGAAGGATTTTAAAGACTAGTGTCAATCCTAGGGCGATGAACTCAAGGGAACAAAACCGATGAAAATGGGTATTTCTTGAAGTGGTTAAGGAGAATTAGATCGTTTGTGGTGCCAACAAATAAACCCTAACATGTGTCATGATTGTGGAAATTGGTAAGAGCTTCCTCAAAACAATGTTAATTAAGGTATGCTTTGAGCAGGCTCAAGCACTATATCATAAAACAAAAAAACAAGGATGAACATATCTAAATTACTATGTTCATACACATTTTCTTTTATTTGGTCTTTGTCAAACCAAATCTTGAATCATTCTGCTATAATCATTGCAAACTGTATAAGGAAGATGACTCTGAAATGCACCCTTTCTATTGTTGCTACATGAAACTTATCATAGGCTGCTAAAAACTGCCTAGAAAAGCTTTCCTACTGCTGATAATTTTACAAGCCTAGACTCCGAATGTGTTTCCTAGTCCATGCTCTAAATTATTTCACTTTCAAGATTGCCAACAAAATACAACCACAATCCATCTTTCCACTGGCATATCCAGACTTAAAAAAAACATGCTTTCGAGAACTAAAGATTTAGGATTGATATAAGGTAAGATCAAGCCCATATTTGATTGTTGGTATCAAAATTTACCCCTCAAATACATATGCAAACAGGGGGGTAACACAAGAAAATATGACTTACGAAGCATTGAACATAATTGTCTTATTGTAAAAGAGTCAAACCAACCTAATTCAATATTCTGTAAAATTGTAGCAACAGTTTTTGTGATTTGGAAAATGATAGGATTCCACACTTGAGCTTCTCTTCAACATGATAAGGTCTTCACTTAGCTTTTCATATTGATTTATTCTTTGGTTAATTTTTTTATGACTTTATACTTAGGATGACAATAAGGCACTCTTGTATCATGTCTCTGGTTTTGGGAACCGTCATTGTTTGATTCTTCTAACTATGTATTAGTTGACAATACTTCAATATAAGCTTCTTTTAATTTTTGATGTGGATTGGGTCTACATTGGTCTTTCTTTGAGGTCTAGCTTTTTACATTTGATGACTTATTTATTTCAATGTGATAAATCATTATTTCTTTATCAATAATAAATTCTTTGCTAGTAAGTTGCTTAAATATTTCTTGTTGCAACTCTTTGTATCGTTTGTATCAACGTTTGTTTATGCTAAAGGACTGTTGAAATGCCTTCAAGGTCTTCTAATAATGGAACTCTTAGATCTAATTTCATTATAACGTATTTCAATGTTAGCTTATTGTGGGGGAACACCAATTTCTTCTTCATGTTGAAAATGAAAGTCTCCATTGTTTCCATTCAAAGACAAGCCAAATTTATATAATCTAATGTTGAATTGCAACATGAAAGTATATTCTCTAGTTTTTCAGTTGTAAATTATTTATTTCATATTGTTATGTCGTACAAGTCTATCATTTCAATTGTATTTGACTTAGGAATCAATAACTAGTTAATGAATTCACCACTAATCTAATTGCATACACTAAAAGTAATAGAAGTAATAATATCTTTTCATTTTCCTTCCATTACCCTTTTCGTTTTAGATAGCATTAAACTATAATAATTTATAGTAGTAGAAAATCTCCATAAACTTCTTATTGTTTTTATCAATATTTTTGTCAATTTTTATTTTCAAAGGATACTAAACGTATATCTTCATTTTAAAAATTCCTTTTCCCTTCTAAATATGAAAAATGAAAATTTATTCATACATCTTGAAATCTCTATTCCCTTAACTTTCCAAAATCCTTAATATTTGACATTTGTAAATGGTGCCCACAAAATGCTTTATTATGCAATTCGGATTGAGTTGGCGCTTTTTTGAATACATTGCAATTTATATAGACATTCTTACATTTTTCTTTAGCTAAGCTTAATTAAGCCGAAGGCTTTTATTAAGGGGACTACCGCTCTAGAGGCTTCATCAAATCGAGAGCCTCTCACGAGCCGACATTTGTCACATTTTAAAATCCTTTTGTCATATTTAAAAATCTTTTTTATTTATTGAAAAGGGCATGCGATAGAGAATTTAACACTATTGAAAACATTGGGAACGGCATATGATATAATCTTTTTTTATGGTATTTATATATGATGTTTTTTTATATTTTATAAAGTGCTTTTATATGGTTAAAGTTAAAACAATAGAGTGTGTTTTTTTAAGTTTTAATTTAAAAAAAAAAGCTTTTCTTGTTAAATAAGATTCATTTAAGTATCGCTTTGAATATTTGACTTTCACTCATCATAAGTTTTCTAACGATAAAATAAATTTAAATGAAATTAAATTTAAAAAAATTAATTATAGTATTTGTGACTTTATAATGGAAGTGTTACTTTAGTATTTAATAAAAGCATATTTATATTTAGTTCTTTATATTATATTGTATTTAAAAATGTGTCAAGTAAGTAGATTTTTTATATTTAATTGTAAATAATATTAATAAAATAAAATATTTATTATATAATATATTTTAAACATTTAAGTTGAAGTTTAAAATTAGATTATTATTTTATGTGTAACTAGGAAATATGATGGTTATGGTTATTGTTTTATTTATTAAGAATTTTTTTCTTTTTTCTTTTTTATTTGTAATTGCATTTTGAGCATAATAGTTTAACTTTTTATATTTTTATATTTTTTGGAGTTATTTTTAGGAAAATGAATTCGTTATTTTATATTATTTAATTTTTTATTTTGATCATATAAATGAGTTCATCTCCTATGTAATTTCATCAAAATTTTAAAGACAAAAATAACCTAAAAAATGCCGAAATGTTATATAACATTTAAACTAATTTATAATTTAATTAAATCAACTTTAAAATAAAGTTAATGCTGACATAAATGTTATGTCAGTCAGTCCACTCCAGTATATTTCATATTATAAAATCACCTGTTGTAATATATATATGTGTGTGTGTGTGTGTGTGCGCGCGTGCGTGCGCGCGCGCAATGGGACAGGCCTCAAATAATAAAGTGGAACTCTCAGCTCTATGGGCTACCTTAAGGGTGGCACAAAACTCTCAAATTCAAGAAATCTAGATTTTTGGAGACTCAAAAGTGGTGATTGCTTGGGCAAATGAACAGAACAATATAAGAGCACCCCACTAGCAACATTTGTTAGTAGAAATACAGTCTCTGAAAGGCAGTTTTAGAAGGATTTCTTTTGGTCATGTCTATCGAGAATTGAACATGGAAGTAGACTCTCTCTCCAAACAAGCCTTAGCATACCAGCCTGGGCTTATAGAGACAGAAGAGGTGGAAGAAGGCATATCAGCCTTCCATTATGAGACACTTTGAAAGAATACAGGAGGCAATGCAGAAATGCAAGTTTTCAACAGACTACTGTGTGTTTTTGTGTAGCATTCAATCCTAAATCAAGGATTATTTTGTAATGTAACACGAACTAGAAGTTCGATATGATGTAAGCTTGAAAAAACAGTTCATGTTTTATTCGATGAATAAAATGATTTTTTTCTAAGGAAAAAATAAAAATAAAAATATATATATATATATATATATATATATATATATATATATATA
>LPNX010433375.1:36606-68486 GCA_001517045.1 Pseudotsuga menziesii
AAGCCTAGATCAAAGCATGTATGAATTCATATTTCTCTTTAAGTTTACAAAAATTATAATAAAGGAACAGTTACAAAAATTGAATGTCATGTCTTAAAGGGCATATTCACCTAAAATTGCATTGCAGACGTTGTGAGGGCTTATAGAATTCACACAACGCATCTCAATATATAAAATGTCTCAATTTCCATTAGGGGGGTTTTAGCCTAGATGATCTAAATAAAGAAAAAAAACATTGTGATCTATATTGTAACATTCATTAAAAAAAATCATTTTATTAGTAATTTTTTTGGTAGTTAATTTTTTGGGGAGTTTAACTAACGATAATTTAAGTTATAAAAAAAACCCACCTCCAATTGTACAATATGTTATAAAAATAATATGTATAATAAACTAGCATGTATTCTAGAATCAAAATTAATATAAATAAGCTATTAATTTTATAAATTGACATTTTTTTAAACCAATATATTTTTCTCTTTCAACATATTAAAATTATATACATTTTTAATATTTATTATTTAAATTTTTTTAACTATTAGTTACCTTGATATATATAATTGAAATTTATTATATCATTATTAAGCATGAATATATTACTTATAAGTTTTTTTTTTTTGAAAATTTAACTTAAGATAATTTAGATTAAAAAGACAACTTCAATTATACATGTTATAAAAAATAATATATTAAAATATATTATTAAAAATTTATTTTAGACTAAAATTATATTTATTTTTTCTAATTTGTTGTATTAAAATATTTCTATATTGTTATAAAAACAAGCTTTAAAGTTATCATAAATAAGTTATAATTTTTTTTATTATATGTTTTGTTTTTCAAATTGTTAAACTATTTTTTCTAATATATAATTTATTTAGGATAGTTTATTACATTACTCTTAAAAAAATATATATTATTAAAATGAACACAAATCATAAATTAGTTAATGTTTTAAATATGTATCTAAATTTACATTTACTTATATTGGATCCTTATTTCACAATAAATTTTATAATAAGTATTAGATGACATTTTTCTAATATATAGACTTATTTATGATAGTTTATTACATTACTCTTAAAAAATAGTGTTTATTAAAATGAACATAAATCATAAAATAGTTAATGCGTTTTCAATATGTATCTAAATTTACATTTATTTATATTGGATCATTATTTCACAATGAATTTTATAATGAGTATTAGATGAATGTCAATGCAAAAACATAACTGCAATTTAACATTCCAAAAATAAAGCAATTTGGTTATTTAACTTTTTTTTATTTAGACATAAACTAAGTTGCCCTCAATACACCTTTATTTATGACTTTTAAAAATAACATACCTTCTATTTATACTCGATGCATAAATTATAGCATTACAAAAGGAGAACATAAAAAAGAAAAAAAGTTAGAAGTACAAAGTTAATATACTTGTATAAACTACTTCATAGTATATGGACCTCTCCTAATAATGTAATTAAGGGATATTTATGGGACATGTCCATATAATGTAATGAAAGGATATGCAAATATAATTATGTAAATAAGGTTAGTAGATTGGTTAAAAAAAAAGGCCCATTTTACCTTATGGTTGGCACATATGTAAGGAGGACACATTGAAAGTACACTTTACATTATCAATGAAATACACATGATTAATAAAGAGGTGGAAGAAGAAACAAGAAGTTTAATAGAAAGCTTAACTTCGTAAATTTAAATATTTACCAAACAAATTAAACAAAAGTTTTTTTAATGAAGCATTTGATTTCTATCAAATAAGCATGTATTATCATTTGGAGTAGAGTTTGAATTCAAAATTTTTAAATGTAAATTTATATTAAAATATGAAATATTAAGATATTAAATTTTATGTTGAATAAATACATTATTATTATCATTATAGTGCTTATTAAAGAAGCATTTTTTTATCACGTGGAATACACAATATATCATTAAATTTATATATGTAAACCTACATCATGAAATAGTGACATAAAAATCATGGTATATATTGAAACTTCTGTTTATATAAAATGATAAATGTATTTTTTTTCTATGACATAAATATCCCTATCTCTTAAACTCAATTCCACATGGTAACACATTTTTATTTGATAAAAATTAAGTGTTTCATTGAATACATCACAAAATCAATTCTACCCATGCTATTAACATTTTTTAGGAAAATATGTGAGAAGTTAGTAATAGTCAATTATTGAAAACAAGCATATTCACATTGTAACCAACACACCATGATGTAACTAGTAGAAAGAACCACTATCTTGTTATTGCTTTTATTTGAATAAGGATCATGGTATATTTGGGCCTTGTATGATTTTATTGACTACTTCTATTTAATCAATATAATACGTTAATTTTGTATAGTGAGATTTTGATGTCATTAAAACAATTCGAAGACGCATATGTTAAAAATATGAAAGAAAAACTCTGTCATATTGTAAATCAAAACATTTTCAAGTATACATCTCACTAAAATACAAAATATATATTTTTACAATCTCAACATTTTATTGTTTGTCATCATTGGAATCTAATCATGCAATGTTTAATAAAATTGCATTTCTAATTTGATGATGTTGATTTTGACATTTTCGTGTCTGCCATCGCTAGAATCCGATTTGCAAATCATGGGCAATATTGCAAATAATAATAACAAATACATGCTCCAAACAATGGCTATGCCTATTGCATGATCTGTCACAAATTTCACCAATGGTTCAAATGCATAGTAAGATGATGACCATCAACTAAAAAAACAAATATTCTTATGTGTAGGGAAGAAAGTAATGTTATCCTACAAATTATGGGTCTAATCAAGATTAGTAAATGGTGCATGCAGAGTGGTCATGTAAATTATATACACACTTGGATCAATCTCTCCTAAATTACTACCCTTTGTTGTCCCACATCTGATAATTGCATTGGGCCTCCATGGGACCAATCTCAACCAAAGCACATATCAATTCCACGGATAAATTGCTATAACAAGAAACAAATCCCCCTCAAGATCGTTTGGGAATTTACTATCCATAAAAACCACAGACTGACATTAACAAGGTCAACCATTGAAATTGGTAACAATGAATGCCAAGGATTGACCTTCATAGCAATGCCATGCATTGCAACATTAGAATGAATGTGAATTGCACTATCGTCCTCCTTAGAATGCTATGCAAAGATGAAAGACACTTCATATGTATGACTTCAAAAAAAGGAAGAGGCACACCGTCATTCTTTCTCTTTCACACTTAAAATTGCAACCCTCAATCCCTGCACTCCCCTACCAAAAGAAAATACCAATGTTGATTTCCAGTGTAATTATAATTAAACTTGATCACTACCTACCATTTTATTATTTTACTCACATATATATACTTTCTCGTATGACAAATTAATGAGCATTTAATTTTACTTGCCATTGATTACATGAGTTTCTATTTATTACTTATTGGTACTTGCAATAAAGTTTCTCTTCAATTTCATAGACTATTATGCTTACCATAAATTAGCTAAACTTACTTTCAACACATAATATTATATTATATATACACACAACTTTCTCTCATTTTGTAACATATTGAAGTTCTCTTCCGCTTCATTTCCCCTGTTTCTGGGTAGTTAATGTATATATGACACAACTTTCTCTCATTTTGTAACATATTGAAGTTCTCTTCCGCTTCATTTCCCCTGCTTCTGGGTAGTTAATGTATATATGCTTTTGGATAAACTTAGAGAGGCAAAATAGCATAAGGGCACAGTGATCAAGCGTATCAAAGGTTACCCTTGCGCAATATTTTTTTTCTTTTTCTTTTCTGATGTCTTTTCCTTATGCACAATATCCTGATCGGTGATCGTGGCTCAACTTTATAGATCAGGGTGGCCAGCCTACTTTCCACGGTTGTGGTTCAATTTTATTAATCCAATGACCATCATATATTGAGATACAGGTAATTGGCAACTGGTCTGGTCTTCTCCTCTCACGACACTATTAACTCCGGTGGACAATACAATTAATTTAGGCCTGATATCATACGTCGATGATGGAGACCAGATTGGAAAATGCTGCAATCTATTATTTCCGTTATTCTCCAAGATACAGTTTCAGATTCCATTATAGCCATAATTTTATGTTCTCTTAGTGGTATTTCATTTCCCCCCGCCTGGTTTCTTCTCTATAATACTTATTGTGCGCCGCAATTCTGATAGCTTCAGAAACAAAAGCGACCAATCAGTCTCCTCTCTATTCACACAAAATGCTCACAGCTTTGTTTACTTCCTGACAATTTGGTCGTTTTTTGAATCACCAAATCCACCAGTTCTATGTATTTCACACTGCACGATATAGCTTAAATGTACTAGATTTTATTTTTCCTCCCAACGCTATCTCTTGATGAGGTGTAAATGTGAGAGCAAAGCTAGATCTGGGGTGGTTACGCCCACTGTAGCATATATTTGTATCACTGGTATCATTGATGCGAATATGATAGTACATTGAGGGTAGTTTGTTTTTTGCCATTTCTCACGTTCTTATTCTTATTTGTTTCTGTATGGTAATTTTTAGCTTCATGTTTTCTATAATAGTGCAAAAAACAACATTTCGTGTTGTTTCCATTTCTAAGCTGTTCTTTGATGAAATCCAAGCCTCTCAGTCTGTTTCTGATGAAACTAGCTAGATGCGCTGTTGGCATCCTACATATGCTTTTCTCTCTTCTTTTTTCGCTGCATGTGGAAAAATTTATTTCCATGGAAACTATTTTGACTATGGCCCTGCAACATGCTTTTGAGATAACATGGAACCTACAACATGCAATCAATGATCTGAACTGCTTTGCCATTAGTTAGATGTTTGTGTCACTCTCAAATTTGTTCAATTCCATAAATCTATATTGGCCTACCACTGATAAATTTGTCTTCAAAGAGACTCTGAGACCCTGATGCATATAAAAATGGCTTAACGTGTTAAAAGCATGTGATTGGAGATTTACTGTTTCAATTAAAAAGATGAGCTTACAGGTACTTGATACAAAAAATCGATAACCAAATGGGTATTGCGCAAGGCATTTTGCCAGGTTATATATTTGATTTGATTTGCTCTGCTTAGAATCAATCTTGAAAGCCAAAAATAAATCTTGCTTATGATCATCAGAATTGCAGCCCCTGCACCGTTTGACATTATTCAAGACAAAATGTCGACTCTTTTAATTCAAAGATTTTGGAAATTGTCATGACTGGATTCAGTGCATTGAGTTTGAAGTATGTCATTCCTGTAGAACAATAATCAGATGAAAATTAACACAGCATAATAAAGAGTATGATAAACTCCAACATGGAAACAATGAGAATATAAAGTGGAAAACGCCTTTCATAAACAAAATCCCGTAGCTTTGTCTTTCTAAATGTATCTTTCTATAAATGCTGAAGGATTACAAGAAGCCCTTGTAAATTGGCCAAGAAGGGCATCTTTCAGGGTCAAACTAGAGGAAAGCTTGAGGGCACCATCCCTTAGTCTTTTATTCAAAGTACAAAACCATGGGAAGGCTTGCAATGAAATAGACTTCTTTGTGAGGATTAGCTGTACATGAATATAGCATAAATACAAATTCTTCACTACTGGGAGCCTATCCACTAGGACTGCCAAATTTCGCTTGAATTCCATAAAATGCATCAAAATTTCCGGATCTGTCAATATCCAATATTGAGTGTCAGACAAGTCTTGTCATTAGTGCATAGTAGGGTTTTGCCTACAAATGAAATGGAAATCAGTTTCAAAAGATGTACCTGTTTTGTCCATCTTAACATAAATCTTGTGCTGTGCACACCGAAGGAACATTATTCATAACAAAAATCTCCATTTGCAAATTGGAGTCCAGACAGCAAACTCAATGCATCTTAAAATGCTATAAAACACCAATAATTTAGCACATAACTCGCCTCCTGTTTCTCTTCCAATTTAGCCAATTCATATCAGACATAAAGGCACTGACATATGTTTTCCTTTGCAACAAAATTTAACCAATTGATTAATACAAGTTTACAAAACTATGGATTCTGATTGTCAATAGCAAAATCCATCTTGCGTGTCTGATGGTTAAATAAATCTGCTATATCTGTTGGTGTGCTACCATCTTCTGGCTTCTTATCAATACGCTGGCGAATAAATCTAGGAAATCTCATGGATATTCCACGAGAAGGATGGACTAAACCCAAAGCTGCTTGATGCACTGGAGAAACTGTGAGATCTGCAATGGAATAATTTGTACATGCAAACAAGAAAAAGTGGTCAATATGTGGGAAAAGATATGGAAGGACCCATCAAAACATTCTCAAGGAAAACTCTTACCTGCACCTCTGATTTCCCATACAAGCTCTGGAGAAAACCAAAGATCTGGCTCCTCAAGTGTCCGGTAGTAAGCAGGTTTCTTGTTCAAAATCCTTTCTCCTGAAAAAAATTCCTCCATCTGAAATAGCTACTGTGTTAGTAACCCTCGGTCACTTTGAAGCAAAGAAAACAAAAAAGTAAACTTTTCACATTTCTCACCGCTAGTACAGAAAAAAAAAATGAACACAAAAAAAAAACACCATTGCAGATCTCAATATGGAATCAAAATCTGGTTCAATCTCAGCATTGTGAATCTGTGACAAAATGAGAGTAGAAAAACCACTAAGTGTGAAGATCATCAAGTTCTGTATTATCATAAATCTGATATCCATCATCACATGTATATCAGAGGCACTGGAAGATGCCTTTGGGTGTGAAGCCTGAAAATGACCACCCCAATTAAAGTCCCTTTGACCAAATCGAGACTGGAGAAAGCAGTTTCTAAGATAGGATCCTCATGATCCAATCCTAATCAAAGACCCTAATTAATACTCCTCTCTCAGGAAACAAGACAAAGATTGGAACCTAGGTACAAAAGACCTCTAGATTTGTTCGAACCCGACCTATAATGCTTTACCAAGTAGATAAAGATTAGGTACTTCAATTTCTCTACTGTGAAACATCTAGTTACATGTGAAAGAACACTAGTGGCTAGGAACTACAACTCTACACCCCCCTCAACAATCCACCACTGCACAAATTTTATCATCAATGGCTAGGAAATTTGTAATATCCTCTAATTTAGAAGCAAACTCTGCAAATTGACTGTAAAGAATTTCCATTCTGTTGGGAATTGTAAATATCTTTGTAATGGCTTTCTTAACCCCTGTACACACATCCTTCTCTATGTATGGGTCACTCCTTTACCCATTGTTGGCAATAATATAGTTCTCATTACAAATTCACTGCATGTGCCAAAATATGTGATGGGGTGTTGAACTTATCCCAGCTATCAAACCGTGGCAATAATTAAAAAATACAAAATAAATTCATTTTAAATTTTTTTTAAACATATAAACCAACAACAACATCAAATAAGCACATTGCCACATAAATATAGGAAAAACACCAATATATATATGATATAGTAGATGCCAAATTAAAATGATACATCAGAGTCAATACTAAATCCTGAAACCTGATAGTTGTCCAGTAAAGGACTCAAAAGTGGATAATCAATACAAAATGCCATCAAATATATATAATGTATCTCATCATCACGAGTCATCTAGAATGAGAAATCTAGCCTATCTAGAAGCTAGTTATCAATGACCTCTCCCCCTTTTACGGGAAAAGGTCATGGCTCGTTTGCCCCTAGAAGGCCCTGCATCAACATCAATTGTTTGACACCAATTAGAGGGTGTAGCTGTATCATCCTGTGTAGAAGGTAACACTGGTGCTGATGTTGGCACATCAGTCTCAATGATGTCAAGGTCCTCATCACCCGACTCTACCTACACCTCCCCTTCCTCCTCTTCCTGCTGCTGCTCCTCCTCCAACCATGCAAGTGACTCGGCCATAATAGGGGCTGTTACCAACTATTTTGTACAATAGTTGAACTTCCTATTGAGCCGCCAATTATCGAGCATGATGAATGCTCATCTCCAGAGTTCAGAAGTTCAGTGTGCTCTAGAGTTAGCCAGTTTTGGGCTAAACTTTTTATTTTTTGTAAAAACATGTTCATACCCCCTTGGGGGAATTGTAAAAAATGTCCTAGCATTTAATTTTTTATAAAAGGCTTGGCTTCCCAGACTTGAGCATCAAGCCGACTAGCCCAAATTGTTTTTTCCCTTGGTTATTATTGGTCGTTGAACAAACGACTAATAATTTCCGAGTTTTTCACTCACACCTCCAAAGTTGGGGTAGTTTTCTTGGTGTTTCGGCCTTAGGAGGTTATTAGAGCCTTCATGTCAGTGTTTTTCAACATGCTAGGCATTCCGATTGAGTCGTATGAACATGTACTAGACCCCCCTAGAGTTTCGTTTGATTTCGAGAAATTTTTTTTTTTCCGTTCTTTAAGCCATTTTTTAATGATTTAATTGGAAAAATTCAAAATGTAAAAATTATGTGATCCGGAGTCCGTTTTCGGCATGGTTGGGCTCATTTTCAAGCCCAGAGCAGCATCTTTACCCCATGGGCCGCTTTCACTATGTTTTGGCCAGCTGAAGCATCCCGAAAGTCATCATTCGGCTAACAGAGCGTCAAAGTAGCATTTAAATGCTAAGTTTGGATAAAATTGCACTAAGTCCAAATATAAAAAAGTCAAATAAATATATTTAATGGTGGGGGTGACATGGAGGTGGGTCCCTCATGCCATTCGACCCATTTCATGATGTAGTGGCATAGCTCCAAACCAAACTTTGGTTTGAAAAGGTGAAATCGATTTTATTAAAAGGAAGGTGACGTTAGCGTGCATGGAGCTCACGCTATTTGCTAGTGTGAGTGTGGTGAGTAGGATTGGGTGGACCCCATGTGTTTTATTTTAAAGCCATGTTTTAACATATCACGTGGAGTGTGGCATAACTATCACTAAACCTTTGGTTATTTCAAACTATCTACAAACCTTCATTTTTTCCGTACGGCTCGCGTGAGGAGATTGAGCTCGTGATTAGAGGAGATTGACGCCGAATGGCTTGTTAGGTGGGCACCCTCCTTGTTTTGTGGACACCTCATGGGCTTGGCTCCCATTGTACACAAGTTGCATTTATTTTAACTCAGAGCCGTATCTCCTTCAAAAGCTCACGCAAGTCTCTTTTGGATCACATGGATACACATTGCCAATTCGTATTTGATGGTTGATGCTTCCAAAGAAGGGATGGGGGGCGTCTTGCCAAGGTGGAGGCCACCTCCCCATCCATTTTAATACAAGCTCGAGTCTATTGAAGTGATGTGCACTCCAAACTGGATTTGATTGGGTCATGATTGGGAAATCGATTTGATGACTATGCTATTGGCTCCTTCCTAAAAAATTCGAAATAGGGCAGCCTATGGTCTAGTTTTTTGTATAAGTAGAGGCTCTTGGAGCTCTATTCTTGATGGATATTTTGGGCAAACTTACTTTGCCAGATTGTATTTGTGTTACAGCTTTTTGCTATTGGAAATAAAGTGACTTTGGAGGTCCATATGGTGTGTTGATTCTTGTCATGGGAAGTGCTTCATCTGTATCAAGGTGATTTTGTTCTTGTTTATTACTTATATTTCACTATTTTGATCAAATTGTTAGCTTGGAAGGATTTATTAAGTCCATAGGGTGGGCATTTGAGTTCAATTTGTCAATTTATGCTGAGTTTTATATGATTTGGAAGGAGTAGACTGTAGTTGGAAATACTTATACTCTTCTAATCCCATTTTGCTTTGCATACAATTTTTGATCAAGATGTGTTTGTAAGTGGTTTCTTGTGCATATCTCCCAGGTTTGAAGAGAACTTTGAGCTCGGTTGCTTCTCTTATCTCTTCAAAAGACCTATTTTTTCTGACATTGTGTGCATTTCAGGGCCTCCTAAAGTCGATCTCAAGCCTCAAAAAAATTGGCAAGAGGCACTAGTTCGAAGATCCATCTCTCAAAACTACATCTTAAAACTCGGTTACTTGCTACCTTAGAGGCCCTAAACCTCCTCCTTTCATTTTTGGCCTCCTACCTTCTCCTTTGCTCTCGTCTCCCTCCTTCTAGTTTCGTTTTCCCTAGCCTTTCCATCTAGTCTCCTTTCGTCCCTCTCCTTCAAGCCTTCCTCTTCCCTTTTGGTTTTTGAACTTCCCTCGTTCCTTAGTCTTTCGTTTTTCCTTCTAGATCTCCTTTCTCCTAGCTCTCTCATCCCTTTCATTTTACCTGTAGAATTGTTCAAGCTTCCTCCTTCTTGTTCCCCCTTGAGCATTTCAAAAAATCACAAAAAGCAAAAAAGGTTATTTGGTTAAGAGTTAGTTTTCTCTCAATTTTAAAAGACTAAATAGTTAGATCTCTTTCCATTGTATGCTTTTTCCATTCGTAGATCTCACAATCACATTCCTTTGAAAGAGTGGCATTAGATTTTACTTACTTGTTGCAATCTTAGAATCTAGGGTAGTTTCATTTCTTTTTTTTATTGATTTTTAGCTAAAGCCTAATGGGTGCTTTGAGATGACTTGTTTTGTGTAGGTATTTGAAGGACACGAGAACCAAAAAGCTAGATACAAGCAAGTTTTGATCCCAAGGAGCTAGATCTAAAACAAAGAATTATTTCAAGAAGAGAAGCCATTTACACCCAACAAAGAACAAAGCTTCATAAATACCAAGGAAATCCAAACCTCAAAGTCCAAACTCATCTTTCTCCTTTGTATAAGCCCTCAAAAGGCTTTAGCTTTATTTCATTAGTTGCATTTCCATTTTAAGGGTTGAATCCCCTCATTTTGTACTTGATTAATAAAATAAGGCTAAGTGGGATAAAGCCTCCCATAGTTGGTTTTTCTTACTCACTTGGGGGAAGAGTGTCTTGTGTGTTCTTAGCTTAAATTTGCTTTAAGTATTTAGAATAGTTTCATTTGTGATTAGAACACTAATTGTTAGTTTAGTTTTTTTTCTTTCCTTTGCTTAGTTTATTTTTGCAAGTACCTTAGTTTCATTTTTATTGTAGAATACTAAACTGCTAGATTAGTTCATTTTGCAAGTAGTACATTAACTATTGAGGCATTTGTTTATCATTTATTTGAGCTATTCACTTGTGTTTCCTTGTTTAAAATTTATAAATCTTTAAAAGGAACCAAGACTCTTGAACTTTGTCATAAGACGAAGTCAAGGGCACTCTCTATCGGAGAGTATCTGTTTTGCACTTTTATTGCATTTAGCATATAGATTGGTCAAAGACTCTTGAACTTTGTCATAAGACAAAATCAAGAGCATTCTCTGTCGGAGAGGTTCATTGTGCTTTAATTAAAATTCGCCACTCACATCCCCTTTCTAAAATTTATTTCGTTGCTTTCCATCACCAAGTATGCTCTGCCAACCCTAAAATGTTGGATTATTACTCCGAACGGTGATTGGATTTGTTAATATTACAAGTGATAACCATAATAAAATCTTCATCCCCATAAACCAATGAACCGA
Organism: Pseudotsuga menziesii; assembly: GCA_001517045.1. Taxonomy (NCBI): domain Eukaryota; kingdom Viridiplantae; phylum Streptophyta; class Pinopsida; order Pinales; family Pinaceae; genus Pseudotsuga; species Pseudotsuga menziesii. Next base: position 48,088 of record LPNX010433375.1, read on the forward strand.
CGTTGTTTCGAGAGATACTCAGGTAGTGGGGAAATTCCTACTGGTGGCGCCGGAAATCACTGTTGTCATAGAATTCTAGCTTGTTGGTTAAATCCACTAGACACCTAGCCTAGAATACTGGACGGTCCGTCAGGTCACCAAGGGGAGCAATTGAAGGTATACTTTTCCGGTTGGACTCATACCTTTCTTTTTTAGCTTTAATAATCAAGATCACTAAAGCTCATGAAATCAACCAAGATAATTTGCACAAAATCTCACCAACATTATTCTGAGACTTGTATCTTCAACATCCCCAAGCACTACACATTTTGACTCCATTTGGCACTGGTCACTTTGAACTTTCATATATTAATTAATCTGGGCCATTTGTCCATTGGGATTCTGTTTAAGTTATTATCTATCTATGGAAGCCATTTTATTGTACAAGTCTTCACTATATTGTTTATCTACAATCTTATATCTGCAACATGGATTGCTCTTATCTTGTGTTTATCTCATTCATTACAAAAAGTGTGATCTCATTAAAAAACTCCTAAACAACACCCATCCGCATCTGCAACCATGAAAACACTTAAAAAAAACATAGAGCCATAGACAACTCTTTGTAGGGACTACCCCCCTTGGCTTCGTTAGAAGTTTGCCTAAACGAAGGAGCTAGGATTCAGGTGACAGTACCTGGCTCATTGCTTGCCCCCAAGGACAAACCTCTCTCACTTGTAGTGAGGAGACAACTTTCGAAAGATTTTTGCTGCTGGTGTGCATCTCGGCAGACAACAGGGGCCTCAAACTCGACCCTCCACTCAGACAATATGTTGATATTGTCCAAAGAAATGGCTTCCACATCAGGCACCTTATCCAACTGCTTCATCCATAGTTGAATATTGTAGTGGACACCAAATCATTGAGGTGTGGAAATTCCAACCTGTAAGAAGGCCATAAATAAATTTAACGAGTCTTGATTTTTGAGGGCCATAAACATATGAAAGGGAAATATGAACAAATTTAAATTTCAATACTTGTAATTAGTTACTTAAAGGTCTAAGTCTTACCCGTTGTGCTTTTTCGAGTGTATCTTCTCAAACACACTCCAATTGTGCTCACATCCTGAAGCGCTACATGTTTGGGAAAGGACATGAATGGAAAAATTCCATAAATTCGGTGCTCTTGCACCATAATTTCGCCACCAAACATCTATAGCAATTACAAATAAGAAAAAAAGGATGTAAATTTATTTTAATCAAAACATATCCATCTTTCAAATAAGGTATAAAACACATAATTAACAATTTAACTTTAAATTCTAGTGGTTTACGTGGCATCAAAACGCTCCTGTTGGAAATAGCATCGATAAAGCCAAATAGTCTCTTAGCCTCTCGATACATCACCATCTCCACACTAATAGTCTTGCGAGTCTCAACATCAGGTACCATCCTCTCGAGACATGTCAAGAGCCCTTCCATCACCTCACCATCAAAATCAAAGTCGGATGAGTAAGCATAAGAGGGGTCGAGGAAAAGAGCCGCTGCATTAATGGACCGATGAAGCATCCCTGTCCATAGACTATCTATCAAATCCCAAATCATCATGTATCTAGTATGTTCGGGGGTGCCCTTGCCCACATAATAAGATCGAATAGAATCTTTGGCCCTATCCATGGTCTCATAGAAGTAGCCCATTGCGGGCTTCTTTCCATCTACCAAGCGAAGAACCTTTACCAAAGTTTCACTAATTGTGCACACTTCTAGCATTCCATCCCAAAAGGAATCGGTGTACAATAGTTTAGCAATGGCTGTCCCATCTTGTTTTCTGCTGAATATGTAGTCACGCCACTCATCACAAACAAATATCTGCTTCAACTCAAACTTACATTGGAGAATAGACTAAAGAGAGATGAAGCTACTAGCAAAACGTGTGATTGTAGGACGCAAAAATTTCTTGTTTTTTGTGTATCTCCTCATGAGGCTAAGGACGAATGCATGGTTATATCTGAATTTTGTGATGCTCTTAGCGTGATCAACAACCTCCTTGCTGAAGGGTATTTTTCCTATATCCTCGAGCATCAAATCGATGCAATGGGCTACACATGGTGTCCAAAACAAAGAGGGATGCCTCTCCATTAATATTATGTCGACAACCACATTATTTGTTATGATTTGGAGTCTGGACAACATGTTCCAAACCAATCTCTTTGATGAAGGCATCCAACAACTCACACAATAATGCTGCATCTTTAACATTGGATGAGGCATCAACTAATTTAATAAACATGATTCCCCTAGAGCAATGTACCAAGAAGTTTATAAGGGTCCTACCCTTTGTATCTGTCCAGCCATCGGACATCACTGTGCATCCAGTAGACACTCCCATGACTTCTTTAGCTCTTCCAATCTAACATTAACGTCATTCTTTTCTTCTTGCAAAATTGGCCCTCGCAGCTCCTCATAAGTAGGGGCCTTGTAACCTGGGCCAACAACAATGATGGCATCACACATAGGCTGGAAAAATGGATTTCTCTTTGTGATGCTCAAAGGTAAATCACTCCAAAAAATCATTCTACCCATAAGCCTATCCGCATATTTCTTCTTTTATTTAATCATTGATCAAATGGAAGGTTGAGCCCCATCTCCAGTCCTTGGAACAAATTGAAGGAAAGGTGAATCTACATTTGTGGAGTCCCTCTCATTGCCCTCTGTCCCACTCACAAATCTGCTGTTGCCGGTGGTTCTTAAGGTTCTAGGCACTCCACCTGAAGCAATTTTAGCTCTATTGGGAGCTGCCACCTCGTTCTTTCTATCCTTCTCATAAATGGCATCATGGGCCATCCACATAATTTTCAAGGTTGATTCGGTGCAAATTAGAACATCATGCTACATAATTTTAGCAAAGTGGTATTTCAACCGACTAATCCCCCCTATCATACCTTGGCCACATAGTTTACAAGACAACCTTTGATGGTTTGTCCCATCCTCGGGCTCACCATACTCCCACATTGAATCCAAAACCTTAGGCATTTTGGAAATGCAATATCAAACCTTCAACTTGAACCTGGGTCCAAAGAATGGAACAAAACTAACATTAAAAATTATTTAAAAAAAAATCAGTCTACTGTTAAAGGAAAAACAACCATCTAAATTTGTTTTCTATCCATGGAAATTCATTGAAAAATTATGACAAGAGGAAAGAAAAAATATTTTCAGAACTTTTGCAAAATCTAACAAAAAATGAAGTTAAGAGGGCCGTTAAAAGAAAAACAATCCCTCAATCTATTCTTTTAGCCACAAAAAATGATGAAAAGAGGCAAAAAATCATGCGCTTTGGAAGTATCTCCTCATGAGGCTAAGGACGAATGCATGGTTATATATGAATTTTGTGATGCTCTTAGCGTGATCAACAACCTCCTTGATGAAGGGTATTTTTCCTATATCCTCGAGCATCAAATCGATGCAATGGGCTGCACATGGTGTCCAAAACAAAGAGGGATGCCTCTCCTTTAACATTATGTCGGCAACCACATTATTTGTTATGATTTGGAGTCTGGACAACATGTTCCAAACCAATCTCTTTGATGAAGGCATCCAACAACTCACACAATAATGCTGCGTCTTTAACATGGGATGAGGCATCAACTAATTTAATAAACATGATTCCCCTAGGGCAATGTACCAAGAAGTTTATAAGGGTCCTACCCTTTGTATCTGTCCAGCCATCGGACATCACTGTGCATCCAGTAGACTCCCATGACTTCTTTAGCTCTTCCAATCTAACATTGACGTCATTCTTTTCTTCTTGCAAAATCAGCCCTCGCAACTCCTCATAAGTAGGGGCCTTGTAACCTGGGCCAACAACAATGATGGCATCACACACAGGCTGGAAAAATGGATTTCTCTTTGTGATGCTCAAAGGTAAATCACTCCAAAAAATCATTCTACCCATAAGCCTATCCGCATCTTTCTTCTTTTTTTTAATCATTGATCAAATGGAAGGTTGAGCCCCATCTCCGGTCCTTGGAACAAACTGAAGGAAAGGTGAAGCCCTCGTGGAAGGTGAATCTACATTTGTGGAGTCCCTCTCATTGCCCTGTGTCCCACTCACAAATCTGCTATTGCCGGTGGTTCTTAAGGTTCTAGGCACTCCACCTGAAGCAATTTCAGCTCCATTGGCAGCTGCCACCTCGTTCTTTCTATCCTTCTCATAAATGGCATCATGGGCCATCCACATAATTTTCAGGGTTGATTCGATGCAAATTAGAACATCATGCCACATAATTTTAGCCAAGTGGTATTTCAATCGACTAATCCCCCCTGTCATACTTTGGCCACATAGTTTACAAGACAACCTTTGACAGTTTGTCCCATCCTCGGGCTCACCATACTGCCACATTGGATCCAAGACCTTAGGCATTTTGGAAATGCAATATCAAACCTTCAACTTGAACCCGGGTCCAAAGAATGGAACAAAACTAACATTAAACATTATTTTTAAAAAAATCAGTCTACTATTAAAGGAAAAACAACCATCTAAATTTGTTTTCTATCCATGGAAATTCATTGAAAAATTATGACAAGAGGAAAGAAAAAAATATTTTCAGAACTCTTGCAAAATCTAACAAAAAATGAAGTTAAGAGGGTCGTTAAAAGAAAAACAATCCCTCAATCTATTCTTTTAGCCATAAAAAATGATGAAAAGACGCAAAAAATCATGCGCTTTGGAAGTATCTCCTCATGAGGCTAAGGACGAATGCATGGTTATATATGAATTTTGTGATGCTCTTAGCGTGATCAACAACCTCCTTGATGAAGGGTATTTTTCCCATATCCTCGAGCATCAAATCGATGCAATGGGCTGCACATGGTGTCCAAAACAAAGAGAGATGCCTCTCCATTTACATTATGTCGGCAACCACATTATCTGTTATGATTTAGAGTCTGGACAACATGTTCCAAACCAATCTCTTTGATGAAGGCATCCAACAACTCACACAATAATGTTGCATCTTTATCATGGGATGAGGCATCAACTAATTTAATAAACATTGTTCCCCTAGGGCAATGTACCAAGAAGTTTATAAGGGTCCTACCTTTTGTATTTGTCCAGCCATCGGACATCACTGTGCATCCAGTAGACTCCCATGACTTCTTTAGCTCTTCCAATCTAACATTGACGTCATTCTTTTCTTCTTGCAAAATTGGCCCTCGCAACTCCTCATAAGTAGGGGCCTTGTAACCTGGGCCAACAACAATGATGGCATCACACATAGGCTCGAAAAATGGATTTCTCTATGATGGTCAAAGGTAAATCACTCCAAAAAATCATTCTACCCATAAGCCTATCTGCATCTTTCTTCTTTTTTTTAATCATTGATCAAATGGAAGGTTGAGCCCCATCTCCGGTCCTTGGAACAAACTGAAGGAAAGGTGAAGTCCTTGTGGAAGGTGAATCTACATTTGTGGAGTCCCTCTCATTGCCTTGTGTCCCACTCACAAATCTGCTATTGTTGGTGGTTCTTAAGGTTCTAGGCACTCCACCTGAAGCAATTTCAGCTCTATTGGCAGCCGCCACCTCCTTCTTTCTATCCTTCTCATAAATGGCATCATGGGCTATCCACATAATTTTTAGAGTTGATTCGGTGCAAATTATAACATCATGCCACATAATTTTAGCCAAGTGGTATTTCAACCGACTAATCCCCCTTGTCATACCTTGGCCACATAGTTTACAAGACAACCTTTGACAGTTTGTCCCATCCTTGGGCCACCATACTGCCACATTGGATCCAAGACCTTAGGCATTTTGGGAATGCAATACCAAACCTTCAACTTGAACCCGGGTCCAAAGAATGAAACAAAACTAAAATTAAAAATTATTTTAAAAAAAATCAGTCTGTTGTTAAAGGAAAAACAACCATCTAAATTTGTTTTCTATCCATGGAAATTCATTGAAAAATTATGACAAGAGGAAAGAAAAATATATTTTCAGAACTCGTGCAAATCTAACAAAAAATGAAGTTAAGAGGGCCGTTCAAAGAAAAACAATTCCTCAATCTATTCTTTTAGCCACAAAAAATGATGAAAAGAGGCAAAAAATCATGCGCTTTGGAAGTATCTCCTCGTGAGGCTAAGGACGAATGCATGGTTACATATGAATTTTGTGATGCTCTTAGCGTGATCAACAACCTCCTTGATGAAGGGTATTTTTCCCATATCCTCGAGCATCAAATCGATGCAATGGGCTGCACATGGTGTCCAAAACAAAGAGGGATGCCTCTCCATTAACATTATGTCGGCAACCACATTATCTGTTATGATTTGGAGTCCGGACAACATGTTCCAAACCAATCTCTTTGATGAAGGCATCAAACAACTCACAATAATGCTGCATCTTTAACATTTGATGAGGCATCAACTAATTTAATAAACATGATTCCCCTAGGGCAATGTACCAAGAAGTTTATAAGGGTCCTACCCTTTGTATCTGTCCAACCATCAGACATCACTATGCATCCAGTAGACTCCCATGACTTCTTTAGCTCTTCCAATCTAACATTGACGTCATTCTTTTCTTCTTGCAAAATTGGCCCCCGCAACTCCTCATAAGTAGGGGCCTTGTAACCTGGGCCAACAACAACGATGGCATCACACATAGGCTAGAAAAATGGATTTCTCTTTGTGATGCTCAAAGGTAAATCACTCCAAAAAATCATTCTACCCATAAGCCTATCTGCATCTTTCTTCTTTTTTTTAATCATTGATCAAATGGAAGGTTGAGCCCCATCTCCGGTCCTTGGAACAAACTGAAGGAAAGGTGAAGCCCTCGTCGAAGGTGAATCTACATTTGTGGAGTCCCTCTCATTGCCCTGTGTCCCACTCACAAATCTGCTATTGCCGATGGTTCTTAAGGATCTAGGCACTCCACCTGAAGCAATTTCAGCTCTATTGGCAACCGCCACCTCCTTCTTTCTATCCTTCTCATAAATGGCATCATGGGCCATCCTCATAATTTTCAGAGCTGATTCGGTGCAAATTAGAACATAATGCCACATAATTTTAGCCAAGTGGTATTTCAACCGACTAATCCCCCCTGTCATACCTTGGCCACATAGTTTACAAGACAACCTTTGACGGTTTGTCCCATCCTCGGGCTCACCATACTGCCACATTGGATCCAAGACCTTAGGCATTTTGGAAATGCAATATCAAACCTTCAACTTGAACTTGGGTCCAAAGAATGGAACAAAACTAACATTAAAAATTATTTTTAAAAAAATCAGTCTGCTGTTAAAGGAAAAACAACCATGTATATTTGTTTTCTATCCATGGAAATTCATTGAAAACTTATGACAAGAGGAAAGAAAAAAATATTTTCAAAACTCTTGCAAAATCTAACAAAAAATGAAGTTAATAGGGCCGTTAAAAGAAAAACAATCCCTCAATCTATTCTTTTAGCCACAAAAAATGATGAAAAGAGGCAAAAAATCATGTGCTTTGGAAGTATCTCCTCATGAGGCTAAGGACAAATGCATGGTTATATATGAATTTTGTGATGCTCTTAGCGTGATCAACAACCTCCTTGATGAAGGGTATTTTTCCCATATCCTCAAGCATCAAATCGATGCAATGGGATGCACATGGTGTCCAAAACAAAGAGGGATGCCTCTCCATTAACATTATGTCGGCAACCACATTATCTGTTATGATTTGGAGTCTGGACAACATGTTCCAAACCAATCTCTTTGATGAAGGCATCCAACAACTCACACAATAATGCTGCATCTTTAACATGGGATGAGGCATCAACTAATTTAATAAACATGATTCCCCTAGGGCAATGTACCAAGAAGTTTATAAGGGTCCTACCCTTTGTATCTGTCTAGCCATCGAACATCACTGTGCATCCAATAGACTCCCATGACTTCTTTAGCTCTTCCAATCTAACATTGACGTCATTCTTTTCTTCTTCAAAATTGGCCCCCGCAACTCCTCATAAGTAGGGGCCTTGTAACCTGGGCCAACAACAACGATGGCATCACACATAGGCTGGAAAAATGGATTTCTCTTTGTGATGCTCAAAGGTAAATCACTCCAAAAAATCATTCTACCCATAAGCCTATCCGCATCTTTCTTCTTTTTTTTAATCATTGATCAAATGGAAGGTTGAGCCCCATCTCCGGTCCTTGGAACAAACTGAAGGAAAGGTGAATCTACATTTGTGGAGTCCCTCTCATTGACCTGTGTCCCACTCACAAATCTGCTATTGCCCGTGGTTCTTAAGGTTCTAGGCACTCCACCTGAAGCAATTTCAGCTCCATTGGGAGCCACCACCTCCTTCTTTCTATCCTTCTCATAAATGGCATCATGGGCCATCCACATAATTTTCAGGGTTGATTTGGTGCAAATTAGAACATCATGCCACATAATTTTAGCCAAGTGGTATTTCAACCGACTAATCTTCCCTGTCATACCTTAGCCACATAGTTTACAAGACAGCGTTTGACGGTTTGTCCCATCCTCGGGCTCACCATACTGCCACATTGGATCCAAGACCTTAGGCATTTTGGAAATGCAATATCAAACCTTCAACTTGAACCTGAGTCCAAAGAATGGAACAAAACTAACATTAAAAATTATTTTTAAAAAATTCAGTCTGCTGTTAAAGGAAAAACAACCATCTAAATTTGTTTTCTATCCATGGAAATTCATTGAAAAATTATGACAAGAGGAAAGAAAAAAATATTTTCAAAACTCTTGCAAAATCTAACAAAAAATGAAGTTAACAGGGCCGTTAAAAGAAAAACAATCCCTCAATCTATTCTTTTAGCCACAAAAAATGATGAAAAGAGGCAAAAAATCATGCGCTTTGGAAGTATCTCCTCATGAGGCTAAGGACGAATGCATGGTTATATATGAATTTTGTGATGCTCTTAGTGTGATCAACAACCTCCTTGATGAAGGGTATTTTTCCCATATCCTCGAGCATCAAATTGATGCAATGGGCTGCACATGGTGTCCAAAACAAAGAGGGATGCCTCTCCATTAACATTATGTCGGCAACCACATTATCTGTTATGATTTGGAGTCTGGAAAAATCAGTGCATAGAAAAAATCGCGATTTTTTGCTTGGTGCCGATTTTTTCGGTGAAATCTTCAACAATGATCAATAGTAATTTCCCTTACACGATCAATAACGTCCTCTAGATCTGTTTGTTGATGTTTGCTAGCACTCTCCCTCTCTTTCCCCCACAACTACAAAGTCAAATGAGCCAAAAAAAAACCGAAAAAACGCCACTTAAAGGCAGCGTCCAAGAACCTGGGTGATTTCTCAAGTCGTGGCACGATTTTTCCTTGACCGCGAAATTTCCGATTTTTACCAAAAAATCACGATTTTTTTGGGCCGAAAAATTAATGCACAGAAAAAATCGCAATTTTTCACGTGGTGCCGATTTTTTTGGCGAAATCTTCAACAATGATCAATAGTAATTTCCCTTACACGATGAATAAAGTTTTGTCTATGACTATATTACTTTTATTCTTCTTTGCTATTAGACCGATCATATTCTCAATCACAATGGCCATATTTTCATACAATTCTCACAACGAAGGTTGTTACCTCTTTTTCAACAAGGGGTGATTTTGATCAGTTCCGAAAATGAGATTTGTGGCGTCACTATGGATCATTGGTCAGAGGTCCTTCAACATGTATCAGATGGTCCATGTGCCTTGGATGTACCTAGCTAGAGACAATGTCTGATCCTCTAGGTGTTGTGATCTATCTAACCCTTATTTACTCTTAGCATGTTTTCTTATATGCTGATATGTTTGCATGGAATGTTACTTTTATATTCGTATAATGAATCGTATGTTTAAAACAATTACTCATGTCAGCGTTTCTTTGGTATGTTCTTCCTCAGGTGAAGTGTGTCTACCGGTGCTGTTCTGAGTGCATACATAAAGTCCATTTGTTAGTGAAGCAGTTTGTCATGAATTGCTGGAAAGCTGATGGATGCTGTGCCAGATTAGAGAAGTATATTTTATAGATATGTCGGCCCATAAAAAGGAGATGTCGGCCCCATTTAAAATTTAAAAAATGATGATGAATTATCAACAAGAAATCGGCCCAGAAATAAAAGTGAAGTTGGCTCAATTTTTTTTTTGAAAAATAATAGTAGGTCGGCCCCAAAAATTTTGTGAAATTTAATATAAATACTCCTTCAAAGCACTCATTTTAGACATGAGAATTTCGCTGAGCTCTGAGGAAATTTCGGGAGTTTCTGAGGCAGAAAGTTCGTGGCAGCAGTTCTGAGGCAAGACCCTCGCTGGCTGAGGAATTTGTCATGGGAGCAGCCGCAGATTAGGAAGGGTTTCATGGCAGCAGAGAAGGATCATTTCTCTTTGTGTCCAGCTTGACTGAAATACAATTTTTGCAGCAAAAGAAAGGAACAGACCCGATTTCTCCCTTTATAAAAGGATCCAAGTTTCAGTGATCTTCTTGGCTGAGTTTTGATTACAGAACATTAGTGTGGAGTATTCTCTGGGAGCAGTCAAACAGGAAATTTTGGACAGCGTGGAAATTTTTGGAGCAGTCCTGAAATATCAGCGCGGAAATTTTTGGAGCAGTTCTGAAATATCAGCGTGAAATATTTTTTTTGTTTTTGTGGAGCAGACTCAGAAATAACCATCAGCTCGTAGTGATTGGAGTGGAAGGCTTTGATTCTTTCTTATTCTCTTTACCTCATTGCTTCTTTGAATCCATCTATTGCCCAGATCTCATATAAAAGGAAGGCAAGGATGAGTAGGAAGTTATGATTGGCTTTGTGGAGTAAGCCAAGTATGAGCAGGAAGAAGTTATAATCGAATGTATGGAAGAGGTGCACATGGTTGAGTGCATGCCACAGGAACTAGAGGAGAATATTACAGTCGAGTGTGTTCTGGAAAAAGGTGCATCCAAGAGGAATAGAAGAGGACGTACCATTGAAGGAGCTCATGGTAAGTCTCGATTCTCATAATGCTCGTGTTGATTTATGTGCAGATACAGCTGTAGAAGAAAGTGTAAATAACCCTAAGCATGGCCATGAAGGCCAAGAGAGCAGTGCCTGAGAAGGAGCTGAACATGTCCACAAAAGGGATAAGGTGATGGACAAAATACAATGTGAAATTGCAGCGTGTAGTTGATGTGCTGATGTGAAGATTATGAACAAATGAAGATTTGTAACGGGAAAGGACTTGTGGAATGTGAGGTGGGAGCCTGGGAGAAACACAAGGACAGAGAGCAATAGAAGGCATGAACTGACAGCAGAGATCAAACTAATGCAGAGAAGTTAATGGTTATTGAAGCTACAGGTCTGCAATTCTGTGTGGTATGAAGACCCTGACTGGACAGGGACTTGCACTGAGATGAAGAAAAGAATGAAAGGGGTGCATGTATGAACACTAATTTTGGGCATACATGAAGGCCATTCAAATTCTGGTTTCAGGGATCCCTTACAAGTTTTCTCTCAGGTTCCTAAAAGAAGATTACCTTGGACATCTACAGCACTGAAGTTTGTGTTTAAGCAGCCAAAGGTACAAATACATGAAGTCAGTTCTCTCTGTAGCAGTAGGACATGTGAAAGATATTATTTTGGGCATGGACTACTGAGCCATACAAGAATAGTCAGCCAGCATTTAGAAGCCTAGTATTGACAGCCTGGGCATGAAGTGACAGCCATTGATGATACAATGACAGGTTGAGTTGTGAAGGATGACAGTCCTTGAGGAAGATTGATAAAGTGTGAAATTTGTCCAAGTTTCATGATGACAGTCCAAGTCTGCGTTGATGCTTGACAGTCACAAAGCTGAATGCTCGACTGTGCTGAACTTGATTGAGGTTTCTTGAGCAGTGGTGGATCAGCAAAGCAGAGATCATTGAACAGACCTTGATGACTCAGCGGTGATTGATGGATGATGACTTGACAGTGAACAGCTGGATTCTTGATTAATGAGCAGAGACAAACTTGACTATGAGCAGCATTTATGATGAGCAGTATGAGCTGAGTTAACCAGCAGAAGAAGTTCTGACCTGTGGACAATTTGCAGCAGTAGAAGGGCAGCAGTTGTAATGATAATCAGTGTTATAGCAGAACTGATATGATGAGCAGTGTTGATGATGTGACAGAGTTGTCTTGTGACAGTGAACCTTTAATGTAAATGCAAGCTTGTCTTGCTTTTTGAGGTTAGGATACCTCAAATCCTTCTTAGCAGGGTCTAAGAAAACCAGGCAGGGTCCTGGATGCAGAGTAGGTGCTCTATTTATCAGTAGGTGCTGATTTTGCCTAATGGTTGTAGCCGAACCACAATTAATATAAAAATATTACAAATTCATATGATGTGGTGTTCTTCTGTGTTATGGCTCTGGATGATTTAATTGCTTTTGATTTGTGAATGATGAAGTGAAAGATGCTTATGGAATGCAGATTTATTGTATGATGAACTAACAGTTGATTTTGATAAGCTGAGAAAAGGTTAAAGATTGCTTTACACTGATTCACCCCCCCTCTCAGTGTCAACAGTAAGTTCGTTAATCATTTTGCTAGCCAATTCATCCATCCCCTTCACTTTCCCTTTTATGAATGATCTATCATCAATGATAATCTAAGGTCTCATTACTAATCCCATGTATGAAGCCCTTAGATAAAGCTAAAAGAGTCTTGTACTCTCAAGGATGATGCTGATAAATTAAATGTAAATGCAAATGGGAAATTATAGCAAATATTCCCCTTGCAAAAAGGTAGGATCCCTTGTCCTAGGTTAGTAAAACCAAATCTAAAGCAAAACCAACTAAACCGATGAAAGGGATATGAAATGATAATAATTAAAATGTGAAAGAAAAAATGAAAAAATAGATCACAATACGAAGGTGCAAGGATGGATGACCCATACAATGCTTCCTTAGGCACATTTGTGGAAGAAACATAATAAATCCTAACTCTTGAAAGTTAACGATAGACCTTCCACTCTTATATTGCTCTGATGGTTATTTCATAAAGATCTCCTTTCTCCCTTGGTATGTAATATACTTCATGCACCCTTATTTGACTTAGGTAACTAGGCTATGCATCTTGATTTGGTGGTGTTACATCTAACAAGGTATTCATAAGGTCACACCAATGTTAGACTGGATGATTAAAGGTTAGATGAGTCATTGGGTTGTTAAATGATGGGTTAACCTTTATGCACTAGAGTGATTTATCTTACACATATGCTATGACACTTGATGTGGTATGTTTGATGGCTATAAGGCATAGTTGCACGGGTACCGCTCCCAGGATTTTGGCAACCCATACCTGACGTTTCCCCGCTCCTGGGATTTTGGCAACCCGTACCCAGCGTTTCCCCGCTCCTGGGACCTTGAGAGCTGGTACGAAACATCCCCTTTTTTATGGGAGCTTCTTTGGGAACTTGGGAGATTTTCGGGAGCTTTTTGGGAACTTGCTTTTGCCGCTCCTTTTTTATTGGGAGCTTGTAGAAGCTCCCTGTCTGTTTGGGAGCTTATAGAAGCTCCCAAACAGACAAGGAGCTTCTACAAGCTCCCGACCATGTGGAGGCCAAAATCATAAGAAAAGTGTTGAAAATCATTTGAATGATTGAAGTTTATTGTGTCAGAAATCACCAATAATAAAAATTTCAATTGAATCTATCAATAATGCCATTTTTTTATTTTCAAGGTTATATAAATAAAGAGGGCCCACACCTCTTAAATGTTTAGATCCATTCACACTCAAAATATATGCTGCAAATGTACTTAAGTGAATACAAATGGATCTTTTACAATACTAAGGTATTGAACAACTTTAATTCATATCTCAAATGATTATAGCTAGCTTACATTATTCATACTGATTGATGTAGCAATTTAGGATCATAAACCATATCAAAGTCAAGATACCAAAAAATAAAGTTTGTTAGTTGAACTTAAAACAATCAAGTTCATTCACATTAGAAGTAAGGAGTAGTTGCCATAAAAAAATGCAGAGGCACCCAAAGACTAAGCACTCTTAGGAGCAATAATATTGATGGAGTTGGAACAAGGAATTAGAAAAATATTCAATCTTATGATTTATGAAGCTATTGGTGCTTCGTACACATATATGCAACCTTCCTTTACAAACTCGTAGAATGAGATTTGTATAATGTGGACCTATAGGAGTGGGAAAATTTAAAAAGAACGAATTCATGACACTACTAAAGGATTAAGAAGATAAAATAATTTAAGCTATGAAATTAATAAATTATGTTTTTTAACTTTATCTTTTTAAATATATTTTAAAAAATTAATATATATTATTGTTGCTCCCAACCCTACGTTTCCTGGAAATTTGGGCGAAGCTTCTAGCCGTATCTGATACTCATGTCTGCGTAGCCAACGTACCCGCGTTCCAGAAACTTGTGCAACATAGCTATAAGGCATGTTTCTATGGAGCGCTACACTCGATGATGACTACATGTGATGTATCCTAGGACATTTGAGGGAGATGCACTCCTACACATTGGAGACACTACCTATGGCACATGGGAGACTTGGAGAGGCTTCGAGTCATTTCTTGCCTCACTTTGGACCTTGCACATCACATTTGGACCATGTTGTTGGTATTTGGATGCTTCTAGAGAAATGTTGGTTTGGATTTCATGGAGTCGTCCCACATCTAGCACTTGTTGATGGACTGTTTGAGCATATTGAGGAGGGTGTTCTAGGGTTTTGACCTTGGAATGGCCACTCCTAGCACTTGGCATCGCCTTGGACTCTGGAGGCTAGCACTCACCTATTTTAAGGGTTGGTTGCATGATTGGACCATGACGAGTGTTGATGCGAGGGAGCACCCTAGTTTTTTGAGCTATGTTATTGCATATGATTGCATATTGAACCATTCTTGTTGGAGCGCCCTACCTTTTGGGCCTTGGTTGTAATGTTGGTCATGTTTTAAATCATGTCTCATGGAGCGCCCTCCTTTTTGGGGCTTACTTTGTACCATTTCACTCTTGTTAACCATGACTAGGAGGGGCTCCTTCTATATTTTCGGATTTTGTTGGATAGTTGAGATTATTTTATCATTTTTGACTATATCTTGGAGAGTCCCTAGGATAGATCTAGGGTTTTAGCTCATGTATTATTACTTTATTCATAAGGAAGTAAGATATTTCTCATATATAAGAGATCCCTTCCTCACTTGTACTTCTTATTGTCGTTGGTGAATAATAAAATCACTTTGCACTCTTTCTCTCTTGCTCTCTTGGGATTTCTTTATATGAGGCTCAACTTGGTGACTTGATCTTTCAGATAATTTGTTCATTTTGGCATTGCAAGATTTATTTATCTAGTCCATAAGAAGGGTAATATTGCTCCATTGGTTTATCACACACTTTAACTTTGTAAAATGATTGAAATATTTGGCATCCTTAGGAGGGTATTTATCAATTAACACATTATACAACCCGACAAGAACTCAAAATAGTTATCGTTTTGGCTTTATTTACCCCCAAATTGAAAAGTGGTGCTACCAACAACACCCCTTCTTTTTTCCAGGATAAAATTACAACCTTTAGGAAACCCCTACTAGTGTTGGAGCAATCAAAACCCTAAATCAACCCCCGAAGTGAAAAAGTGGTTCTCTAGAATCACCCTTAATTTTATTCAACGTTAAATTACATCCCGTTTGAAATTGTGGCCTTTACAATCATTGCTATTGCACCAAAATTTCCAAAATCAACCCTCGAATTGAAAAGAGGCGCTACTTGTGGCACCCCTTTCTTCCGTTGGTGACCCAAGAAAAAACTATTTTTTGAAATCATCTTAAAAACAAAAGAATATCAATTTTTATAGAAAAATATGTATTTTTGGGGAAAAAAAAGCATATAATATTTTGGAAAAAATTTAAACAATTAAAAAAAACACAATTTTATTTTATTAAAAACCATTAAAAAATATTATTAATAATAATTTTTTTAAAATAAAACAAAACATTAAAATTAAAAAAAATAAAAATATAATATTTAAAATATAATAAACAATTTAAAAAATAAAAAATTAATAACAAACTTAAAAAATGCAAAACAAACTTTAAAAAAATCAATGTAATGGTGATATAGTGGGTGAAAACGTGATATAGTGGGGGAAAACGTGAGTTAAGGGGGTTGGGTCATCAACCCAGCCCCCTTAATTCACGTTTTCCCCCACTATATCACCATTGCATTGTTTTTTCAACTAATGCATTCTATTTTTAAAAGTTTGTTTTGATTTTTTTAAGTTTGCTTATTATTTTTTTAAATGTTTTTTTTTAAATTGTTTATTATAGTTTATTATAGTTTTTGTTTAAGTTTGTTTTTCTATTTGTTTTAATTTTTTTTTTAATTTGTTACCAATAAATTTTTTAATGTTTTTAATAATTATTTTTTTGTTTTTATTTTTATTTTGTTTTTTATTTTTAAAGTTCTATTTTTCAAAAAAATATATATTTTTAAGAAAAAAATATTTTTTTAAAGGTGTTTGAAAAAAAACTAAATGTTTTTTCTTAGGCCACTAACAGAAGAAAATGGTGCAATGGATGTAACCTCTTTCTGATTCGAGATTTAATTTCAACACTTGCAATGACATTGGCTGTGAAGGCCACAATTTCAAACGAGGTGTAATTTTAATCCTGTATAAAAATGAGGGTGATTCTCGAGGACCACTTTTCGATTTGGGGGTTGATTTAGGGTTTTGATTGCACCAACACTGAACGAGGTCTTAAAAAAGTTGTCATTTTATACCCAAAAATAATGGGGTGCTACTGATAGCACCACTTTTCGATTCGAGGGTTGTTTTTGGAGTTTTTTATGACTAGAGTACTCGTTTTCAATATATATTTCTCGTTAAGTTGTATAATGTGTTAATTTTTCATAGACAAAGGCTTGAGATAGATATATACGTTGAAGGTGTGCCCTAAATGTTGAATTTTAGCGTTAGCATGAATTCTTTAAAATTTTGCAGACTGTAAGATAACAAAAAACAAGTGCAGTAAAAACATCAACAACATCACACACATTGAACATAGTAGTTTTTCATGGGGAAACCTTTAAGGGACAAAAACTCCAAAAGCATTAGTAATTCATCTATTAAATGAGATGACTTGAGTTTCTCAGAATTCTGAGATGAATGTTCTTCAATAATTCTCAAACCCTAATAGGTTTAAACCATAGATCAAAATCCATAGAAGTGAATTTTCTACAAAAAGTCAAATTAGGGTTTTCTGCCCTAATTCTTCCAGCTTCCCAAAAACTCCAAAATGGCTGCCCAGAATTGTTTTTGCCTGCCCGGATCTGCCCAGAATGTGACTGAGCCTGCCCGAGATCACTGTCTGCCTGCCTGTGAACCCTGTCAAGCTGCCCGTGAACTCTATTAGCATGCTTGTGATTCTTGTCTGCGTTCCCCCGAACTCTGACATCCTGCCTGTGATCCCTGTCTGCATGCCCAGACCTGTTCCCTCTTGCTTGAACTCTGTACTGAGCTTGCTGGGCTCTATACCATGCTGCTCGAGAGCAGATCCATCCTATCCAAGGGTACAGGCTGCTAACCAAATGCTGCTCAGACTGGGAAAGGGTTGCCTGTGACAGATCAAGGCAACTGTGAAGGTTC
Organism: Pseudotsuga menziesii; assembly: GCA_001517045.1. NCBI lineage: Eukaryota > Viridiplantae > Streptophyta > Pinopsida > Pinales > Pinaceae > Pseudotsuga > Pseudotsuga menziesii. The sequence goes on from LPNX010433375.1 coordinate 65,728, forward strand.
TGTGGAAGCCTGTGAAGATTTGGAGTCTACCCATTAAGAATCTGAGGATGCCTGTAAGTTTGTTGAGGCTACCCGTGAAAATCTGAGCCTGCCTGTGAAGACTCCATGGCTGCCCGAGATGCCCTAGTTGTTGCTCGTGGAAAGTCGGAAGGTTGTCGTGAAGAAGAAGTGGCCTAGGGTTAGACCCAAGATTATGAAGAGAAAGATGTTGCTCACCATGAAACCCTAGCTTAGGGTTTTCTGTAATAAGTGTGGGTGCCCTAACTAGAATCCTCCTTGCTAGGGCATAACCACAAAAAATTCCTTCTCCTCAAGATCAGCGAAAATCTTCCTTTTTGCAGCTACAAGATGATGAGCAAGTGTGGGTGTCGAAATGAAATGGATTGATCTTTTTTTATATCCTTTGAATCACCTGTAAGTGGAACTAAACTCAAAAGAACAAAATAATATTCTTTTATTCTTTTATCTTTTTTACTTTTACCTTTAGTGGTACTAAAGGTCTTTTTGCACTTTCACTTTGACTCCTTGTGGTCTAAGGGCCCTGTGGTCAAAACAAGTGGTCAAGGTGATCCTTCATCCCCATTCAAAGTACATCATCATAAATAGAGAGAATTACTAATGCTTTTATCTCACACTTCATGTCGCTCTGGGAAGAACTTCTTGTTGAAAAGTTACCTAGGAAGTGTTTGTCCACCTAAACTTGCCTTGGGGTGGACAAGGACACTTAGATGTTGTGACTCCTAGTCTTGTGCAAAGTGAGAAGCACTTTATAATTTTAAAGTGACTTTATTAAAAAGGCTAAGTTGATGGTTTTCCTAAGTTTCACATTTAAAAAAAAAGTTAAGTGTGTGTCTAAATAGAAAGGGGTTGCTCTAACTTTATTAAATGACATGAGGTCCACTAAATGTCATTTAATTAATACTTAATGGAGCATTTAATGTGAACCCTTCATCTAATCTAATCTTAACCTTTAGATTGACAGGGAAGTTACCATGAACAAAAAGGACTAGGGCAAAGAAAAAGTTCATTCATTGTGAACATTTCCAAAAGAGATTTTTGGAGAGAAGAAGAAAAAGAAAGAATGAGGGTTTGAAGAGATTTTGAACCAGGAGCGAGAAATTGCAGAGATTGAGAAAATATTTGCAGGGCACATTTCCCAAGGCCAAGATAAATTTGCAGGCACAAATTTAGAAAAGAATTTGTATGCACAGAAATCGAAGAGAGGGTTGCACAGATTTCGAGGCACAAAAATTGAGGCAAAGTATAGGTGCACAGATTTTGAGATCCGTACAACAGTACAACACAAAAATCGAGGTGTACGGACTGTCAGAACTGTACAATACGACATGCACAGATTTCGAGTACGACCTGCATTTAGTTCTGTCCATACATAAATTTTTGGGCACATTTTTTGAGGTGAAAGTGGCACAAAAATCGAGAAAAATCAATAGTAAAGGGGTTCAAAAATCATGGCAGAATTCTGAGAGGAATTGTTGATTGTATTTCTGATTTTTACCTGAAGAATAATAAAATCTCTCTCACTCAGAAATAGGTTTTCCCTTGGGGGTTTTATCCTGGACTATTGGTAAAAAACAAGCGTGTCAAATTTCATGTGTGTTTTGTTGACTGAAATTTTCCGAGTTCGAATTTTTTGATAGAAAAGAAAATTTATAAATTGTTTAAATTTGAGAAAAAGAACCTTATGAGTTTCAGTCAAGTCAAATTTTATTTAAAATTTATGCATTTAAGGGCTGTAATGTTCCCAAAAGTGACATGCATGCAAACCCTAAAAATGACATGCATACAAACCCTAAAAGTGAGATGCATGCGAACCCTAAAAATGACATGCATGCCATCCCAGCATTATTTTAATGATGCATGCACTATTTAAGTCTCCCTCCGCATGCATGCAAGTCAACGGCAAATTAGAAGATAAAGTGACATGCATGCAAGTCAACGGCAAATTAGAAGATAAAGTGACCTAATTAGGTCAAAGATTAGGGTTTTGGCAGTTGAACTTTATAAATAGAGGAGAAAGCAAGAGGAGACTTCACTTTGGATTATTATTATTTTGGGAGCTCTTGGATAGCAGCACAGCAGTTGGGGTTGGAGACGGAGTCTTCAGCTAACAGGATTTCGGCAGTGAAACATCTGTCCTAGTCTTATTCCGGATAAGCCATACAGGTTCACCACTTGTTCTTCATTCATTCATCAGTTATAGCAGACGGACAAGCTCAGAAAGTTTCAGCCCGAACGAACCTCTCCTCCTACAAAAACGCCACCTTCAGTCTGGAGGGTTTTTACGGTGCTGTGGGGCGGTGACACGAGAGGAAAAGAGCATTATTAGACCACCCATCCGGATCCTTATGCATGCAATTATCTCTGGAGTCATTATCAGCCAGAATATTAGTGGTAAGTGTTAATTTCTCTCTGCAAACCTATAACCCTAATTCAGCTATATTTTAGGGCATTTTTGCATGGCGAGTTTGCATGCACAGTTATTTTGCAAATTTGTATGAGATTGAGTGTGCGAGTCAGCACTATCATAGAACATTAGAGAATATCAGTATTTGGGATATTTCAATGGTATCAGAGCATAATCTTGGCCAGCTATGGGCACATAGCAATTGAATAAAGGTGCATGTTGATACATGTGTGTACATGCAAATGCATGTCAGTGATGTTGGTGAAGTGCATGTCAGAATAAAGGTTTTTCTCTGCCAGCTTGTGAGAACATGAGGACAATGAGAAGGATCTTG